>JANEYF010002022.1:0-57363 GCA_029963845.1 Rhamnusium bicolor | reverse complement strand
ATAAATATAGTTTAAAAAAACTAAAAAACACGCTTTTAAAGCACATCAAACTAAAAAAGTGAAAAATAATTATTAATATAAACTGAAAACAATAATGAGTGAAAAATACTAGTATTATTGTGAAAAAGGCGTGGTTGCTCGATATACGAAAATATGGCACAAAGCGCCCCACGCTTTTTTCACAATAATACTAGTATTTTTCGTTCATTATTGTTTTCAGTTTATATTAATAATTATTTTTCACTTTTTAGTTTGATGTGCTTTAAAAGCGTGTTTTTTAGTTTTTTTAAACTATATTTATTTTTAACTTTTTAGTTTGATGTGCTATGAAAGCGTGTTTTTTAGTTGTTTTAAACTATATTTATATTGCTTATTGATGCTCATATTATAACATATTACGATCCAACAGATATTTCTGAAAAAAATATTTTTTTATTTCAGCCGTGGGGTTCGAACTCACGCCGGAGGAGTCTGTCGTTTCGCGTCGACTGCCTTAACCCACTCGACCACCGAGCTAATTTACAATTACGGAATCTACTTACATATTAAGCGCTTTGCTTTCACGCAGGGATATGTGAGAAAGGATTGGCGATCCTGATCAGGATAATGATATAAACTTATCAAATTATTGTATTGTTACCGGTTTTTCGTAAGTGTACAAAGTTTCAATTAAATCTGTCCGTTTAAAGTGGGTCAAAATCGAGTCCAAAGAGTCGGTTACAAACAAACAAGCAAACAAACAAGCAAGCAAGCAAACATACAGGTGAAGCTAATAAAAGCGTGTTAAAAAAGTAAAAAGCTGGCTGGATATATGCAAATTGTCATTGAACATAAGAAAACTAATTATATTGCCTATTCCATAACATCTGCAAACCGCCCAGAATTCAACACATTAAAAATTCAAAATGCTTCAAGCGAAATTCATGAAACGTCAACCACGAAATATCTAGGAGCTATCATAGACTATAACCTCAAGTGGGAAAATCACATAAATTATCTAACAAAGAAAATAAGATTCCTGGCACATAAATTCTATCTCTTAAAAGACATATTAAATAATAAACTACTGATCACCCTGTACCAAAGACTGGTAGAATCACTATTGCGCTATGGTTTAATAGTCTGGGGAGGTCTTTACAACAATGCCTTAAAGCAACTGAATGTAGTACAAAACTCCATATTAAAAATAATCTTTAAAAAGCAGACTATACCCCACAAATCTATTATACAAAATATGTAACATGCCTACCCTTTATATCATATCCATTTGTATATATATCCACAAAAACAAAAATCAAAATGACTACATACATCACAGCCATAGTACGAGAAGTAAAGACAACCTACATATTAAAATACCAAATAATAAAAAAATATCAGCCATAGATTTCTAAATTATTTAGCTCCAAAATTTTATAATCTACTACCACAGGAAATTAAAAAATATAAAAATATCAAAAAATCTCTAATTTAAGCAAGACATATGTCAGCCAAAATTATTCTGACTTTATTAAATTATTTTGACCCACGAAGTACTTTTATATACATAGTACTAATCATAATTATTGACAGCGTATACACGTTCACTATTATTTTGTTATTATTACTGTTACACATTTTTCTATATTACCAAATACTTTACAATTACACACTATTTTTTACACTATTTACAGTGCTCAAAAAATATAATATTTTTAGTTTGGCTTAAGGATTATCTTTGAATACTTATAAATGTTTCAGACTCTTTTAAGACAATGTATTTAGATACCATCATAAAATAATTAAAATATACAGAGTGGGCCTCATACAGGAGCTCAGGTTCACCTAAGCTCCTAGGTGCCAAACACAAAAAAATAATTATAATAGGTACATAATAATTTAATGTAAAAACCTACCAATGTTTACATATTACTTTGAGGATAATATCTGTTCAAAATTAAGTAACCAATTACTATACTACATACAGCAAATCAGGCGACAATAATAAATTCATGTACAAATGTACTTTACACTTTAATTGGTATAACATCAGTTCACTCTTACAACAATAATTTTTATATAAAAATAAGCGTCAAACCTCAACAAGAAAATCGCTATGGATACCGTGCTAATTCAGTGATAACCCGTTAGAATATTTATGAAAAAAAATCTAGTAAAATAGTAGCCTAATACCTACAATCAACTGATGTTTGCTGTTTTAGGTTAAACCGAATCATGTAAAGTATATTAATATATTTTATGAGGCAATAATTTACCTTCAGTAGGTGACTGTGCCGGTTTTCGACCAGTTAACCAAAATTTCAACTTCAGATATGTATAATTTAATGTCATATACATTTATTTTTCAAAATTTAATGTTGGTTTTATTCTACAAGAAACCAAAAAATCGTCCTGTGCTCTCAAAATTGATTTATTCTTATTTAACAATTGTATATTAAAAAAAATATTGATTAGTGCACTTGTGACCATTTTTCGACCGGTAGCTACCTCGACCCGACCAGATATGTGCCATTTTTCGACCGGTACTTGCTGTTTGTCGCCCATTGATAAACGAGTTTTCGACCAGGCTCTCGTATTACTATTTTTATTTCTACTTAAATAAGGAAAGGCTAGTAAGCAATTCAATAATTTTCTAGATAGGGCGTTTATTTGTAAATAACATTTGAACATAAAATTTAAGTCGGTAAATATGTATTTAAAAAAACCAGATACCTATATCTTTTTTTAAATATGTAACATAAAATAAAACAAAAAATTAAAAATGTTTACATAAAAAATTAATATAAAAATTAAACAGAATGTCAAAAATTAAAAATTATTTCTTTGGTTTCTTAAGAGCATGTGAAACAGGTATAATCTTTGGTTGCAGCTTCTTCATAAGTGAGTCCAAAGAAGTCTGTGCAACGTAAGTGGAACCACTTTGTGCAATTATCACAGCTTATGTTTTTTTTGTCCTCGTCTTCAGTGTCACTATTTAGTTCAACTTGGCAACCAGCACAATTTATCTTCTCTATCGAAGTACCTGGTTTATTATCTTCTTCCGCTGTTTCTGTTTTATTGCTTGTCTTCTTTCTAGTTTTCAATTTTTTTCTTTTTCTGCTTCCCTCTCTCTTCTTTTTTTCTCTTTATATTATCTGCTTGTTGAATAAATGATATAATGACAATGAAATTGTTTTAATAATATATTTTAAGTTGGTACTGATTTTTATATTTAGTTTGGTAGTCATGTAGTTCAGTTGAGTTTTGACAGCTGTAGGTTGTTGTATGGTGTGTCTCGTTAATAAATGTAAAAGTGCATTATAAAAATATATTAAAAGTATTCTTAGTTTGATCCAGTTGTTTAATGATCTACAACTTCACCTGGTTTACAACAGGTTATGGGCCCAGACTCGCAGTAACACTGACGTGTGTAAAAGTTGTAGCCATTAAATTTGGAGGGAAAAAGATATCGTTGCGGTTGAGTGTATTAAGTTTTTTCTTTAATTATGGAACGATAACAAAAAGCATGGATCAGGCAGGAGCGACAGCTTTTGTGAAATTCAGTGGTGAGAATTAGACGACGCGACGCACAGTGGACGGAAACGCCAAAATGCTGGCCAAAATTAAAAAAATTAAGATTTTTTTTTGAAATGGAAACGTTTTAAATATTGTAGTGGTACCCCTAGCATTAGAAACGACCGTTAATACCGGTCCTGGTTCACTACCTGAGCGAGGAAATTACTTATTGTACGACCGTGCAGCGTCACTTCGGCAGCTCGCAACGCTTCAAAAATCGATAAATTTTGTCTGCAGCGTAAAACTTCTCAAAGTGCAGTTTTCTGTGTCATAAAAATGGATTCTGCATCAGAAAGTAAGTACAATTAAAATATATCAGTATCAGATCAGTTTATTTATATGGTAATTAGTAAATAATTATCGAAGTGGAGTGCATTTTTGTACATGCAACGATTCATAAACTCCACAAAAAAAGCCATAAGTTACGCGGTTGGTGATGGTTGGTCTTGAAACTTATTGAAATGTGTTCAATGAATATTTTTTCGAAAGTGTACAAAAAATTAGCTGCATCTTTTTGCATCTTTGCGAGATATTGACCAAATTGTGCGCGAATGCACGGATGCATGCACATTCGTGCACCATAAAGTGGGCTCCTTTTTTGAATGCGTTCTCATGAAATGAGAACGTCATGCGTTCTCAACTCATGCGTTCAAAGTCATTACACATTTTTATTCCATTCCCCAGATCCTAATTTTCCCGAAACAAATAAAACACATGAATTCGCATCAATTCAATAATAATTTTTGAACTATGTATATATTTTTGACCGTAATTTTTTTTAAAATCTATATGGGATTCTTCATCAGCGACCCAAAAAAACTGTATACAAAGTTTTGTAAAAATGCAGCGATAATTGGCGATTTTTGGTATGTTTTGGGGGATTTCATGGCCGCCATTTTGTTTTTTTTCAAAAATTCAACTTCGGATTCTTGATCAGCGACACAAAAAACTCCTGTATGCACAATTTCAGTAAAATAGCTCAATGCCTTTATATTTTGGCCAGCTTTTCGGCGTTTCCGTCCACTGTGCGACGTGGAAATTTCAAACACGAATTGTTTTAAAGGCAAAGGGCTTTTTTGAAGTGGCGACAGGCTTATCTCAGAGACCAACGAATGACGCAAATGAATGGGACAGTAAAGATGGTAAAGCCCAAGAAGTTCTAGTACTAAGAATTTATGAGAAACCGCTGGCACATATTTTGTCTTGTCATACAGTTGCAGAAATGTGGGAAAAGTTGATGTCAATATATGAACACAAATCAGAAATTAGTGTACACTTGTTGCAGCCGAAATTCTTTATTCTCCCAATACAAGGAGGGCAGTGTATCAGAGTTTATTTCCCAGCTAAAAGAAATAAAGGAAAATCTTAAGCATTTGGGTGAAGAATTAAGCGATAAGATGGTAGCGACAAAAATTTTAATGTCATTGCCCGAAAATCTGAAACATTTTGTTTCTGCATGGGAGTCGACAGCAAGTGATAAACAAACACTGAAGGAATTAACCTCGATATTGTTAATAGAATAAGAAAGGAATAAACAAAGCGAACAAGAGATGGCATTGGCAGCAGATAAAAGTGGGGTTAGAGTACAACAGGAGATGAAATGTTATAATTGCAATACGCCAGGCCATATAAAAAGGAATTGCCCTGATTTGCAAAATAAAGTTTAAGAAAAAATGTAATTTTTTGTAAAAAAGAGGGACACATTTTAGCAAATTGCTGGATTAAGAAAAAGAAAGACAAAGAAGTATCAACATCAAATGCATTCGTAAATTCAGTAACATCAGAGAACGACTCGGTTGAAGTTGCATTAATCGGAGAGTCGCTGAGTGAACTAGAATGGTGCATGGACAGTGGAGCCAGCGACTATATGTGTTTCGATTTAACAGTTTGTACATCTAGACGAATCAGTTAGGAGATTAGTAAAAATGGGGGATGGTTCTCTCATTGAAATAAAAAGTATAGGAAGAGTACAGCTTGAAGCTTGGAATGGAGAACAGTTGATCAAAACTGAACTGAATAATGTGCTGTTTGTTCCAGAATTGAAAATCAATCTATTTCCAGTTGGCAAAGCTTTAGACAAAGGTTATACAATCCAGTCGGACAAGAGTAAATGTGAATTTATTGACAAACAAGGCATGGTTCGAGCAGTGGCACAGAGACAAAGTAAGTTTTTTAAAATGTTGTTTAAATGTGAGCTGAAAGATGAAAGTCCATATTGTAATATTGCTGAAACCTTAGTTGACTGGCATTGTAAATTGGCACATTTAAATTTTGACCAAGTAGAAGGTATTTTAAAGAAAAACAACATCAAATATGAAGCAAATGATACATCATTTTGTGAAAATTGCCTTACTGGTAAGCAACATAGATTGCCCTTCGGTAACAGTGAGTCAAGAGCAGTAAAAATAGGCCAGTTGATTCATACAGACTTGTGTGGCCTGTTTGAGACTGATTCGATATGTGGTGCAAAATATTTTTACTTTTAAAAAGATGATTATTCGAATTACAGAACTGTTTATTTTTTGAAATACAAATCGGAAACAAAGCAAAAAATTTAAAGTTTTATTGAGTTGGTTGAAACTCACAGGCAATAGAATAATAACACTACGAACAGATAACGGTTTGGAATTTGTGAACAAAGAATTACAAGGCTTATTGGAGAAAAAAGGTATCAAACATGAAAAGACTTTTGTGTGTATACTCCACAACAGAATGGTAGGGCTGAAAGGGACAATAGAACACTGGTGGAGGCAGCAAGGACGATGATTCACAGCAAAAATTTGGAAAAATGTTTTTGGGCAGAGGCTATAAATGCAGCAGTGTTTGTAATGAACAGAGTAAGCAAAAGCTCAGTTAATGAAAAGACACCGTTCTATCTATGGCATGGGAACAATTTTGACATATCAGTATTCAAAATTTTTGGAACACAAGTCGCAGTACATATACCTAAAGAGAAGAGACTCAAACTAGACCCAAAAAGCGAGAAAGGGATATTTGTAGGTTATAGCGGTGAAGTTAAGGGTTATAGAGTGTATTTTCCTAACAGTGGCAAAATCGAAGTACATAAAGATCTAGTGTTCTTTCCGAATAGGCACAAACCAGAAAAGAAAAGCGAAAATGTAGTTATGCTAGACCCCGACTTGGAAAATAAAAATAATACAGATAAAGAGGACGTTCAAATATAGAGAAGAGCAGAACATAGAAGAGAATAGCTTTGAAGAGACTGAAAATTCGTATGAAAGTTTTAACAACACGGATGAGGGCGTGGCACAGAAAGTGGTAGAAAATAATAGTGTAGACAAAAAGAAGACGAGTACTAAAGAAACCTACCTGGATGGAGGACTATGACACTAGTTTTTTCACAGCATCAAAGGAACCGATATCCTATAAAGAGGCAGTTTCTAGTAGCAATGCAGAAATATGGAGAGAAGCAATGGAAAAGGAACTTAATGTGTTGTGTAAAAATAATACCTGGAGTGAAGTGCCATGGCCGGTAAATAAAAAAGTCATCGAAAGCAAGTGGGTTTTTAAATTCAAAAGTGACGGACAGTCTAAAGCAAGATTAGTAGCTCGCGGATTTCAGCAAGATTGTAGTAGTGAACTTTATGACATTTATGCTCCTGTAGCAAAATTGTGCACATTTAGAATTCTGTTGACTGTAGGAAGTAAGTTAGTTTTGCCTGTAATCCAAATGAATGTACAAAGTGCTTTCTTGTATGGAGAGATTTCTGATGAAGTATATATGTCTATGGCAGGTAAAAATAAGAATAATAGTGAAACTGTGTGTAAATTAAGTCGATTTATGGCCTTAAAAATCTCCACAATGTTGGAATTCTAGATTTGATTTTTTGATGAAAAGTAAAGGTTTTACTAGATCACAAAATGATTTTTTGTCTTTATTTTAAATGTTCCAAAGAAAGCAAGTTGTACATTTTATTATATGTCGACGATTTACTTATTTTTAATACAGATTTATCAGAAGTTAAAAGGTTGAAAATTATTCTAAATGACCATTTTTCTATGAAAGATTTGGGGGTTGTTTCAAATTATTTGGGTATAAATGTAGAACAAAATTTAAAACAAGGTTATGTCATACTGGATCAGTCTACTTACCTGAAACAAGTCTTAGAAAAATATGGAATGATGAACTGTAAACCAATGAATACTCCTATTGATCCTAATTTTGAGTTTAACACATTAAAAGATGCTGATGGAGATGAGAAATCACAAAAACTTGTGTAGGCAACTCATTGGTAGTCTAATGTACGCAGTTTCTGGTACAAGACCTTATTTATGTGAAAGTGTAGCCTTACTTAGTAGATTCCAAGATAAGGCTAGTGAAAATTTATATAAAGCACTAAAAAGAGTTTTACGTACGATATGTTAAAGGGACGTTAAATTTGAGATTGTTTTTTAAAAATCAATAATGATGTTGATGTTCTTTGTGGATATGTAGATTCGGATTGGGGATGAGATATATTGGACAGAAAGTTAACCACAGGTTATTTTTTTAAGTTGTTTAATTGTACTATCTTATGGGCAAGAAAGAAACAACAATCCGTATCAATATCTTCTACCGAATCCGAATATGTTACTTTAACTGTCGCAATAAGTGAAGCTTGTTGGTTAAGGAAAATTTTGATGGACTTTGGCTTGTCCCGAATGGAAAAGCCAATACCAATATTTGAAGACAATCAATCGGCAATTAAAATCGCTAATAATCCTGAAAACAACAGGAGAGTAAAACATATGGATATCAAGTTGTTTTTTATTAAAGAAAAGATAGATAAAGAGTTGGTTAAGGTAATACATGTAAAAACGGAGAATCAGTTAGCTGATATCTTTACCAAACCCTTATCGAAAGTGAAATTTTTGAAATTTACTGAGGAGTTAGGTTTAAGTATGGATAGATAGACATGCTTGTTTATTTAAGGAAATTTATTTTTATTTCGGTTAATCATTCTAAAATAATTTCATTGAGGGGGGCGTGTTGAAAAAAATGATATAATGACAATGAAATTGTTTTAATAATATATTTTAAGTTGGTACTGATTTTTATATTTAGTGTGGTAGTCATGTAGTTCAGTTGAGTTTTGACAGCTGTAGGTTGTTGTATAGTGTGTCTCGTTAATAAATGTAAAAGTGCATTATAAAAATATATTAAAAGTATTCTTAGTTTGATCCAGTTGTTTAATGACCTACAACTTCACCTGGTTTACAACACCGCTTTCTGTCTTTTTTCCTCTTCTTATTTATTTTGAAAGTCCCTCCAACATTGGGAATTAATAGCTTTTTCCTTCCGTTGATTTTTAAGTGATGCTGGAATATCTTTAGGACATTTATATTTTAGTACAGCGTCAAATGCAATATTTAATGGAATGTGTGGAATGTTTTTATCTATAAATTGCAACTTTGCACTATCTCCGTTAGAACAAGCAAGGGAAGCAAGTGGCATATTTTCGCAGTGTTGGTTTCCACCGATGTTTTCGTCTTTTGAAGTATTGGTGATTTTATCACTGATTTCAATATTCTCATATTTTGAGGTCGATGGACGACAATTAATATCCAGAATGGCGTTTTTTAAATTTGATAGATTATCGTTATTTGAAGTTACCTCCTGGGCGTTTAAAGGCGAGCAAGCTAGGCTATTATTTTGAGTATTCCCACAATTTGAACTAAAACTGTCTATGTGGACATTTTCGCAATTTTGACTTCTGTTTTTATCAGAGATAGCCTTCTCATCAATGCTTGGAATAGAGCAAGCAGTGATGTAATTGTCAGAGTTTCGGTTGTTTTGTATATTCGTACAACTTACAGTAAGATCGTTCTTCGGGGCCTCTGTGCAATTTGTACCATTAGTAGTCGTAAATTTTTCATTGGTCTGTATATTTTCTCATTCAGAATTGCTAATATTCAGTGTAGTTTCTTCGAAAGTTGAGGGATCTTTAGTAATTTCTTCAGCATTGGAAATAATGGCAGATGAAAATTCTAAAACGATTTCTGTATCGTTAATTTCGAATTCTTGCAAGGGAAAAATTGCATCTACTAAATTACTGGCACACACTGAATTATTGATTGTGGCATCATTGATTGAATTTTCTAAAACAATAATCTCGTCCATGATGAGATCAACATTTATTCCATAGCCAGTTAATTTTTCACAGATCTCCTCAGTAACTTTTTTAACCGATTGGATTTCAAATGGTGTTGGATGTTCTGATTGCGTTTTTGAAGTAGTTGTAGCATTTTGTTGTTCTAAGAAATTCTTTACGCATTTAGAATAATCTACATTATTAGCATTGAAAGGATACAAGCCACATTTTCTGAAGCCGTTTATAATGTGGTCCTGCATACTGGTGTTGTTCAACGCTTCTTGAAAAACTAGACAAAAGTTCAGCTTATGCACTGAACACTTGACGTTTTCAGGTCGACTTTGCCATTTTCTGACCGTCTTTTTTCCATTCAGTTTTAAAGGCTTAAATACGCTGACATCGGCGGGCTGTAGTATATGGGTCGTACTGGGTGGCAAGGAATATAAGATTATATCATTCTTATCGCAAAAATTCACTGAGTGGTAACGTCATGTGCGATTTATGTCCGTCTATCAACAGTAAAATAGGTCTTTTAAGGTTGTTTTGTGTAACCCACTGTTTAAAATCATTTGTGATGTATTCAAAAAACACATCTCCCTTCATCCAACCACTATCTGACCTTCCTAAAACCCAGTTTGATGGCATGCTATCAACTAATGCTTTTGGTGGTCGGATGTAGGGAAACAAGATCAAAGGTGGGCATATTTTACCACTCGCCGTGAAAAATATCAACACAGTAATGTTATCTTTTTCATTGCCCATTTTAATGGAATATAAATTTTTTCATCCCCTTGGCGCCAAAACTTTTCCGGTTTTTGGGTCTAAAGAAAATCCGGCTTCATCGCCATTGAGTATGCGATCTGGATCCTCTAGTATATCTTCATTTTTAGTGTTCAAAAGATACTTCTTTAAATCGCAAAACCAAGCTCTAATGCCTTCCTCTGAGATAATAGCATGGGCTTTGTTAACACTCTCGGCTTCCCTTAGTGAAATAATCGGATGTCTTTTTAAGAAATTTGAATACCACCTCTGTCCAGGCTTTCCATGTCTAAACAAAGACGCCTTTTCTGTATTTTTTTACGAGTTCTACTGTTTCAAGCAAATCCAATTTTTTTACTGGAAATCCGCACTCGGCTAAATTTATGACCCAATCTACTAATTTTTTCTCACCCTCAATTGTTAATAAAGATTGAGGACAAGTTTTTTTTGGAACTTGAGGGACCTTTCCTGATTTGTGATCTTGGAGTGTCGTTTTGCGCACACCGAATTCCCTGCTTGCCATTCTAACTGACATACGTCCCTCTTGAATTTCAAACAATGCTCTTTTTAAATTGTCTTCCGAATATTGGAAATGTCTTTTTTTTTAATGCTTTAAATGTTTTTGTTCCCGATAACAGAACCTTTTTTGGAAGGCATTTTCGACCTTGTGGACATCTGCAACAATACAGAGAGACAATTTTTTTAGTAGGGTCGAAAACTGGTCCCTATTTCGTACCCGTAAAATACATGTACTAAGCCAGTGGTGGAAAACTAAAATGTAATAGCCTCTTTTCGACCACTGGCAATGGGATTTTTAAAAATCGCAGGAAGTTGGTGTACGAAAACCGGATAGTAGATTTTAATTAAGTAAATTTATAATATGCTAGATAGAATAAGACATACGAAAGTTCTGAATGCTTGAAAAAAGACAGAGATATGATCGAACGCATTGATCCGTTTTCGACCGCCCAGGTCGAAAACAAGAATACCCATGAATTTTAATACCCTAACATTAACCTTTAAAATTTAATTTAAACAATTTACTGTTATTTTCTGGCATATTACCAGATCTACGTATTCATCTAATGCAGAAAAAATATACTTTAGTTAGATAAAATCAATGATACTTACTATTTCCCTAACGGCACTTCACTACAACTTATTTCACAACTTAACTGACCAGTAGAAAAACCGCCAAATTGAGACACTGTTTAGAAGTTCTCACTTTCACCGCAAGAGTGCAAAAATTTCAGTGTCCTTCGGAGATAGATCAACAAATACAGAGATGAATCTTAAATGTATAGAAATTTAAAGATTTTACTAATTCTACCAGCTTTCTGTGAAGACGGTCGACAACCAGAGGCGGTCGGCTAAACGACGCAGTCACTATCCTGATTGCAGGGAACCATCAGCACCTGTACTAGCATTTTCGCCCAGTGATTGCTAAAAAAATTTAATATTATATTTACCAATATTTATTAAATAGTTTTTTTTAAGACCACCAATGAAAGTATGCTTTTTTTTACAGCTATCAGGTGAGAACAGAAAGTTGACGTTTTCCACTGAGCGAGTAGAAAAGTCAATGTCGCTCATTTCCCATAGCGGAAAAGTAACATAGAGTAACAGTGTTTCCATAACTGCACTACTCTGGGAATTTGTAAACACCAATTATTTTTGACAAACGTTACCTAGATGCTAGCAACACTAAGGTTTGTGAACACCGACTGACAGATCCAGTTCAATAATGTGCCAATAGCAGTGGCAACTGGTTAAATTTAGCTTCGATCATGTGTATGATCGAAGAAATTTAGGCTATGCTAGAGTTATATTATGGTGTTGTAACGTTCATATAAAAACATAAATATGAAAACTGTATAACAACTGTTATGATCATTTTATATTATATATCACGATTAGTCTGAGTGGGAAATAGTAACATTAGAGCTGTAATATTATTATATACATGTTGTATTAACTTGCTGGGGAATAATCATAGGTGGTATTTAAAATTATTTGTTGCTTTGTATTACTCTTGATTTTTATACTAATTTCAGATTTCCAAGAGAATTGAATATGAAAAAATTTTGGTGCCAAATCACTGGTCTTAATATGGAAGAAGTTAGCGCATATGATGTTTTATGTTCCGACCATTTTTCCTCTGAAGAAATATACCAAAAGTCTTTTACTGGGAAAAATTTTTGAAGAAGGGTGCCATGCCATCTATAGCGACCAGTTCAAAAAATTCAAAAAGTACTTTTTATAAGGTGGGCATCTTCTACATACAAAACTTAAATACATAAATTAGCTGATTTGTAAGTTTTCTGATTTTAGTAATATCTCTAACTTAATATTATTAATCAGCATGCTTTCTAAAATTTCACAACATTTTGATTAAGGGTTTCTGAATAATGGACTCAATATAAATACATTTTTTCGATCGTAAATAATTGATAACTTGAAATCGGTTTGTGTTCCGAAAAAAAAGTCATTCCTCATTTTTAATTTAAACTGATTGAATCTATCACTGCATGTCTTCACAAGTTTGAAATGCCGCAAAGATTTTTCATTAGATGATTAAAAAATATTTTAACCGATCCCGTATTATTAAGTGATGAAAATGATTTTATATAATAAATCAATTTTATACTAAAGGAAATAAAGTTTTAAATTGAAAGTGAGGAACGACTTTTTTTTCAAAACGTAAATAAATGATTAAAAAGATGGATTTTTAATGGGCCTGTTGTTCGGAAACTTAATCAGAATGTTGTGAAATTTTAAGGATTAATAATATTGTGTTAGTTTTCTGTAAAAAAATGCCTAATATGACTTCTCGAAAAAGTGATTCCTTTTTTTTTAATAAAAATTCATGCCACTGACAAAAATAAGTTTTGTTTAATTCAAAAAGATCACACCAAAGGCCATTCACGTCGAATCAAATTTGGTTAAAATCGGATAACTAATAACTGAGTTGTGAGGGGGGAGGCATTAAAAGTGGGGTAAAAAAAAAGAGAATATTTGTTGGGCTAGGAGCTTTGGAAAAAATAAGGTGTAAAAAGAGTGGGTGTTGCCGCACTCCTAAATACCTTAAACAGATTTTTGAACTTTTTTAAATTATTGTTTCTGTATAGTGTTATAAACCCAGGCCTTCATCTTAACGGCACTCCTGTTCTTTAGAGAAGGAAACCTATTTAAAACGTCGGTACATTTTTTTAGGCCTGGTAAAAAAATACCATCGACCAAGTTCTTCTGGAATTCTCTTTGCATAATGGCTTTTTCCTCTGATGTCCAGTAATCTAAAAAAAGTGACAATATACAGGGTGATTTAGTTTTAATCTTGCTAACTTTAAGAATCAATAGAACAGGTTAAAATAATGTTAGTTTGTGATATAAATTTATGTCCAAAAACCCATCGTTTGGTTGATAGAGGGCGTTAAAGTTCCATTTCGTTTCTCGTTTTCCCTCCATAGCATTTGAACCAAAGCTCGAAAAAACAAAAGATACAAAAAAAGTTACAAAATAGACCAGTGAATAGGCCAGCGTAGTTATTTTGTATTTTTTTTTTGTAAAAGTTGAAAAAAGTAAGAAGGGGTAACACACAAAAATACACTTCCAAGGTTATATGTAAGGTTATAAGCCGTGTTTCTATACCAAATTTGACCTTGATCGGATCTTTGGTTCAAAAGCTATGGGGGAAAAACGAGAAATGAAATGGAACTTCAACGCCCTCTATCACCCAAACGAAGCGTTTTTGGACATAAATTTATAACACAAACTAACATTATTTTAACCTGTTCTATTGATTCTTAAAGTTAGCAAGATTAAAACTGAATCACCCTGTATACAATGTGTCCACGGGAAGGCGGTACTGTAAGCAAAAATGACAAAAAATTTTTGAGTATGAACACAATTTTCTGGATTCTCGCTCTTGCTTAATCCAAGTTTTTCTTATAAAATTTTTCAATATCTTGCACAGAAAAGGCTGTTTACCTGAAGCGATTTTTAATTTATAGACTATTACTAGCGCCCTCTATACACTTTTGAAAGTTTAATATACTGAAAATAAGTTTTGGATCAAGCAAGAGCAGAATCCAGAAAATCGTGTTCATACTCAAAAATGTTGTGTCATTTACACTTATAATACCACTTTCTCGTGGACACATTTTACATAGGTATAATGTATAGATATATAAATATACACACATATAAATTGAATTATCGGGAGAAACTAAAATTGTCTCACTCTTTGACACTTGAGGAAGACAGTAGTTAATATGGAAGAAGGTAAAAGGAAAAAAGTATCGTCTCTTGATACTTTACACTATTAAAATTCATCGTGGTCAGAAAAAATCATTACCTGGGTTATTAGAAGGTTTATTAGTTTTTCGTTTCATTTGATTTGCCACCCAGGCCTTCAGTTGTGTTGGTGTTCTATTCTGTAGAGCAGGATTTGCCTCGATAATTTTACTACACTCAACCATACTTGGCAAGTCACCTGCAATGATATGCTCCTTAAAGAAATCGGATGCAGCTTCCCTTTCTGGATTAGACCAAGAAGTCCTCTTCATTATTCTGCGAGGAGAAACTAAAACATATAGATATTAGTGTAAAATAATATATTATTCAACGAGGATGAATGATGGTTATTCTTCATGAGGGAGAAGTTTATAAAACGAGCCGTAGGATAGTTTTGTAATTCACCCTAGTGAATAATAGCAATTAAATGCTAGTAGAATACTATACTTTAATAATAATAATAATAATAATATTTATTTACCAGAAAGATATATACAAATGTGCGTAATTAACTATAAGTAACATTTGATCTAGAAATAGAATGTATAGCATACAAAATATATATCTAGTAAATAAACAGAGAGAAAAAAAAGCCCATAAAGGGTTAACCCTGCACATGGGCTTAGTTTACTGTTATTTTTTTATCAAGTAAGCATTTTGTATGTATAGAAAAGCTTATAGCTCTGAGAAAGAAGAATAAAATGAAAAATAAGAAACAATAGCAGTGAACAAGAGTATGTTGAAAGGTAAAAGAGAGAGAGAGAAAGTGATAGTTTATATACAAGGCAATCTAGCTTATTCATTTACACCCGAGAATATACATACATTTACATAAAATATAAAACAAAACAAAAAGATAGATACATTGAGGTAAGTGATAGAATAGATATTTTCTTGTTTTCATTATTACTTAAAAAAAATACATATAGGTACCTATATACAACATAATCTATCAATTTTAATTTTAAGTTTTTTTTTTTTTTAATTATTTTCTGTTTTCTATTAGTAACGCAAACTCATATTTTATTTATGACGATATGCCGCAAATAATCAGCCTTACCAAGTTCTATTAGCAGAGTACATCATTATTTTGGTAAGAGTTAATTATAAACATTTTTCCTGTCTATTAATTGGTGAATTTCCTTTCTTGGCGTACTAAATAACCAATCCTTCAATTTATTTTTAAATAAGCCAATGGAATGGACTTTTCGCAGACTATCTGGAATTTCTGCATATGTAACTGGACCTAGGTAGGTGTGGCATCTTTGGCCAATCGTTTTTTCTGTTTTTTTTATAAAAAGTGGTTTTAGATTTAAACCGCGTTTCATATTTATGGTTTATAGGCCTAAGTGTTTTTTTCTGTTTAAAGTGGTTCAGTATTAAGCTTTGAAAATATAATTGTCGGATGTCAAGGATGTTAGCTTCATTAAATAAAGCTTCACTCTCATAACGGTAGCTCCTGTTGTACATAATTTTCAGAATCCATTTTTGTATGCATTGTAAGCTTTTAAGGTGATTATTTGTGACTCCACCCCAGGCTATTATTCCATATGAGAGGTGTGTTTGTACTAAGCTGTGATAGAGAGTTCGTAGTTGTTGGATGTCAAAAATTTTTTTGTAAAATTTAAATCTATTTAGCATGCTTCGTAGTTTTTTAACAACAAACTCTGTATGATAATTCCATCTAAGATGGCTATCTATAATGATTCCAAGATATTTGATATGAGTTTTTTTATGAATATTTATTTGATTGTTGTTAACGGTAAGGTGCAGTGTGTCAAATGTGGGTAATTTATCGCTATAGCAGCTAAAGGGCACAAAGAATGTTTTCTTAAAATTTATGGTAAGTAATCTATCATTAAGCCATTTGATTAGGTTTACGAAGTCTAGTTCCACTTTCTTTTGAAGGTTTGCCCAAGATGAGTCTTTATAGAAGACAACAGTGTCGTCGGCAAAACTAATTACATCCCCTTCGGTATTTACCTTAAATAAATCATTCACATATAAGTTGAATAACAGGGGGCCTAGCACAGTTCCTTGTGGAACTCCATATTCTAAAGTCTTATTTGAGCTAAGTACATTCTCAATTCCCACACATTGTTTTCTGTTCATGAGATAACTACTCATCAATTCTAATGCAGTTCCTCGAAATCCAATACTTTCTAATGTACTGAGTAATTTATTATGGTTTACAGTATCGAACGCTTTAGCCAGATCTACAAAGATGCAAATGCAAGGTTTTGATTCATCCATTGATTTATATATATTTGCAGTTAACTGTGCCATCGCATCTTCTGTCGACCTGGCTTCTCTGAATCCATACTGTCGCGATGAAATAATCTTATATTTGTCTAAATAATTAATAATTCTATTTTTTAACAATTTTTCGTATATTTTGGCTATGTTACTAATTAAGGATATGGGTCTATAGTTTTCTGGTTCTGTTTTATCGCCATTTTTATAGACTGGTTTTATAAGTGCATTTTTTAGTGGAGTTGGAAAAATGCCTACCTCGAGAGACCTATTTAATATAAAAGCTAAAGGTTTAGATATATAGTCTGCTATTTCTTTTAACGTCTCTGATTTTAGTGTATCTAGCCCAGGAGATTTGCCGGGTTTTAGAGATGTAATAATTTCTTTAATTTCGGACTCATTGGTTTCTTGTAAGTATATTGAATTCTGTATTTGTGTTGTTACTTTTATAATTAGGATCTACTGATAGTTTACTTGCCAATTTTTTACCTAAGGTGGTGTAATGAGTTGCAAAGATTTCAGCTATTTCTGACTTATCTGAGGTTAGGTTTCCGGTACTGCTTTTTATGTATTTGATTCCTCGAAATTCTTGTTTTTGTCCATTTATATTTTTTAAACATGCCCAGAGTTTATTTGGATTATTGTCTATGTTATTTATTTTTTGTCTATAATAGTTAACTTTGGTTTTTTTTATAAGGTTGTCTAGTATATTTCTGTATGTCTTAAACTCATTTGCAATTTGTTCATTATTGGAATACTTTTTTCATCTTTTTGTATAACTGATTTTTTTTCGTTTACCGATTTAATTAGCCCGTTTGTGATCCAATCTTTCCTTTTGAATTCTTGTCTTTTCAGCATTTTTTTGTCGGTACAGTTAGCTATTATTTGTTTTAATTTGTTAATAAATAAATTGGTCATATAGTTAACATCATTTTCAATATAAATAGAGTCCCACGACTCATTTTTTAGTTCGTTAGACAGTTTTATTTTATTCAGATATACTTTAAATTTATTATTATGTTCTAACGCATTTTTTTCTGTTCCAGACAGTGTATTTATTTGTAAGATAGTGGGAAAGTGGTCACTTATGCATGAATGAAGAACAATTGGCGTAAATAGTTCATGAGAAATATTTGTCTTAAGAAATAAGTGATCAATGCAAGATTTGCTGGTCCCTTGCTCTCGTGTATACGTATTTATTGTTGATATATATCCACTTTCTGCTAATATGTTAAGATATTCTTCAGAATAGTCATTATCATTTAATATGTTAATATTTATATCACCTAATAAAATTTTTATATCTGCGTTTTTATTCTTAATTGATTTTAAGTAATTATCTATACCTTGATTAAAAGTATATGGACATGTTGATGGTAAGCGATATATACCAGTTACGTGAATATCTTGCTTATTGTAATTTATTTTTAGAGAGATTGCTTTAGTGATACCAATATTTATAATTTCACATTCGTAGTTTAAGTTACTGTTTATGTATATTACCACTCCGTCGTTTTTATTTAGAATACTATTGTTATAGATAATATCATAACCAGGGATGTTTAGTAATGTTAGGTCTGTTAAATTCCATGATTCTGATAGAAATATTAAGTCAAATTTTGATTTAAATTCATGTAATGTTATTTTTAATTCATCTATGTTTTTGACAATGCTTCTTATATTACTGTGATATATTTTTAAGTTTGGTGTAGTTTGTTGTTCTAGAATACTACTACATTTAGTAATGTCTTTTGCAATTTTTGTTTCTGTTGTTTTTATTTCGAAATCTCTAATGTATCTATCCATTTTTACAAAATTAATAATAGAATAAGGTACTTATAATAACTAATCAACTGTTATCTAACTTACGTAAACAGTTCTTTTAGTTTAAGTTGTTTTTTCTTGTCCTTTGGGAGCGTTTCGGAAAATTTTTGCCTGATGCGGTTGACTGCTCTAGGGTTGTTCTATTTTGCTTCGCGTTAGCCTGAAGATGTTGTGTGGTCACAGCTTTCGGTGTTTCTATTCCTACGTGTGTATCTCCTGTTGAATCCAAAGGTAGGTTTGCTTGACCTTGTTTAATGTTCAATCTTGTGTCTATTGAAATTTCCTCCAATTGCTTTCTTGTGTATTTTTCTCCGTTGACTATTAATGTATTATTTTTTATATTTGATTCCGGGTATTTTTCTTTGGCTATCTTCAATTGGCCAAAAAGAAATGTTCTTCCTTGATATTCATCAGATGAATACTCCCTTGTTAGATATAATCCAGTAGATTTCAATTTTCGTGCATTATTTAATATTTCATTTTTTAGCTTATAGTTCATCACTTCTATAGTAATCGGTCTTGGTCTCTCTTCGGTTATTTTTCTACCAATTCTATGTAGATCTCTGATGTCGTTTTCGTGACAGCTAATATTTAAATTTTCATTAAAAACTTTCAAAACGGGGTTTATTAGATTCTCATCATTTTCTTTATCTTGTTCTTGTTCTACACTATATTGTATTTTTTTTTTGCTGTTTCTCAATAAAGGACAAGCGATTTTTTTAGTTGTTTATTTTCCTCTTTAAGTTCTGTATTTTTCTGCTCTAAATTCCTTATTTGATGTGAGATTTCTTCTTTTATATTATTTATCTCCTGTTTTGACTTTGTCCTCGACTTCATTAAAATAACTTAACAAAAATTTTGCGATTTATCTCGAACACGTCATGGCCTATTTGATAAAATTTTTAAAACCTGTTTTTGAGTTAAGGTGTTAACAACTACAGTTCCAAATGTATGGACAGACGGACGTTTTAGAACAATTTGATGCGAGTAATGACAAAAGAACTAACGTACATACATGACAATAAATTGTAGTAAATTCAAAAACACCTACCACAACGATTTCTACCATACTGTGTCTCACTCGTATTACACCAAGAATCATTGGGTTCAGTCTGAGGTAAATCTTCCATCAATACAAAATTTTCATTTTGATTTAACCTTGAGAGTTCCGCTACGATTAAAAACAATGTTTGCAAAACAAGGCATATCGTCAACGTGACTACAGAACTAGTAACAAAATGCAAACAATACTACATACATGCATAACACTAGAATTAGAGAAAAGTCACGGGATAACACAACAATTACAATAAACTATTTGAAAAATAATTGCATATTCTAAAATACAGGGTGGCCCACGAGGTTTAGGCCAGTCGATACTTCGAAAATTATTTGAACTAAAATTTTAAAATTTGGAGAATTTAAACAGTGACGTGCGGTGTTTATTTCACATTTCCGATCACGTGACATCAACTTCAAAATTTTAATTGGGACACCTTGTATATTACTACATTTGTGTAAAAAACTCTTTTAATACAAATTCAATGATACCATACTCATCAGCGTTGTTTCGATACTACAGTAAGAATAAAGAGGTTTTTATGAACATCTCTTTATTTTTATTTAAAAAATGTGGATAGCTTAGTGTTATTAGATTTTCTGTTTGTACAAGTAGTAAAAAAACTATTATTTTTATGCCTTTACATTTTACTTACGAGTATGTCGCTATGCTGCTCATATATGGTGAGTGTCGGAAAAATACAAGCCGTGCTCGAGACTAGTACAGAGTTCGTTTTCCCACCCAAACGACTTTAAGTAAAAATACTTTTGCTTAATACATTGGCCAGCTCGTTCCACAGATATGATACCTTTAGATTTCTTCCTCTGGCGATATTTCAAAAGTTTGGTTTATTCTACACAGCCTACAAATTTAGACGATTTTCAAAATAAAATGAGAGCAGCGTGTCAAATTGTTACCAGAAATGATTAGAGCAGTATGTACTAAAAATCTGTTAAAATTTCGGGATCAACTGTAATGATGTTTTTACTTTTTTTGTTTCGTTTTATTTTTTGATTATTGACGTTCTTTAACAATACTTTAAAAAATCTGTTCCTTTATTTAACAGTTCATATTGTCATCGTTTCCCACAAAAATGCTAACAAGTATGGTATCGTTGAATTTGTATTAAAAGGACCTTCACAGAAATGTAGTAATATACGATGTTGATGTCACATGATCGATCGGAAATGCGATGTTGCAATAAAACACTGTTATATCAGAAATGAAAACAGCATTCCACTGTTTAAAATAAGAAAATTCCAAAATTGTAGTGCAAATAGTGTTCAAGATATCGACTGGCCTAAACCTCGTGGGCCACCCTGTATAATACTTTAACTTTAAAACATAGTAGATAGGAGTATATAGGAGATTGGGTCATTGGTGTTTAATTTTCAACATTCGATCAGTATAGTGGAGCAATATTGGTCGTATGCAGAAATAAGATGGATGACCAATTATCTCATCTTAGAAAGTCGTTTGGCCTCTACTATAAACTGTAGGGTCTCGTCTCTCTTTGCCCAATATAAAGTCCAACTATTTTTTCGAGGAACTACTTCGGTGACTTGAGAGGCGGTTAAGAAAACATTTTTAAACCATTTAAGTAAATCTGAACATATAACATGAATATATAAAATTTTTGTATATATCTGTAATATTCTTACGAGTAATTTCTTTCCCCACACCTGTTTCCAATAATTTCGTGATTCGACCTATTTCTCGATTAATAACTGGTACTCTGTAATGTTCTTTATGTACTTTGTCGGCGTGACCTAAAAAATTTGCTAAGTCAGTAACTTCATGTTCATTTAGGTTTAAAATTGCCGATTGTGTCGCAAATTGTTTTCTTAATTGAGTGCCTTTCAATAGTTCCGGATGAGGCACCTCAGATTCTGTAGAGAACCTTCTCATTAAGTCACACGCTCTTAGATGTGTTTGTGTCAGCTTTCCTGGCACTCCAAATAGATAAGGATTATTTTCTGCAACTCCAGCCTCCGTTCTAAATTTTAAAATTAACTGTGCACAATGAAACTGAAATTTAGACAAGAGAACGGGCACTCCTCGGGCTTTTTTACCTCTTATCACACATCTTATATAATTCTTTGCACTTTGTTGATAATCTGCAGACAGGGAATTAAACAAATCAGGGTCATCATTGTCATCGATAGATTGGTAAGTTTTGAAGTCCTCAATCGTTATACGTTCCACTTCGCCTGCCTTTTTCGGTTGAATGTCTGTATAGATATAAGTGTATAGGATGCTAGCTCTTTCCATGCGAAATAGCCAAATGAATTTTGAAGTATATTAAAATATTTCTGAACATTTGTTTTAAGATAATTATTAAAGAGGGTGACATTCTTTATAGATGGCACCACAACATTTTTTTCTTTTTTGTTGTAATTGATTTTCCATAACAGTTCGATTTACTGATGAGGCAAATTCTTCTTCGGACACTTTTAAAAAATCTTCTACTTGATTTTTTCGTGTTTGATCTCCATTTTTATTGCAATGCGTAATCAATAGCTTACCACATTTTTTTAATATGCTACCTATTGCAAAAGCAGTGGCAGGAGATTTATATTTCTGTTTCAGGGTCTAATCCAGCTAAATTATTAATGGCAGTAACCACATTGTCAAATCGTTGAGGAATGAAAGTTGATGCAAAATCAGTCACTGTGGCATCAATTTTCTTTAAATTAATGAGAAATCTACCTAAAAGCCTTAACTTTGTTCTTATCATTTTATGCAAATGTGGTAATCGATATTTTGAACATAAAGAATTTCCAAAAAGCAATTATCAGATCATCGTATCGTATAATTTCTGTAACATCATCGTTCCTCAGTATAGGAAAAACTTCGTCTCTTAGAGTTGGGCAGGCCTTTTCATGTAGTTGATTATGAACACGTTTTCCTAATAAGTTCATTTTTCTATCACCCTTCTGCCAATTGGGAACACATTTAGGAAAATGTTTCCGAATTGTAAATTTCGAAAACATTCCTTTACAGGAGGGGCACACCTTGTAGTCACCTGCTGATTTTTTAAGGCTTGTTCTTGGTCTTCTCGTTACAATTAAATGCCCATCATTATATATTTGGTTTGTATTAAATTCAAAACAGACTTTTTTTCTAATAATATCTATTATTCTTTTTCTCTTGACAACCTACGAAGTAATTAATAGGTTGTGTCACTGGGATTCTTATTCAATAATAATAATTAATCCTGACATACTCGGATGAAAATTTAGATTTTAATCAGAACAATTTTATCATGTCAACCGTGACGTGATTACACAAAATATGTTATTTATGCCAAAGCCGATGGATCATGGATCAAATAAACGCTTAATTTAAATACATATTATTATGTAATTCAGTATAGCTCCACCTATAGTAACCAAGAACAAAAATCAAGTACTTTTAGGTAAATTTATGAATTTTTTAACGTGCTCTTCATCCTTATGTACATTTTCCAAATGAACAGCAAGTTTGACATAGCATTGTTTGCAATACAAACAAAAATGTTTTTTTGTCTTCGAATTGGAGAATAATAATAATAATAATATAATAATAATATTCTTTATTCACCACCCAGAAAATACAAAGTAAATGTAATTTTAAACAATATAATCCCATTATGGTAAGCAAATGAAGAAAATGATCCCACAGAAGGCGGACCTTGAAAGTGGAAAAGTTTTCTCCAGTCAGCAAGCTATGAAAAAAATTAAAAGTAAAACTAAACGCAAAGTAAAAAAAAGAAAAAAAAAACACTGTTAAATATACATACAGTACGTATATGAACATATATCCACATACACATATATACACATGTATACACATACATACATACATATATATATATACATATATACATACATACATATATACATATATACACATACATACACATATATATATATATATATATATATATATATATATATATATATATATATATATATATATATATATATATACATACACACACATACATATGCATACGAATGTACACATTTTAATTCTGTTTTCTTCATACAATATTAATAGTTTTACAATCTACATATTGATGAATTTGCAATCTAGGAACTTGGCGCAACCATTTTTTTATTTTATTTTTTAAATACATTAATCGAGTTTATTTCTTTAAATTCGAGTGGAATTAAGTTATGTAGTTTGGGCCCTAGATAAATTATAACTTCTTAGTAAAATACTTTTCTCTGGTTTAGGAATCTGCGAAGCATTTTGTCTACATCTAGTATTATAGCTGTGTTCAATATCGATTAATTCATGCCTATGCTTTTGCTGTCTGATTACAACTACTAAAAAAAATAGCTGTCTAGGGTCAAGGATATTTGTTTCTAAATATAGGTCGTTAGTAGGATATGTATAAGCTTTTTGATACATTATTTTTAGAACACATTTTTGTATAATTTCTAGTTTATTCAAATGACTGTTTGTTGCTACACCCCACGCAACTATCCCATATGCTATATGACTTTCAACTAATGCATAGTATAGTATCCTCATCTGGTAAATTGTAAGTATTCGGGATAAATACTTAAGCCTGTATGTAACATACCTCAAGTTTTTTATTAAATGATTTATATGCATATCCCATTTTAGATGACAATCTATTATTATACCTAGATACTTAATACTATGCACTAAGGAGATGTTTACATTTGCATTGTGGGCCGGGATAAGAAGAGTGTCAAAATCTGGTAGGTATCTCCAATATGATGTAAAGGACATGTAGTGAGTTTTGCTGTAGTTAATTGTCAAAAGCCGACTATCAAACCATTCCATTATAAGTTTAAAATCATTTTCTGCGGCTATTTTTAAAGATTCCCAATTTGGGGCTTTATATATTGTTACGCCACTGGACTGTGCAGACTGGTTAGATTAGGCTGGAATTGTACACGAATGGCCGGGAATATTCTGGAGTGCTCTAGACCGGGAGAATGGATGTATAAATAAGACGCACGGTGGGCTGAGATTTAGTCTGAAGTCGAACGTGAACGAGTGAAGAAGCCATAAGAAAGAGACTTATAAGTGTTCAGTTGTGATTATAGTTAAGACATTAATTGATCTATTGTTATTAATTGTTAATTAGTAAATAAAGTAGTGAGTAAGTGTTACCTGGACTTTCAATCAACGAATCTACGAGTAGAGGTGTTTGTGTGGATAGCAAACACGTAACAATTTGGTGTCGGAAGTGGATTGGAAGAGAAATTTCTGGAATATTCGAAAAGGTTCTACAGTGTTCTTCTCAGGAATTAGTGGTAACACGGAGAATTAAGCTACTGGACAGTGTTTGGAGGACTATTTCTGGACTGAATAGTGACTTTAAAGTGGATTTTCGAGACGTTTCTAGAACATTCGATTTAGAAATAACTGCAAATACGCGAGTGCCGCTAGTAATAACGTGTTGTAGACTGAGAAAAAGGACTACTAGTGCAATTTCGGGAAAATTCTAGAACATTCTATTTGGAAACTACAGGAGATACGTGAATTGTGTCGACGGTAACGTGTTGTAGACTTAAAAACGAGACTATAAGTGACTTTTAGTGACAATTCTAGAACATTCGATTTGGAAACCACAATAGATACGTGAATTGTGTTAACGGGAACGTGTTATAGACTCAAAACAAGACTTAATAGTGTAATAAATTTTATTTTGAACTGATTTACGTGTCGTGAGTTAATGCCAATAACAAGAAGTATGGCGGAGAAACAAACACAGGACTTGTTAGCAGCGTTGTTGGAACGAATGAACGATCAAGAAAGAAAAAGACAGGAAGAAAAAGAAGAACAAGAGAGACGACAAGAAGAAAAAGAAGAACAAGAGAGAAGACGACAAGAAGAACAAGATAGAAGACGACAAGAAGAAAAAGAAGAACAAGAGAGAAGACGACAAGAAGAAAAGGAAGAACAAGAAAGAAGACGACAAGAAGAAAAAGGTGAACAAGAGAGAAGACGACAAGAAGAAAAAGAAGAACAAGAGAGAAGGCGACAGGAAGAAAAAGAAGACCAAGAGAGAAGACGCCAGGAAGAAAAAGAGGACTTGATAAAAATGATCGAAGGCCTGGAAATAAGACGACAGGAAGAAACGGAAGAACAAGAAAGAAGACGACAAGAAGAAAAAGAAGAACAAGAGAGAAAACGCCAGGAAGAAAAAGAAGACTTGATAAAAATGATCGAAGGCCTGCAAATAAGACGACATGAAGAAAAGGAAGAGCAAAGAAAGGAACGCCAGGAAGAATTAAGACAAATTATGGAGGGACAGCATCAAGTCATGCTCTCGGTCACTGAACAATTGAAGGAAGATGTACAGGCTGAAGTCATGGAAGTTAAAGAAGAAGTTAGTGAAGTTAAAGGAAAAATAACTGAAGTTAAGGAAGAAGTAGCCCGACTCAAACAACAATTAAGAGAGAAGGGTGGCCAGTTAGTGCTGTCATCTGGTACTAGGTTACAACCACCTTCCTTCGACGGTCAAAATTCATGGTCAACTTATAAGAGACAATTTGATGCAGCTGCACGTTCAAATAACTGGAATGATGAGGAAAAAAGCAACAGCATTGGTATTAGCACTAAGGGGCCAAGCATTAGACCTGCTCCAAACAATTCCTGCCGCACAGCAACAGAACTTTAGCATTTTGGAGGCAGCGTTAGAACTAAGATATGGCGACCAACATCTCGCCCAAGTATATCAGGCTCAGCTCAAATCACGCAGACAACGAGGTGGAGAAAGCCTCCAGGAGTTCGAAGCTGCGGTAGAAAGATTAGCCCATCTAGCCTATCCTGATGCACCAATGGAATTTCAACAACAGTTAGCAGTTGGAACATTTATTGATGGAGTAAGGGACCAGGAAGTTAGGCGAATTCTTAAGTTGGCCAGGCATAAGCTTTGTAGTGAGGCTTTAGTACATGCACTGGAAATTGAGGCTGCCTATGAGGATACCACACAATCAAATCAGAGAGCACGAGCTGTGAGTGTGGAGGAAGACAAGCCAGACAACACAACACAAAACCTGATATCTGATCTACACAAGATGATCACCCAACTACTCACAAAATCGAACTCCCAGCAAAGACAAGACCAACAACAAAATAGTGGGAGGCCGAATGGAAGCATCCGTTGTTATAGGTGTGGCAAAGTGGGCCATATTAAGAGGAACTGTCATGAGCTCAACATTCAAGATCCGAGACAGAACCAACAGCAAAGTAATGGGAGACAGAATAGAAGAGGCATGCGCTGTTATAAGTGTGGCAGAGTGGGCCATATTCAGAGTAATTGTCGTCAGCGCAGCCCTGAGGGGGTCGCAGTAACGGAGAAGCTGCAGGAAAACTGGCGAGCTCGTACTTCGCAGAATGTGGCACATGGCCTTTCCAAAAGACCGTGTCAGGAAAACTGCAAGCCTTGCCACCGTGAGGAAAAACAGCGCAAGGTACAAATAATGAAAACTGTTAAGATTGATGTTCCGGATTATTGGACAAAAGAGTCGTTAAGGGAAGCGCAGTTAAACGATAAGGAAACTGGTCCTGTTCTGAAATGGAAAGAGAGAGGAACCCGGCCTGATTGGAAGGACATTTCAAATAAATCAGTGGGGCTGAAGGCTCTATGGGCACAATGGGACTCCCTTATAGTAGAGGATGGACTGCTAAAGAGAGCGTGGGAAAGTCCAGATGGGAGGAAAGTTACTTTGAAATTGTTAATCCCGAGGTGTCATGTAGCAAATGTACTTCAGCAAGTGCATAATGGAACGTCTGGCGGACATTTTAGCATCAACAAAACCCTGACTAAAGTAAGAGAACGTTTTTACTGGGTCAACAGTCGTCAAGATGTGGAGGCTTGGTGCCGCCAATGTGAAGTTTGCGTGGCAAGAATAGGGCCACAAATAAGAAATAAGCAATATAACACCAGGGCTCCTTTTGAGCGAATTGCCATAGCAAGTGACCGTATGAAGCCTCGTTATGATCTTAAGGCTAATTCAGGAGGGTACCAGGTGGGAGAGTTGGTTTGGCTATATAACCCACAACGAAAGAAAGGCAGGTCCCTGAAACTTCACCACCCTTGGGAAGGACCTTACACTGTCGTCACCAGATTAAACGACGTTGTATATAGAATTCAGCAAAATTCAAAATCTAAGATGAAGGTGGTGCATATAGACAGACTAGCCAAGTATGCAGGGAATAATGAATTGCCTGATCGGGACGTTCAGGCTTAAGGAGGGGGCAGTGTTACGCCACTGGACTGTGCAGACTGGTTAGATTAGGCTGGAATTGTACACGAATGGCCGGGAATATTCTGGAGTGCTCTAGACCGGGAGAATGGATGTATAAATAAAACGCACGGTGGGCTGAGATTTAGTCTGAAGTCGAACGTGAACGAGTGAAGAAGCCATAAGAAAGAGACTTATAAGTGTTCAGTTGTGATTATAGTTAAGACATTAATTGATCTATTGTTATTAATTGTTAATTAGTAAATAAAGTAGTGAGTAAGTGTTACCTGGACTTTCAATCAACGAATCTACGAGTAGAGGTGTTTGTGTGGATAGCAAACACGTAACAATATTACAGCAGTATCATCTGCGAAACTCACTATATCACCCTTTATTGGTAATTTATATAAGTCATTCAAGTATATATTGAAGAGTATCGGTCCTAGGACTGTTCCTTGAGGAACCCCATATGTAACTGTTTCAATGGAACTATACGTGTTATTTATTTTCATGCACTGTTTCCTATTATTTAAATAGCTATTCATTAGTTCATATGAAGTTCCTCTGAATCCGATACCCTCCAATATACATAAAAGCTGGGAGTGGCTAACTGTTAGGGTGGAGTGAAAAAAAATAATTTTTATTTTCAAAAAGCTTGGGTGTGCAAAAATTGCCACTTAGCATACCTAAACACATCATAGTTTATTTTTTAAACTTTATTTATTTTTTAAGCTGCCGCAAGGGTCATAATTTTTGAATATTTTGAAAAACTGGTGATTTTTAAAAATTTGATTATACTTGGAATTTATAAGGGTAGATATATTCAAGATTAACTTGAAAAAAAAATTACCAGTTCCTATGAAATGAGTCTTGCCACAAGAGTACATAAATGTTACCAAAAGCTGAAAATCGTCCTAATTTAAAATTATAATAAAATAAATCGTATGCGTAAAAAGTAACTGATATTTATTTAAAAGTTATATAAGAACATAAAAACATAAAAATGCGTAACTCTAAGTGCAAAAACAAAAAAATTATGTAAGTTATAGATATAGGTAAATCAAATTTATTAGCGAAACACAAAAACAGAATAAGCCAACCACCAAAAGTTACTGTTCTATTTTGAACTCGGACTTTTTATTAAAACTGGGCATTATGGTTCTTGATTTCAGTCTGCTTCTAATGTACCCATTCCTTTCAGTTTCGCAAACTGCTGCAGAAGCCTCAGTTACTAAGCGAATGCACCGCTCTACAGCTTGTGTGTGACATAAAAACCTTGGAAATGTCAATTGGCAATGTTCCGTAATGCATCTTTGGATTTCTTCTTGATTAATCGTTTGAGTTATGAGCGGCTCAACATTAGAAAAGACCTCGTAGCTTATTATCTCATAGTAGTTTAAAGCCTTAAAATTCAGCTCTGGAAGAATAAACTTTCTAACACTGTTCGACGCCTTTTTATTGTTTCTGGCCTTTAAAATGCGCTGAAGTGCTATTCTTCTGATGGTTTCGTTGTTATCTTTCAGCCTAGCCAACATTACATTTTCAGGGTGCGCAAAATATGCGTTCCTTTGTATCACCGGATTAACAATTGTTTTAAGTTTATCTGGTAAATATCTGCTGTATGAAATCAACTTCCAAATATGACGTGCACCATTCCAACATTCTGGCTCTGTCTTAATTGAAAACCAGATAGGGGCATATACTTTGACAATATAAGTGGCCAAACTAATGAGATTTTCTGATGGGTCGCTGGTACTTACATAGAGGCGAAGTATGCGACTTGCAGTTGTCATCCATCTTGAATGTGCTAATGGACCCGGATGAAGATCGGCAAAATTTTCAGGGTACGTACCAGATGTAACAACTTCAGTAATTTTATAGAGATATTTTTGGTCATTACTCAACTGATGTAAACCAATTTTGGGCAGCGCAATTCCTTTAATCGGTTCATAATTAACAATAGGCAGAACACAGTCCTTTAATGATTTACCAATCGGCCCTGAGAAAGAATTAGGTCTTTGTGTTATTCCATCCAAGTGTATTAGCAAGTGTCTAAGTGGAAGCTCATTCATATGAAGGAGGCAAACGAACCAGTGAAGAGCTTTATTGTAATGTATTTCAAGTTTGCGTATAACTCCATTTTCTGAGCCAGTATTTACGTTGGTCCCATCACATCCCACTGCAACTAAACTGTCCATTTTGTATTCCTTTTTAGACAAGTAATCGATGATGGCATTGGAAATATTTAGGGAACTTCCCGAAGAAGGCGTGACATAGCCCAGATAACAAGAATCTGGTTCGTGCATTACAACTACATGTTCTTCTGTAACTGTCACTGGATGATTAACGCCATTCTTCACCAATGTTTTTCGACTTTTATCTTTCCTCCCATCAAAATATATTGATTGTATGGTAAGCTGCTCATCTTCGTATTGTGACCTGAGCTTTTGCCTCTCTCGTCGGATCTTACTACGATCTATAATAGAGGATGTTTCTTGTGAAGTCACAATGCCCAAGTCTTGCAGCAAGGCAGAAGATATGGCTGCTGCACCTCGATCTGACAACCCCCACCTATCGCATTCTCGAGCTAAAGTTGGTAGACTTTTTCGCATTTGGCTGGATTCTAAGTGGATCGAAGATGAAGTCGAAGGAATACTGTTTGGTTCTGTGGGATTTAGCACGTCTTCAGTTGATATACGCTCCACACTTGTATCTGAACTTGAGTCGAAATTATTATTTTCTGGTAGTTTACGAACCTTGGACTTTTTTGTAGATGTTCTTCTTGATTTTCCTTTCTTTTGGTTCTGTTTTGAAGCTGCTTTGATATCTTGTAATCGACGTTTCCGATCATCATTTTCCTGGTGCTTCTTTGATCCAATAGAAATGGTCTTTCTTTTATAGGCACTTTTTTAGACGTCACATAAACATTTTTCGAATGAGATACATTTACAAGCCGCAATGTCAAATAAACTTTTTGATTTTATTTTAAACTCTTCTATTTGCCTTGTGTAGCTTGGTACAGCCGATCTCTGTTTATAAGATTTCAAAAGGCCGCGATATTTATTATGATATTCACGAATTTTCACAATTATTCTCTCTTTGGATATTATTGCTATGGAAGCTTTCTGCCAAATTTGTTCTAAACGCGGCAACATGATAACAATTACTTCATGAAATGTTGGCTCCTTCTTTTGACCAGCCATTTTTAAATCACGTCGAATATTCAAATATTGTTTCGTGAGTCGGCAAAACGTTAATATTAAACGGAGCTCCAATTCTATATAACGGACAAGAATCATCCTTTGCTCGTGTTGATAACAGAGTTTTAGTCGCCATTAGGTCCGAATACTTCAAGATTGCTGTTTAAACACAACACACAATGACACACATGTTTTATTTATGTCTTAATTAAACTACAAACGGATCGCTGATTTGTTCGCTACTGTACAAGTACATAAACTACACAGCACACTGTAAGAACTGATACACTGATTCCCATGGCGCATGCGCAGGTTGCTTTTTAAAACAAAACCCAGAGGCGTTACATTAAAGGGTTTAAATGCTAAAAATTTGGATATTTAGCAGCCTTGCGGCAACTCATAGCTTTTTAATACAAAACTGAGTTTTTTTTACAGATTGATAAAAATATTTAAATGGCTTTTTATACCCAAGCTAAAATTTTATACAAAAAAAATAAAAAGTTGTGAATATTATTTGCAAGCGGGTTTTTTCCAAAACTTTAAGGTCTTTGCGGCACCTCAAAATTGCATTAGATTTTAATAATATTTTATCATGGTATTGCTTATCCAGTGTAGCAACTTTTGCAACCCCAAGCATTTCTGATTTACAAAAACAGTGAAAAAGTGTCTTTTTTTCACTCCACCCTACTAACTGTATCGAAGGCTTTTGCTAAATCGACGAAGATGCAAAGTGCCGGACATTTTCCATCAATGGACCTACTAATTTTAGATGTTAAATAAGCTATTGCATCCTGCGTCGATCTGTTATCCCTGAATCCAAACGGCTTATCTGATAATATATTATACCTGTCCATGTAATTTTGGATTCGTTTTTTCAACAACATTTCAAATACTTTAGCTAAGTTTGAGATCAGACAGGGTCTGTAATTAGCCACTTCCAGCTTATCTCCACTTTTATACAAGGGTTTTATTACAGCAATTTTGAATGCTGAAGGAAATGTTCCCATTTGTATTGATTTATTAATTATATAAGTTAAAGGTGTTAATATTTCATTGGCTATATACTTTAGAGTCTCGGATGTTAGATTATCGATTCCGGGAGCCTTGTTCTTTTGTAATTTAAATATGGTTTCTCTAACTTCTGTCTCATCAGTTTCGGAAAGGAAAATTGAGTTTGATAGTTTAGATATATTAGTAAAAGTTGTTTGTGTATTTTTTTGTTTAATTACATCAGCAAGTTTTTTTCCAATCCCCGTAAAATATTTTATAAATGTATTTGCTATTTTATTCTCATTTGTGGTCGTCTCACCATCCTCTGTTTTTATCTCATAGATTTCTTGCTTTTTTGCGTTATTATTGTTTACAATATCATTAACACAGTGCCACAGATTTGCTGAGTTATCCTTATTTTGATTTATTTTATTTTGGTAATAATTAATTTTAACGTTTTTCATTAAATCATTTAATTTATTTCTATATTGCTTATATATCATTTTATTTTCGTCTGTTGGAAAGTTTGTCATATGTTTATGTAACTCATCTCGTTTATTAACAGATTTAACTAGACCATTAGTTATCCATAATTTTCTTTTTATTTCTGAGTTCTTTAACTTAATTCTTTTTGTGCACAATTTTATCTTATTTTTTATTTTATTTATAAATAAATCTGCAACAGCGTCAACATTATTAGAGGAATATATATCTAACCAATTTTCCTTTCGTATTTCTTTTAGTAGTTTATCTTTATCTAAGTATTGTTTCATTTTCAGATTATTGATATTTTGCTTTTTTTCAGGTGCAGTTATTTGGAATCATAGTCTTAATTTGTTCACAGTTTCTGGGAGGAACATATTGTAGAAGTTTTTCCATAATTCCATTTTCCAAGTCTAGTAAACGCAAATAAACATTTAAATTTAAACTTTTAGAATTTTTCACCATTCACGAGATACACTTAAAGTATTTTATAAATGCGTACATCATCTAACCAATTTCAAATTAAATAAGTTTTGACATTAAATGCATAGAAACTGTACAAACCACAAGTTTTCATGAAAGTGCATTCCACGAAAAGCATTCAACTTGGAGATATTTCACATTTTCTATAATGTTTGGCAAGATTTTTTTTCCACCCTATATAGCTGAGATAGCTTTGCAAAAAGCTGTTCCCGCTCAACATTTAAAAAAATATATTTTTACTGATGATTGGCATAACCTAAGAATTTCAGATATTATGAACAACTAAAATTGAGAAAATAAACATGACAAGCCAAATATTTTGAAAACTGTCAATATTTTCATATGATTATTATGCGCAAAGTACCTTTTATTTTTAATGTAGATTCTGCAGAGTTTGGGAAACTAGGTACAGGGTGATTCCTATAATGTGCTCACCCCAATTTGTTGGTTTGTCCTTGAAAACAAAATAAAAATGTTTAACATATCTTATAGTATTTTTTCCATAGATTTTGAAAATTGCAACGAACAAACAATTGAAAGTCAAATAAAAGTGGGAAAAAAGAAGAATAATTAAATTTTATTTAAATTTAACAGGAAATAACATCAAATATCTTCTAACGAACAAATGACATTTATATTTAAAGGAACTGTTCAAAATGTCCTCCATTATTTTCGACACAAATAGTACATCGTTTATATATTATTCATTATTTAATACATTTCTTAACATGTTGCAATTATTATTTATATTTTCTATTTCTGCCAAAATTTTAACTTTCAATTCCTCTACTTCTATTTTTATAGCCCTCAGTTTTCAAGTGTCCCCATAAAAAGTATCCAATGGATTTAGATTTAGGCTTCTTGGAGGCCACAATATAGTTCCACGCTTCCATGCCTATCCGCTCTGAGTATTTAGTAAATAACAAATGTAGAACTGGAAGTTAAAATTTCGGCAAAAATAGAAAATATAAATAATTCCAACACGTTACAAAATGTAATGAATAATATGGATGAACGATATACTATGTGTCAAAAAAAATCGACGACAATTTGAACAGTTCCTTTAAATATTGTAACAGTAAATTTTTAATTTCTGTCACAACTAAGTTTACTACCTATTTTCATTTCGGAACACCCTCTCTAGATGTTCCTGTTTCAAGAATTACGGCGGCACGAGGCTAGTCAACTGACAAATTGTTAACCACCTGTTAATTCACGTAATACGCCCAGGCTGTTGAATATGAAAATGATTGAAACTTAATATACATACCTTTTTGATCGGTACAATATTAGTCCATGGTGACAATTCATTTAATTTAGCTACTCAACAATTGCGGGTACCCTTTGCGCGGTCGCGGCGTGGAATTTAGTTGAATCTCATTTCCGACAGGCATTTCCAACGAGGCTACTACAAGCAGCGGTCGGCTTTTACACTTTCTTGAAATACCTCGTGGCTCGAATAATTCAATCTCTTTCTTGGATGTTAGTTGCACGTATGTTAACTTAACTCATTTATTTTATAGAACGTATAGTGATATCGGGATTTTGTTTCAGATTTTCCTGATTGATTATTTATCATATTTATCTTATTTATCATATTTATCATATTATTTATCTTATTTATCATATTTATTACATTATATTTATTTTATAATATATTTTTTTATATTATTACTTTTCGATCTTTTTTATTACGATCACTGTAATTTTTTTGGAGGCATTATTTTATGCATTCCTCGTGAGGCACCCTTTTTTGGTACTGGAGTTTTACGTTTTTTATGGGAATACCACCGTAATTACTACCCTTTAACTGGGATAGCGATATTTCCATAACTTGATGTCGGCCAAGGAGTTTTTTTTTGGAGCACTAACTAGTTTGCCTGGGAAACTACGCACGTGGTTAACTGTGCCTTGGACGTATTACTGAATTCTTAAGCTTGTGAGGTCACTGTAACTATGAGATGGTACCGACAGCCTGATGCCGATCTAGCCAACTTATGCGGAATCCCGAAGGAGCTGTTGCTCAGCCCCATTGCTTAAGATAAGTACCTTTTACATTTGTCTGCTAGTCAGGATATAGATTACCGTTGTTAGAGGTCCTGTAGCCGGTCTTACTGTACCTTTTTTTGCTTTTTTTTTTTTGCTTTTTGCTTTTTATGCTTGTAGTTGCTTGTAGCCGTTGATGTAATTTTAAGATGTGTTGTTTTGTGCCCGTGTGCATTTAAGCGGACATGCCTTTACCTTTTTTTTTTGTATTTCTATGACCTTCAGTCCCGTGTTAGTGTTTGTTTAAATGCGTAAGGCGTAGAACCTTATATAGTTGTAATTTACTGCTTGCAGGATTTTTTTGCTTACAAACTATATATTTAGTACTTACTAGGTTATGTTAACCACAGTTACCTGATTTTAGTTGCCTTTTGCCTAAAATCGCTAGCACAGCCGTTGTAATTGCCTTTTGCTTACAATTTGGTGCGTGTGTGCTAGTACTTTTTACTTACTACGGTTGATTTAAGTGTTTGCTTTTGTGCAAGTAGTAAGTAGTCATATTCTTGAATATTTTTAACGCATTTTGTACCTTGTATGTATTTTTTGTGTTTTATCTTATCGCTGTCAGCGCTTAAGCTGCTACTTTAGTTAGTATTTTGATTTATTATGCTTGACTTTTTGCATATCTTATTAAGCTAGTTGCCGCTACCAAGCCTATCTTTTGGGCTAGTAGTGTCGTGATATGTTGTAAATTTTTGCTTCACCCACGTAGTTGTAATTAAACTAGTTTCAATTTTATTCTGTTTTTTCTTGAGTTTCTTTAACTCATGGCGCCCACAGCCTTTTGAAATAGTTCCCATTCTTAAATAATATCTTGCTATAACCACACCGAATTTTAACAACTAATTCTCAAATTTAGCAGTGCCTGAACTCTTACCCACGACTCTTGCCTCCTAGAATAGCTGACTAGCCATGGTGGGTTATAATTGGGGTTGTCTATCTTTTGCCTTCACCGACAACACAATTTAACTCTTTTACCTTAACGATTATAATTTAAACCCAATTAAACTATAAATTGGTGCGCTTAAATTATAAATTGGCGACCAACGTGGAGTTTAAATCATAATATAAATATTATTTGCTCGTTAAGATATTTGATGTTGTTGATCTGTTATTTCCATTGTTAAATAAAATTAAATTCATTCTTATAAACTGTTTCAATTATAACAGTATTTTGCTAATTATGAAGCTAAATATGTATCTTATGTTATATTTTTTGGAAAGAGAATTTAAACTTTTTCAAAATTGTAAAAAAACGTTGTTTTGTTTCTTTCACTTTTATTTGACTTTCAATTGTTTTTTTCGTTGCAATTTTCGAAATCCTTGGAAAAAAATCCTAAGATACGCTAAACATTTTTATTTTATTTTCAAAGGCAACCAAAAAAAATTGGGGTGAAAACGTTATAGGAAACACCCTGTACATAGCAAAAAAAAATATCTATTAATCTGTTTTAATAACCAAGATATTGGACTTCTGCGCACTAAGTGGACACGCTGTATACTTTGTATTTATTGTCAAGCAGAGAATAGTCGTAAGATGACATATATCTCAATATCAAAGAAGTGTCAGAATTGATCTACAACTAGTGACTGTCTACAGTCACACGAATCTGGTATCTATACCAGATTCGTATATCCTAAAGAGACACAGGTAGTTTGGACTGTCTTCTATGCATTTGACGACTACTACCCTTCTGATTATTGGCAAGCAGTGATGTCACAACTACTAAATAGATGATGATTTCTTACCCTCTAAATATTCTTCACTCTCATGTTCACCATCCTTTTCCTTCCCAATATTATCCATCTCAGTTTCATCCATGACATTTTCTACCAAATTAAATAAAAATGGTTGTTATACTGAAAATGAGATATATCGCAGCTATCAAATAGATGATTTCTTCTTACCTTGAAAATTTTCATCTTCAGATACAGCATCCCTTTTCTTTTCAATATTCTTCATTACACTTTTATTTATGGCAGAAGGTTCAGAAGCAGGAATTTTTAATTTGTTCATTTTTTTATAGGTTTCCATATCTTCAAAAGAATCTCTACTGTCAGTCTCTTCATGTCCACTAAACATGTATTCGTCTTCAGATGCCGAAAATGGTTCACTCAGGTCCTCATCAGCTAACATAAAACAATATCATGAAAATATCATAGGTATAAAAGTGAAATAGGGATGGATTCCCCATTATGCATTTGACCGATCACCACTCTTCTGATTATTGGCAAAGCAGTGTATCGATGGCTTAGCGCTAATAAATAGGTCGTATCCCATCCAAACCGTTTTTTACAGGAGCCAAAAAAACTTTCTAAAACGGTTTTATTTATTTCTAAATTCACTAAAAAAATTAAGGTAATTTGTTTTTGATATTCTCGAAGCGTAAACAAAATTTCTAGATTCTATGACAATAACTGAATTATTGAGGTGGGTTACGCTCTATTCGAAATTATCAACTTATGGGTTACCCGTTACTAGAATTTATTAATTGCCAGTTACGCATACATAACATTGTATGTAAACCTATTATACTAATAATGTGTAAATAAATGTGATATTATAGATAATTTATATTTATAAATATTTAACACAAGAACACGTTTGAGGTAAGAAATAAGTGAATTTATTTTGTAGAAAAATAAAATTATAAATTTAAGTGACTATTCTTATTTATTTTTAGGTTTCTTTTGTGGTGGTCTCTTCTTTGTCTTCAGATTTTGAACATTTAGTGGCTTTTTCTTTAGTGTCCTTTATGCCGTCTGTATCTTTGAATTTTGTGTCTTCCTTTGCAACTTCTGTGTCCTCGGGTTTTTCTGGGTCGTGTGTTCTATCTGGGTCACATTTTGCTTCTTTTCGTCAGTGTGGGGTATGTTGTCATAAAAATGATGAGTTTCAGTGGACAATACACTTTTGAAATCCTGTAAGTGCTTCCATTTGGTGTATTTTATTGGCAACCTATTCTTATGTAAATCTTTTAAAATCAAATCTTTTGGAACGGTGAATTTCTTTTTTTGGGCAAATCCTTGTATTCTTCATTGAAGTCAAGTTTGTACTGAATATTTTGGTTTGGACTGTATCTTAATGCTCTTAATTTGCTAACAGTAGGATCATCTTTTTGTTTTCATGGTCTTATTGATTCGTATGCCTTTATGCATTCATCTTCATAATTTTTGAAAAAATTATACGAAAGGTATTCTACATCAAACTTAGGTTCCTTTCTGGCTTCGCGTATTATTGTTCCATATTGAGAAGGTAATGTTATTTCTAAACCCTCCAGTCTTCTCTCGATTAACGCATGGCTGGGGTCACACTCCATCTGAGTGTGACTCTTTTCTAAATATTTTTGTTCAACTACCACTCCGTATTTACTTGAGAAATGATTAAGGGCATTAGCCAGCACAGAGTTGCGGTTTTGGTAACCGCAGCCATCTGTGTAAATGATTATGGGTTTTAACTCGAGCAAACAATATTTTTCTAGATGACTATAGATGCATGTTACAAATGAAGATGCTTGTAAGTCCCCTTCCACTTCATTCCAAATATAATTGGTACATTGGTTGGTGGCCAAATTAAAAATTGTAAAATTATGCACCTGTAGTCTGGTTTTATAATAAATTGCACTAGCCTGCAGAACAGGACATAATTTTACTGCCTGCATGTCGATACAAAACGTATAGTTTTCTCCTTTGATTGCACTTTGTTTATCCTTTTCCTTTTCATTTCGTGCGCGGTTTTTCTTATCTATATGTTTTCGATACCCTTCCTCACTCAACTGATTTACTTCATATTGGCAGCAAACATCACACCGATATTTTCTGGGCATATAAATTGAGAAGTTCAACTCGTCAAACATTTTATTGAAAGAAAAGATTGATAAAGGGACAGTTTTATCTTCAATGCATTTTTCGGTATAAACATTATAAATACTAACTTTATTTTTAAATGGATGCTGGAAATATTGCCGTTTAGTATCTTTCCTACAATAATGACTTTCCATTTTTGGCATTTCACCAAAAAAATTATCTTAAATGGTTTTTCTGAACCTGTATTTCTTTTCTAAATTTACTTTTTGTTTGGGACTCATTTCTATTGTTGTTCAATTCTTCCTTCGTTGAAACCATTCCATGATTTTTGCCTTCTTGTATCCATTTGTGAACCATTTTTTCACTAAGGCTTAACGTAGCAAGGAACATTTTCTTGCATACTTGTAATCTTTTCGAATCTAAACGTAAATAATAATAATAAGAACCCTGTCTCCTTGAAGGTCCGTCAACATAGCATCACTTTTTTGGCTCGTACGTTACTAAATTTACAACGTAAATCTTCTTTTGGTCCCATGTTAATAACCTGAACAATCTAAATATTTCCTGTCTTTTTTTCTATGTCGAAAAGGGAACAGTTTCTTTTTTTCTGATTTTGTACAAAATGAGTTTGAGTTACACCCTTCCAATAATTTTCTTGCAGGTCTCTTAACATCGTGTTTTATTACATTGTCCCTTGCTCTCGAGTAGCCTATGTATTTCTGGCCTGCCATTCTCAGTTTTTTAGTCCCATTCTTTTTTCCATTCATTTGGAACGGCCTTGTTCTTCCTTCGCCTCTTCTGATTTTTATTGTGACTTCCTTCCACGTTGTCTACTTCGGCTATTGTTTCATCATAGTTGGGATCATCGATGTTATATCTGCCTTGATGTACTCCTTGTTCAACTTCCTTAGGTCTGGTATTGGTTTCATCAGCATATTCCATATCCGTCAAATTATTGGTCTCTTCGCAAAAGAAAACATCTGCCTGCTCATTTCTGGATTCCACTGCATTACTGTTTCATGTAAACCAATATTTGCAACAGCAGCTTCGGTTTCATTAAAAGAAGCTGGTTCCAAATCTTTGCTTAATACTATTTGTTTCGAATCCTTGTTTGAAGAAGTTGGTGCAAAATCAATATTGACATCTATTACTTTCAAAATGCTATTGTCTACAACTTCACATTCATAGACAACATCTTCGTGTATCATATTTGCGCAAAGCTCGACCATCTTTTTTCCTCTTCCATTCGTCATCTAAAAGGAAATGGAAACTAACAATAATACTTAATTTCAGCTGATGATTAATTGTTAAATTATTGTGCATTTAAAATTGTACAAACAATATAATAGGCGTAAAGTGTAAAAATAGCCTTTGCCATTTAATATGTCAACATCGTGTTTTTATATCAATAGACAGAACATTGTCTATAGTGATTTATTCGTGGCATTATTATTTTCTTTGCTTATTTGGGTACCTATATAGGTTTACTTACTAATAATATTTATTAACATTTTATACAGCAGTGGCTAATACCCAAATAAACAAAGAAAATAAAGACAGTATTAATAATATTACTATTATTACTTATTACTATTATTATTATTTTTTTTTTCGGTTGCCCGACGCTGGACAGTCCTCCCGTGGCCTCCAACGCCTCACGGGAGATGCGCCAGCACATTAACCTCAGCCACTCCCCACATCCCGCAGGGTTAGTGACTGTAGGTTCCGGAATCGTGTGCCCTAAGCAGACGGAGAAAACCAAGAATGACCGCCTTCTGCATTTGGCCTGCCAGCCACTCAGCTGATCTTTGGCAGGCCGGTATGATCTTCAGTTCCGAGAGCAGCGTAGGCTTTATCCCTCCGAGTACACCGATTATAAGGACGACCATTTTTACCGAGTAGCCTGGGTACAGCACTTGGAGCTCGTACCGGAAATCACGGTATTGGGTCCGTTTCTCCTCCTCCTTCAAGGTGATGTTTTTCTCCGCAGGTGCCGAGAACTCGATGACATACATCACCTTGAGTTGATGGTCGAGGAGGACTATGTCAGGCTTGTTGGCTTGGATTAGCCTGACAGTTGGGAACGAGTAGTTCCAGTAAATTCGGCATTTCTCTTTCTCGACAACGGACTCAATGTCTCCGGGGACGTAAGGCAGCAGTGGTGTCTGGTCTACCCCGTACGAGTGCCTTAGATGGTAGTATAGCACTCGTAAAGCCGCGTTATTTCGGTGGATGTAGGCCGAAATCGCATATATGGGACATGCAGAAAGTAGGTGCATGAGCGATTCCGGCGCCTGATGGCAGGTCCTGCAGTTGATATCAGGAACCTCTACACGCCACACGCGGCTACGGTAGACAAAGGTGTTGATAACATCATCCTGGCAGGCCATAATGAATCCCTCGGTCTCTGACTTAAGCCCGGCCGACCTTAGAAAGGCGAAGGTCAGCCTGGTCGATAAACCCAGTGTTTCTATGTTGTGCAAAGTACATACAAGTAGTTACTACTATTCGGAATATCTTCATGTTTATTGTAAAAAATTATTGTACTGTTTATGTAATTTGTTACCATTTTATATAAACATTGATTCTATAATGGAAGCTTTCTTTTTAGCCAATAGAGCTGCTCTGTATAGCTCAATCAATATACCTATCTCACTCTTTTACATAAAGGTGGTATATGTCCCTTCTCTATTTTGGCGTCTCATGCACTTAAAAGCACCTAATGCCCGTTTGCACCAGTCCCGCTTAAAAACTGAGTTTAGCAAAGCCTGCTTTAATTTTAAGCGAGCTTTATTTTAAAGATCTTTGCACCGGTTCTCGCTTAACTAAGCTTGAGAACGTACTTCGTTGATTGTACATTGTCAGCATGTTTAGGGATTTTAGCATTGTAAGTTTTTATAATAGGAATTTTAGGAATAGCAGCGTAAAGGATGGTAACATGTTTATTTACGGAAGTGTCATTGTTAAATTAGTTCATTAAGTTCATACTGCATTCTTTTTTATTTCACATTGATATTTTGTCACAAGTGGTGTGTTTTCGTTGATTATCTTTTCGCATACGCACATTTTAAGTTAGATTTAAACAATGGAATCAGCAAGCAAACGGTTCAGAAGTTCAAACTTCACCAATGAAGAGAAAATAGTGTGCCTCAATATTACAAAAAAACATCGAAGCGTTTTAGAATGTAAAAAAAATGGACTGCGTCACGTGGAAAGGCAAAGAAAATGCGTGGAATAAGGTAGAAGCAGAATTTAACGCATTTGCTCCAGGTGGTACAATGCGAAGCAAAGAAACTTTGAAAAAATTTTATGAAAATAAAAAAAAACAAACACGCAAATTGGCCGCGAATAAATGTGACCCAAACTGGCGGTGTGCCTTCCACCAGCAAAATAGATGACCCCACGTTTGACCTAACTTTGTTACTTCGTAACGAAAAGACAGTTTTTGGATTGAATAACAAATTCGATGGCGATAGTGATAGGGGCCAGGCAGAAGTTAAAACAAGACATTCACAGGCTGAAGAAGAGAGTGAGGAACTTATTTACGTCATAACTGAAAATGAAGTAAGTAGTACTATTGTAATTATTTTGTAAATGTTTGAGTTATGGTGCCTATATAAGTATTTACGTAAGTGTGAAGAAATTATCTTATAATAAATTCTATTTTTCTTTCTTTATAGGACAACGAACAAGAGATGAAGAACCCAAATTGGGGTAATTTAAAACCAGTTATTAAAAACTCCGATAGATGCAAAGTTGAATACGCAAAATAATATTACCCCAAAGAGAAACAGTGAAGCGGCAAAGGGAACTGAGGCAAGTACCTAGACCAGTCGTCGAGGACAAACCCTTTCAGCAACAACAACGCTGGCAAGGATGTATGAAGATTTGGCAAATAAAAAGATAGAAATATCCGATCTGCAAATAAATGTGATAAAATTTGATAAAGAAAAATATGATTTCTAAAGCCAAGCGGGAGGAAGAAGCTTTCAACAAAAAATTTGAAAGAGACGAGGAACTCTACATTAAAATTAGCTCCAGCTGGCAAAATTAAATTCATTTAGTTAGGTTTAGGATTATTATTTAAATTAAATAATTTATGACATTTTGTAAATAAAGTAATAAAAACACTTTTCGTATTTCTATTTTAAGTTTCTTATTCAAAAAAAAAAACCAAAGCAATTTTAACAATATTAATTTTTTAACTACATAATTAGATTATTTATTTACAATTGTGAAAAATAATTATTAATAAATTGTCTTCTAAGTAAAGATCCTAAAGCTGCATTGTCATTTGCATAATTATTTACCTCAGGTATTTGCCCATTTTCAATCAACTCATTTAGAATATCTAGTTCATCTGGTAAAGGAGGAGGATTATTGTCACCTTCTGATATTGCAATATTATGTAAAATACATGTTGCTACTATTATTGTTAGCACAGTACTGATTTTTAAGCGGCAGCCATATGCCAAAACAGGAAATCTTCTTTTAAGAATTCCGAATAATCTTTCTATAATATTTCTAGTTCTAATATGTGACTGATTGTAAAGCTGTTCTTCAGGTGTTACAGGATTCAATAACGGTGTAAAATGATACGATTTTATTGGATAACCGCTATCACCTAAAACAATATTTATGTTAGTTTGTATTTATTTATTTTAATGAATTTTATACCCAATAATATACAATTTCTATACATCTACTTTTGGAAATCTCTATGAATGTTACTGTTGTTAAAAATTGTGTATACCCAATAATATACAATTTTTATATATCTACTTCTGGAAATCTCTATGAATGTTACTGTTGTTAAAAATTGTGGAATCATGAATCGAACCTGGCCATCTAGCAACTAGATTTAAAATTTTTAATTCGGCATTACATATTGCTTGTACGTTTAAAGAAAAGTATGATTTTCTGTTCCTATATACTTCTCCAACTTCTCCACCTAAAATACACATTTCTATAATTAAAGTTCGATACCTAGGAACTGTTTTATTTATCGGTTTTGCCATTAGGTTCTTTTTAGTTAATAAAATAAATATGTAATACTTACCAGGCGATTCAATTTTTACATGTGTACAATCAATTGCACCAGTTACTCTAGGAAATGCCGCTATATTGTAAAATTTTTGCTGAGTATTTCTAATGTCATCTTCTTCAGTGGGAAAACTAATGAACCTGTTATAATGTTTCTTGAAACTGTTGATAAAGGCATACCAGCGAAGTCTGCTATTGCTTGCATATGTCCACCAGTGGAATAAAATCTCAAAAAATGAACAAAATAAAATAAACACATTTTTAAAGGCTATAATTTTACCTATCGTTTGGATATTTTAAACGATATTCAATTAATGGTAAGATCTCTTGTAGAAACACGATTCGTCTAACGTATCAGAGTAATTATTTCTTTGATATATTTCTCTTGGTATTCCATATTCAATAAAATCCAAGACTTCAATGTCATCGTCGTGTGCAATATCGATATCATATAACATATCCATTTTTGATTATTGGCTATATCAGAGACAACCACTCTGGTTATATTTATTTCACGAAAAGATAGGTTACGTTAAAAAAATATGACATAAACGAGCCAACTTGATGGAAAAGCGCATGCGTAGGAGTTAAGCGGCCCTAAAGCCTCGGATCATCCACGGTTTAAATTATTACATTTTAGGGGATACTAAAAACCAGGCTTAAAACGCCGTGCAAAGGGTTTAATAATTTAAGCTTAGTTAAAATTTTAAGCGGGACTGGTGCAAACGGATATAAAAAGTACATAATGCCTTTCAAGAGTAAAGGTACGATTCCGATGGTGACCGCAGCAACCGACTGCAACTGTAGGCTGCAGCAGCAAACCGCAGCGACAGTACTGGTTTCACTATTTTATATGAGATGCATTCTGAACACAGCGCCACTGTCGCTTGCGGTCGCACTTCGCCGCCACCGCAGACCGCACTACCAGTCAAGAACCAGTTGTGACGCTTACCGCAGAGCGAAAATGCGTGTTTTTAATCGTTTAAAAAATAAAAATGAGGTTTTCAGAAGCAGAGGAAGATAAATTAATGAACATTATAGCAAATTTTTTATCAACACTGAATAACTTCCTTCATGTAGTCTGTTTTTAAATAAAGGCATCGTAGCTTTTTTTTCTGTCTAGTATATAATAACAAAAGTCATCGTCGAATGAAGCATCCTCTTCCAACAAAAGACACAAAATTGTATCGGTAGAGTCTCCAAACATGTCTCACGTGCTACCTCCAACACTTCGAAGCGACTGCAAGACCAACTTGTCGCCGTGAGCAACATTGATCCGACCACAGACGACAACGGCACTGTCGTCTGCGGCTGCAGCCTGAAGTTGCAGCCGGTTGCTGCGGTCACCATCGAAATCGTACCTTAACGGTGGGATAACATGATCATCGACATATATACTGGACTGCTGATGTGGGCTGCACGAGCCATATGGTGTAGAAAGAGATGGCAATAAAAGGTTGCCCTCTTCTCTTCTTGTCAAGTCCAGTCCGGTCATTGGACTTGACAAGGACAGAAGAGGGCAACCTTTATTGCCCTCTCTTTCTACGCCATATGGCTCGCACAGCTTACATCAGCAGTCCAGTCTATATGTCGATGTTAATACCGCACGGTACTAAACGGCTATTACCGTGTATTTCAGTATTAACCGGAAGGTTCGTACACTCGAAATGAATGGTAACAGAAAACAGAACCTCTTCCACTTTACTATTTAAATCTGACAGAATATCATAACCGCTGGCATTAACCCAAGTAGAGACTTGAATAAAACCAACTAATACCAGGTAGTATTGGGTAGTATGGTCGGGAGCAAAAAAACTAGTACACCTGAAGTAGTATCTTGTAATTAGACCTTTTCCAAAAAACAAGATAACAATAATAATGATGACATTACATGTCAAAATATTAATTTCAATTTGTCAAAATGCCACAATTAAATGAACATTAAAAAGCCAAACATAACTTAAAAGCAAAAAGTACTACTTACAAAACTAAATATTTCATAAAACCAGAAGATGCATGTACAGTCAGGAGCAAAAAAAAACTAGTACATGCATCTTCTGGTTCTATGAAATATTTAGTTTTGTAAGTAGTACTTTTTGCTTTTAGGTTATGTTTGGCTCATTCAATTGTGGCATTTTGACAAATTAAAATTATTACATTATTATACAATATTTTGACATGTACTGTCATCATTATTATTGTTATCTTGATTTTTGAAAAGGTCTAATTACAAGCTACTACTTCAGGTGTACTAGTTTCTTTTGCTCCCTACCGTAAAATGTACCGCGGTTTCGTGGACTAAAAGTTGCTCCACATCTTCAGGCAGATAAGGATTAAATATTAAATCTTAAATTAAATCACTTAATAGGTACAGAAAGGGAAATTTTAAAAAAACAGTAATAAATGTATTTGTAAGCCAAAAATTTTTATTAATATTTTATTTAATATGATTTGAAGGAAACAACTACTCAGCGGGCAAATACCCCGACCTGCATTGGATTATATTTTCAAACCATGATAGATCGATAGTTAATATCATTTGTCAATTCCTAACCAGACATAGACCGGTTTCGAACTTATTTGTTCTCCTCAGTATGCCATAGGTTATGGAACAGACAAATGATAGTGGCCAATCTGCTAGTCATATACTAACTAAGGTAAATTGAATAGTGGTCAGAGGTATGAAACTTCTCGTATGGTCTAAATGCTACTATCCGACTGACATCATAGATGTCTCTGTTTCGGATAGCGACTTGTGCAGCAAGTACCGAGAGCGGCGACCTCCTAGCCCAGGTGGACTAAACTACTGTTATTTAATATGACTTGAAGGAAACAACTACTCAGCGGGCAAATACCCCGACCTGCATTGGATTATACTTTCAAACCATGATAGATCGATAGCCATTATCATTTGTCAATTCCTAACGAGACATAGACCGGTTTCGAACTTATTTGTTCTCCTCAGTATGCCATAGGTTATGGAACAGACAAATGATAGTGGCCAATCTGCTGTGTGTTGACATGCCCGTACTATATACATTGTTTACAATAGATTTCCTGTGTTTCTCGAATCGCTTTTTTAAATTTCGTCCAGTTTGTCCAATGTATATAGCATCACAGTCACTACATTTTAACTCACATACTCCTTTTTTTGTAACTTTTCAGTGTTGTCTTTATTATTAATTAACATTTTACCTAAATTATTTTTATTTACTGAAATTGTTCTTTTATTCAGTTTATTACTAACTCTATTGCTGATCTTAGGCCTATAATTAATACATTTATATCTCTTATTGCATTCCTGAGAAGAAGCGGCATAAAACCCTTACGTAAATTTTTCTTTTGTTTGTTTTTTATTAGTTTATCTATTAGGTTTTCTTTATAGCCATTGTTTTTCGCAATTTCTTTGATTACGTTAACTTCTTTTTAAAATTCTCTTCGCTTAATGGAAATGTTAAAAGACGATGTATGTAGCTGTGGAATGGTGCCATTTTTATTTGCAATGATTGTTTAGATTTACTATGAATTATTGTATCTGTGCAAGTAGGTTTACGATAAATGTCAAACTCTAAGCTATTATTGATATTTTTTATATTAATGTCTAAAAAGTTTAAACCCTCGTCATTTTCCATTTCCAATGTGAATTGAATTTTCTGATTAAGTGAATTTAGAAGATCTAAGAATTTATTTAACTGCCTTTCCATACCTTTCCAAATGCAAAACACATCATCTACATAACGGGTCCAGAAAAATATGTTTTCAACTAAAATGTTTTTTGTATTAAAGAGTACATTTTCAAAATCGGACATAAAAAATTTTAGCTAGTAAGGGAGATATGGGTGAACCCATTGGTAATCCGTCTAATAATTTATAAATTTCCCCGTTAAATTTAAAATAATTTTGGTTAGTACAATTTTTAATCATTAAATTTAGTTGGTTTTTAATGTCACTGTCAATATTGGAGTTATTTATAAGTTTGTCTATTATTTTAAATAATGCCTGCAATGGGATTGACGTAAAAAGACTTTTTATGTCGAACGAAACTAATTTCGCGTTACTAGGAACTGTGAGATTTTTTACTTTTTCTATTAATTGAAAAGAATTTTTAACAGAATACTTAGATTCGCAGCTTGTGACGGAAGGCAATAAGATATTTAATTCCTTGCAAAGTTTAAATGATTAGGCGTTTACGTAGGATACGACTGCTCTAATGGGTAAGTAGGGTATTAATGGCGGAGGTGGGTCCCCCCCCCACAAGTGGGGGGGGGAATGAGAGTGCGGGGGTAATTAGAGGAGGTAATTAGAGTGCGGGGGGTAATTAGAGCGGAGATAATTAGAAGGTTACTTACAGGAGTACTTAGAGGAGGTAATTATAGTCGTGGGTAATGAGAGCGGTGGGTGGTAATTAGAGTAGGAGGTAATTATAGTGGTGGAGGGTAATTAGAATGTTGGGAGGCATGCACGAGGGTGGGATATGTTGGTAGTGGGGCAGTTTTATTACTATAAAGGAGATGCGATATCATGGTAAAATGATACCTATCGTGAATCGCCTACAGTTAGCAAGTTTTAGCTATCGTGAATTACCTACAGTTAACAAGTAAGTGTAGCGCAGTGATCAGAAGTTAAAGTTCAAGTGAGCAATATCTTATATTATTCTTTGTAATTCCTTCATTATACCATTTAATTATGGATATTTCTGATATCGACATATCTGCGCTTAATGAGCTTATAAGACAAGATACACAGGTTTTAGAGCAAAACCTATTTCATCGTTAATTGAAAATAAGGCTTATATTATAAAAAAAATGTCTATGGTGAATTCGAGGTTTGGAAAATCAATTTTAGTAATTTTGTTTGAGGAAAGTTCAATTACAACATTTAAAACATTTTTACCAAAACGAATCGCAGAACTATCGATACAATAAATTCAAGTAGTGATAAATACACATTGACATATTTAGGTCAGAGTCCTCCCGCATTTGCAGGTGCAAAACCTACTTTTTTAATAGAATTCAGTGTTAATCAATAATCAAAGTAATTGTATTAGTATTTTAGCTAGGTGTTAGTTAAGGAGATATAGTGAAAAAACTATTCAGGTAATATAAAATGTAATACTATTAGATCACAATGAATCAGCGTTGGTTCTACTAGGTGATAATATATTAATATTGTATAACATATTTCGATGGCACACCAGTAGGCCCCATGTAAGTCGTTTAATAAAATAATAATTTTCAGGTTTTTAATTTGCTTATTTAAATTCTAGATAAGGGCAATATGGGATGCCATATTCAGCTGAATGTTGGACAAAAGCAGAAGACATTAGTTCAGCTATCCAAAGATTATCGAGTACCGACATCTCATAGAAGATTCTGATACTTTCAATGATGGTGCAAAACAATGTGACAAGTACTATAATGTATTCTAAATTTAGAAGAATTTTGTGAGCAAATGGTTGAAATGAATTTAAAATGGTTTCTGTATACAATAGACAAATACCTACCTAAGTTGACCAATCTGATGATGATGATGATGACGACGATGATGATGACGAAGATGATGCACATGATTAAATCCTATTTATTCATTTTATTATACCATTTTACCATAAATTATGTAAATAGCATATGTAATAACAATAAAAAGCAAAAATAATCACTTATTTTCTTCACTATTTTCAAATTAAAATAAAACACATATTCAGAAAATACATATTAGTTTTATAACCTATTTGGTTACATTAGTAAATTAATACCTCAAACTATTACTAAGCTGTTATAAACACATATTGTAATTTTACAATACATTTAAATCTACAATACGTCTATTAATAAAAGGAAAATTTGCTAGTGTCAATAGGGATTTTTTCACTTGTTGAACCATTTAGGGCACTATATGTTAAATAAGTGTCATGAAGTATGAGAGCATACACCCGAGTTTGTTCAGGGACTTCGTTTTACGGGTTTCAAACTCTATTTTTATATCTACAGTGGATGATTTCATGGCATCTGGCTGGTGGGAGCAATCAATGACAAACAAAGGATTTTTTCTGAATTCTCCAAGATCCTTCATTGGTTCACCCATATCTTTATCATAGTAATTGCGCTGGAAGTTTTCATAGGCATAGTAGGCTGCAGATTCGCGTTTCTTATCGAAATCCAAATTCCAACGTTCATATGGGAACACCTCAGAATTAAGATATAGTCGAATATTATTCATATCTGCATGTACAAACTGTGTGATATTCTTTGTTCTGTTGTTGGAATGGTCGTTGTTTTGAAAACCTATAATGATGTAGCGAGGTCTTTCGAGACTGCTGGTGGTTTTAATGGCCCATATGTCAGAAGCCGTATTACGCAGACAAGGAAGCTCATAGAGATCCCACATACGATACACCATCTTAACTTTGGCATTATTACTGCTTTTATTAATTCGATTTAAAAGTTTAAGCTTTTGTCGATCCTCAGGTACAATATGTCTTATCTTCAACTCAATTTTGCTAATTTCCAGTTCTGCGTCAACCTCCCCAATGTATGTCTTTAAAAGATCGGGCTATTATCAAAATTAATTCCTGTTTCGCATTCAAAATACCTTTGGTATAATCTTCAGCAAAACCCATGAGGTATTTAAGGAGAAGCTTACCACTAAACACATGACTGGTGGTATCTAAAATATCTTGTTTTTGTTGGTTGAGGCCCCAACCTGATGTTAATAGTGAACATGCGTGTGTTTGTCCATATGACACCATAGTATTCATTGTGGTAGTAATACCAGGCTTTCGAACAACAGCCACTTGTTCGCACCCATTTCCAGACGTATCTCTTCTTTGAAAAGAAATTGAGTGCATTGTTAGATAGATAACACCGCTTAGTAGCATCACTAGGTGTAAATTTTCCTTCTATATAGATAGATAGATAGTTTATTTCCCAACATATACATAGTACATACATAGTATTTATAATACTAAATTATTTAAAAACAATTTAGTTTATGGCTATGTATATGCTAAAAGCTCCTCGGAGCTGTGGAAAAAGAAAAATGTAACGCTATCCTCATTAGTAAGGTTAAGAAATTCAAATGCAATGAAAGTACAAATTTACCTAACAGGTATTAATTAATGAATAAACAAATTACAATATATATTTACAGGTGCCTATAGTACCTACGTAGTGATCTTTCTAACTAATTATATATAATATAAATGATTATATGTAACTGGAAACAGAAAAATAAGAGTAAAATACACAACATACACCCATATACACACATACGTCATATACATATATATGCTACATACATTTAGGTGGGTCAAAAAAATCCAATATTTTTTTTTGGATCTGACACACGAAAACTAGTTGCTAGGTACCTCTATAAAGTACTTACCAAGTATGAGCTCTTAACATTAACGGGAATTTATCCTCATCATAGTTTCCATTTTCAATTTAGTCTCATATAAAAATGGTCATATCTTATCACCAATGGATTGTTAAACCAGTTTCATCGTCAATGTTCATAGGAAATTGAACGCTCTACAAAAATGGTCCCTTATACTTTTTTCATTAATCTAACCGTTTAAAAGATATTCAAGGTCAAAGATTGAAGAATTTAAAGGAAAATAACTTTGTTTTGAATTTTGTTACTTACCAAAAAAGTAATTATTGTCAAATGAGTTTCAATTATTTCTGTAGGAAATTGAACGCTCTACAAAAAGGTCTCTTTAGTTAATCGATTACCCTAACCATTTAGAAGATATTCGTATTGGAATCCCAATGTGTACTGATTTTAATAAATATTTTCAATTTATTCATTCAATTTATGAATTTTGAAATAATTCATGATCTATTTCAGAAAAAGAAGGTTTTTATCTAAGAAATATCATCAAATATATCAACAGAAAAAAACATTCTATTTTACCATATGAAATTTTATAATTTAATACAGTATTAATACAAAAATATATATATATTTTTTAGTTTAAGATAAAATTGACTTTTATTATTACACTTCGGAAATTTTGCTCGATGTTCCTTGACAACTTGCAAAAAATATTGAAACTGCTTTTTTTTTTTTGTCAAGCATTGGTTGTATTCAGATACCAATGCTACTCCACGCTCTGCTGCGTCATTTACAACTTTTAATTGTTTAAAATATTCTTCATTTTCTTTATAACTGTCATCTGAAGTCCACAATTCAATATCAACATCAAGAAAATCATATGGTAGGTCAAAGATTTTAAACAAATTCAGTGATTTCTGAGAAACAAAGTCACTCAAATTTATGTTCTTTTGATCGATTTCAAATCTTTTTAACTTTAGAATTTATACCATCCCGAGTTTTTTACAGCTTCGACTATTTTCTTTTTCATATCGAGGGAACAGTATCGTCAAACAGTGATAAAACGGCGAGTTCATCATTTAAATTCTACAAAATGTGAAATCATCTTCTCACAAGTTGTTGATGAAATTGAAGCATCAATTTTTCTGTATTCAATTAGTTGTTTTAAAAATTCTAAATCGTGATTAGCAGCTGCAATCGCAGAAGTTGATGAAAACCAAGCCTTCAAATATACCATTATTGTAAAAATGCAAATCTCCCGCAGACTATTCAATTCTCTGGCAGTGAGACCAAACTCATCTCTAAGAATAAATATTTTTAGGCTATAAATGGCCTTCGCCATCCATCTCGCATGATGGATTGCACCAGGGTATTTAAAACAAACTTCATCTCGAGGCACCACTCCAAGAAAAATTAGTGACAATTCTAAAAACTCCTTGTAATCATCTCGTGGTTGTTTGAACTAACAAACAAAAAAGTTAAATTCACACCAATCCAATTTATGTTCATAATTTATAACTATTTTTTAACCACACTTGCAAGCATTGTGTGATGAAAGAAGATATTTCATTTTTTTTTTTTATCCAAAACAATATTAGCGACTTTTGGATCTTCAATACCAGCTTTATAATTGGTCTTATCAATTTTGTCCCACATTTTTTTAAATCGTCCGAATATTGGTACGTTTGGTCCTGATGATGCTGGCCAACAGACTTCAAATGCACTTCTTAAAATGAGCTCATAAATATGATGGCGACACGGCAAGTAAGTTAATTCTCTTCCTAGAGCTTTTTCAATTTCTACACATGTTCCGTGGTGAATTCCTGTAAAGTGGTAGTAAGAATGTGATAAAATGAAATTTAAAAAAACTATTTCTTATTTAGAAAAATAATTAATGAATAAGTCTAAACAATTTGTTGCTAAATTCGAAAACTTTAGAGCTTGGTAAGAAGAATTGAATCAAGAAAAAATCTCAATAAAATCTTGCTAATGATCAAACATTACTGATTAATTACCTGTGTTCACAGCAGTTGTGTCGAAACACATCGCCTTAACGTAGCGACTAAGACCCCATTCATCCAAAGTCCTCAAAATGGCTGATGTTTGATTCTCTGTTGATCCAGGAGCCCATTTTTGGGACTCCTAGTAACTGTTCAACGCCAAATGCCGTGAGGGAGAACTGAAAGCCGATCCACGGTTGTTGATCCCACAAGATCCTGCAGTAATTTGCCATCCCAGTGTACGACGTATTTATCATGTGGTTTAAAATCATTTTTCAGTCCTTCAGCAATGTCTTTTCGTACCACCATGCGAGCTCGTTGAATTGTTCTGTAACTCAGAGTTGTATCTTCTTTACACTGATGCCAACACTTGACAGAACAGCAGTTATAATAAACATCGCATTTCTACTACTGGACATTAGTTCTGTCTAGTGCAGAGATGACCTCTAGAGTTAAAATATTAATTTTCAGTTGTTTTATCGGCATTGGAGGTTCATAAGATAAATCCGAACCAAAATTTGTAGCTAGGCTTAATGATTGCACCGATAATGATTCCGACTTTTCACTGGCAATAATCGTGGGGCAGGATGACAAAGCTTGACTTGGATCTAGAAGAAAACAGTTTTTTCGGCCCTCCGGCCGAAAAGGTCAACTTTTCGGCCCGCTGCGCAAAACGAAGTTGCCACTTTCCGGCTGCGTCGAGCCGAAAAATAGTATACACACTTGGGTAGTAAATAAGAAAGCCTCAGATCATTTCTTACTTTACTGCCCTAGGTATGTAATATACTATTATTTTTTTAATAAAGGCGAACGAAAAAAATTTAAAGTTTGGAGAATTCAAAAAGTGCGCCAATCATTATGCTTACTCAATTTGTAATAGAAAATATTTTCCGTTCTTTTTCTTGCTCATAAAAATTTCATTATTGTAAAGATTTCTTTAATGTGTTGCATCATGAATTGTGCAATATATAAAACAAATTTGATCAAAAAATACCAAAAGAAATCAATTTAGAATAGTTACGAATTATAATGAAGATCATCTACTTTTATAATAAATTTGCCATAGATACTTGATGCTTTCTTCTACTTCCATCAAATCTTCACTTGTTAGGAGCATGTACGTTATGATGAATAAATTCTTTCCGGGTGCCGCTTTTTTGATTCAAATATAAGTCTTTAATACGGTCATCGAGCACCTTTAAAGACTTCTGATCAACAATATCGAATAACATTTTGAGCTCATTCTGAAATGTTGATTCTTTTTGTTTTGTGCTGGCGACTTTTTACGCTTGTAGTTTTTTCTTATTCTTAGCCATTTGTTATGACATCGAAGAATTCTTTTCACTACATTATCATTACCAGAAGTCGGAATATCATTTTTTTTCCATAGCCCTATAACCTAATCTGCTACATTTTTAGCACATTGTTTCACGGAATATTTAAGAACATTAAGTTGATAAAAAAAATACATAACCTCTTTCACTGTTGGTAATTTTAGTTCAAGAATTTTTGACATCGGTATGCCAGTTAAAGGGATTTCTTTATTCATATTAGAAATTAGCAGATGAATTACAATTATCGTAAATATATTAAAACTTAGCTGTTAATTATTTGGTTTTAGTTATACACAAGAAGACACAACTCAGAGCTCCAAAAACTATGTACGCAATGTAGAAATATAAGAGGAAACATAGAAATGACATAAAACCACAGATGGCGCTAGTATGACAAGTAATGAATAACAGAACTACCAACATTTGAAACTAAATCCTCAAATTCCCCAGACAAAAAATAATCAATTATAAATGGTGTGGAAAATAGGAAATTTGAGTGACATTTGAAATAAATCCGTTGAAAAATATGAAATTACGATCCTAAATTGTGATAAAAGTAAAGTTATAAAAAGAAAATATCGTTAAAAAATTTATTCGAAAGAAATATATTCTCAAACAAAAAGATAAGACATAACTTGGAAACTGTCATTCTATCAAAATAAACTCAAATTTTTATGAATATTGTCAAAATTCATAAATTGAATGGTTAAATCGAAAATATTTATTAAAAAACTATTAAAATCAGTACGCATGGGGATTCCAATGCGAATATCTTCTAAATGGTTAGAGTAATCGATTAACCACAAGAGACGTTTTTTTGTAGAGCGTTCAATTTCCTAGAGAAATAATTGAAACTCATTTGACAATAATTATTTTTTGGTAAGTTACAAAATTCAAAACAAAAGTTATTTTCCTTTAAATTCTTCAATCTTTGACCTTGAATATCTTTTAAATGGTTAGATTAATGAAAAAAGTATAAGAGACCATTTTTGTAGAGCGTTCAATTTCCTATGAACATTGACGATGAAACTGGTTTAACAATCCATTGGTGATAAGATATGACCATTTTTAGATGAGACTAAATTGAAAATGGAAAACTATGATGAGGATAAATTCCCTTTAATATTAAGAGCTCATACGTGGTAAGTACTTTATAGAGGTACCTAGCAACTAGTTTTCGTGTCTCGGATCCAAGAAAAAAATATTGGATTTTTTGACTCACCTTAAATATAAATATATATATATATATATATATATATATATATATATATATATATATATATATATATATATATATATATATATATATATATATATATATATATGATTAAATATTATTTGAAGGAAACAACTACTCAGCGGGCAAATACCCCGACCTGCATTGAATTACACCTTCAAATCATGATAGATCGATAGCCAATATCATTTGTCAATTCCTAACCAGACATAGATCGATTTCGAACTTGTTTGGTTCTCTTCAGTATGCCATAGGTTATGGAACAGACAAATGATAGTGGTCAACCTGTACTAGTTATATACTAACTATGGTGAAGTGAATAGTGGTGAGAGGTATGAAACTTCTCATATGGTCTGAATGCTACTATCCGACCGACATCCTCGATGTCTCTGTGGCAGAGTAGCGACTTGCATCACAGCAAGTACCGAGAGCGGCGACCCTTAGCCCGGGTGGACTAAACTAATGTGATTAAATATTATTTGAAGGAAACAACTACTCAGCGGGCAAATACCCCGACCTGCATTGAATTACATCTTCAAATCATGATAGATCGATAGCCAATATCATTTGTCAATTCCTAACCAGACATAGATCGATTTCGAACTTATTTGTTCTCTTCAGTATGCCATAGGTTATGGAACAGACAAATGATAGTGGCCAACCTGCTAGTTATATACTAACTATGGTGAAGTGAATAGTGGTGAGAGGTATGAAACTTCTCATATGGTCTGAATGCTACTATCCGACCGACATCCTCGATGTCTCTGTGGCAGATAGCGAACTTGCATCACAGCAAGTACCGAGAGCGGCGACCCCTAGCCCAGGTGAACTAAACTAATGTGATTAAATATTATTTGAAGGAAACAACTACTCAGCGGGCAAATACCCCGACCTGCGTTGAATTACACCTTCAAATCATGATAGATCGATAGCCAATATCATTTGTATATATATATATATATATATATATATATATATATATATATATATATATATATATATATATATATATATATATATATGTTGTTTTTTCAGGTTTTCGCGGGTGGTGAATGTTAAATTCGTTTTCCGGGTATACTCCCGCGTAGGTGATAGGCCCCGAGAGGGACCGTGGTTGTCTGAACGCCCGGAGTGTGTCGAGAGCAACAGAGCGTAACATTGGTAGAGTATATAAAGAACTGCCAGATCCAGAAAACGTCATTTCAGTTCGAGTAACCAGAAGCCGCAGTAAGCAGTTATCGGTTAGAACCTGAAGATGGCAGATGAGATTCTGCCGAAACGTCGTTCAGACAACCACGGTCCCTCTCGGGGCCTATCACCTACGCGAGTATACCCGGAAAACGAATTTAACAT
>JANEYF010002019.1:320000-420147 GCA_029963845.1 Rhamnusium bicolor | reverse complement strand
ATGTGACGAGGTATGAGCAATATCTTCTCTGCAATTTTTCAAATTTAAATAAGTTCAAAAGTTATAAATAATTCCGGTTTTTGAACAAATAGTGATATTAAATATTTTCCTAACTGGTGTGCTAATTAGTTTTCACAAATAACTGTTTATTTATGCAATATTAAAGACAATTTAAAGTGCTAAATTGGAATTTATCATATGGACATTTGCAAAAAAATTATCAGTTAATTTGCTTCTTTGAATACTTTTTCTGTGTTTTGTTTCTTTTCATGAAATCCTGGTAGAGAATTGTACACAAAAAAATTTAAATTCTATATATAAAAATGAACAGGTCTGTACTTAAAAATAGTGATATAAGATTTAAATGCTGTAACAAAGAATTAAGCAATTATTGCTGTTTGACTTGCAACAGCATTTTTCATAAAAGTTGTTGTGAAAGGAAGAAAGGGTTAATTATAGTAGAAAAGCATAAAATATATTGCTCCAAAATTTGTGCAGAAAAACAAACGTGGATCAAGAAATTATAGAAGAATTACAACTTGAGATAAAAAAAGATTAACCACTGAAATTGAAGAAAAGATGCATACATTTTAAACTTCAAAAGATCTCAAAATTTTGAAAATGAAGTATATGAATCCGAACAACAGTTTGTGACAGAACTAGAGGAACAAAAGATTCTTACCGACAATTTAAAAACAAGTCTCAGTCAAATGATTAAGAAAAATTCTGAGGCTAAAGAAGACTTATTATTTGAAGTTAAAAAATTGGAAAAATATGAAAAGGAAATCAATGAACTAAAGAAAATAAATTGCAGTATTTTGAATTACAATGAAAATCTTAAGACACAAAATAAAATTATTTTAGAAGAACTAAATAGGTTGAGACACAATTCAAGTAAACAGAATCAAGAAAAATTTCAATCCAATGACACCCCGCATAGAAAAGTAAATGATACTGAAAGCGATGTGAGAGAAGTTAAAAATAAAAAGATTAATATACCAACAGTGTTAATACTCAGTGATGATAATGGCCAATTTCTAAATAATGAACTTTCCAAACAATTGCATGGCTTTCAAGTACAGTCATTTTATAAACCAGGTGCAAGAATGTCCCAAGTTTTAAACGATTTAGATATTAAAACCAGTAATTTATCTAAAAAAGACTATGTAGTGATTATTGGTGGGTTAAATGACATAAGGGAAAAAGTGTATCCTTCCTTTAGAGAAATATGGGACAAAGTGAAAAAAATGTTTACACACCAAAATAATATTTTGTTCCATACCATTATACCATAAGAGGAAAGATATCTATTTAAATAAATATGTTCAAAAGTTTAATTCCCAGTTAAAAGCATTGATATGTATGATCAATTCAAATTTGGATGCTGACATTGAACTTCTGGATATGAACAAAAACTCAATGACAACTTTTTATAAAAAAATTAAATGTTTGACAAAATCAATAAGAAATATTATTGAGGCTAATAGTGTAAATCATAATATAGTATCCTTTAAAAGTGTAAATCCAAACTTAATAGAAATTGAAATTACCAAGGACAATAATACTGAAGACGAAAATAGTAAAAAGAATGATGGTGATGAAATTTGCACCAATGTAATAGAAGTTGACAGGGATCAGGATAGTGGCAATAAAGTTCAAATTAAAAATAAAAAAGATAATAGTGCAAGTCGTGAAAATTACACCAGTTTGACAATGGAGACCACAACTGAAGAAATTATAGAACTGCTAGATATTTCATCAACCTCTGTAGAAAGAGAAGAAAGTGACAGTGATTTTTTATACCCACGGTTATCCCAGTTATATCTGGGAGTAGTGTAAAATCAAAATGTTACAAAATTTCACACGTAAATGTTCAAAGCTTGGTAAATAAATTAGATGCAATTGAGTTCTTTGTGAATGATAAAGATATAGATATTTTGTGTATCTCTGAACACTGGGTATTAGATAAAAATATTGACACCATATGTATGCCTAATTACAATCTTGTGTGTAATTTTTCAAGAAGTAATCACATTCATGGTGGATCGTTAATCTTTGTTAGAAGTAACATTGAAGTAGAAAATGTTAAATTGTTCAGAGAATTCTCTGTTGAGTGTCACATAGAAATGTGCGCAGTGTCTGTATTAATTAATAAAAAAGTCAAATATTTAATATGCACTATATATAGACCTCCAAATGGAAATTTAGATATTTTCTTTAGTAATGTAACTGCTGCTTTAAATATGTGCATAAAAAAATTTGATTTCACAATATTATGTGGGGATTTAAATATTAACCTTTTTGAAAATTCAGCCTCTGTAAAATTACTAAAAGATATAATTAATTCCTTTTATTTAAATTTGACTACAAATGAACCTACTAGGATATTTAAAAATAAAAATGGCAGTGTTAGTTCTACTGCGATTGACTATGTCTTAACAAACATACCCCTTGAAAACTGCAGTGTTGAGTTATATGATGCTCTACTAGCTGATCACCTTGCTCACATTCTTTCGTTTGAGGTGGATACATTAAAGTCAACTTTCAAACTCAGTGAAGCTAAATATGATTATAAGAGAATCTTAAGTAACGAAAACATAACAGAATTTAACAATCGTCTAAAGTCTACCGATTGGAGTTTCGTTTACCAATCGGATATAAATATATCATTTAATTTGTTTATGGAGAATGTAACCTGGTGTTTCAATGTCGCCTGTCCGTTTAAACGTGTAAAAATTAAAGATTTAAAATTTCAGTACAATAAAAACTGGTTAACTACGGAACTAAAAGAAGAATCCAGTTTCCTAAGAGCTTTATTTTTTAAAGCCAAAAACTCAAATAATTCTGAGCTGCTCGAGACATACAAAATAAACAAAAAGATGCATAAAAAAAATATTAAAGCCGCTAAGGTAAATTATTATTCCACTAAAATAAAAAACTCTGAAAATAAATCTAAGGAAACTTGGAACATTGTTAACAAAAAACTAAATAGGACAGATTCCTCATTTAATAGGCAAATAATACTTAACGTAAATGGGGAAATGGTTATGGACAGTTCTAAAATAAGCAACTATTTCTGTTCGCATTTTGCAAATATTGCCAGTGTTAATATATCCAATCTTTTTGGAAATATTACATCACTTCCATGCACGAACTCCAAATATAATATAAATTCTATGTATTTCTATGAGATATCAAGAAATGAACTGTTAAACGCAATCTATGGATTAAAGAATAAAAAATCATTCGGACTGGATGGCATATCAGCACCATTACTAAAAAATATTATTTTAAGTTTAATCAACCCTTTAATCTATCTGTTAAATGAAGCAATCCAAAATGGAGTTTTTCCAGAAATATTCAAAACTTCTAAAGTAGTGTCAGTTTTTAAAAAGGGATGTAAGAGTGATATCGAAAACTACAGGCAAATATCTTTATTAACTTCACTATCGAAGGGATTTGAAAAGGTTATATATAATCGCTTAGTGGCTTTTATCAACATAAACAATTTACTTTGTACCTCACAACACGGGTTTCGAACAGGAAGATCAATAGAATCTGCTTCGACCAGTCTCTTTAATTTTGTTTATAGTGAGCTAGATAAAGGCAAATATGTAATGTCAATATTATTTGACCTATCAAAGGCTTTCGATTCGGTAGATCCAACAATTCTAATAAATAAATTACAAGCTTTAGGTATTAGAGGAAATATTTTAAATGTCCTCAAGTCCTATATGGAATCCAGGAAAATCTTAGTAAATTATAATGGTGTTAACTCTGAAACAAAAGATGTCTCGCTGGGAGTACCCCAAGGTTCCATACTGGGGCCATTGCTATTTCTGTTATATATTAATGATCTGCCTGACCATATACAGGAAGGATTCACTGTCATCTATGCAGATGATACATCGGTATCAGTCTCAGCTGACTCCCCTGTGGAACTGTGTTTGAGGGTTGCTAATGTTCTATCTCAAATGAATGACTGGTGTTTTAGAAACAGACTGATACTTAATACCAACAAAACTGTTTTCATTAATTTTAATCTCAGAAGACCGTGTTTACTTGAAGAATTACCATTAAAAGACAATGCCACATTCTTGGGTACACAAGTAGATTCAAATTTACTGTGGGACTTGCAAATAAATAAAGTGTGTAACAAGCTAAGTTCCGCATATTACGCGATATTGCAGTTATCAGATACGCTTAACGAGGCTGGACTAATAACTGTTTACTATGCTTTAGCAGTCTCCCATATGTCTTTTAATATCATGGTGTGGGGCAGGTCAAATCAGTTATATCGCGTGTTTGTTCACCAAAAAAGATTGATCAGATTAATATTCAAAATAAAATACAGAGATAGCTGTAGAGATACATTTGTTAATAAGAAAATATTTACAGTTCCCTGCATCTATATATATAAGTGCTTAATTTTTGTCAAATACAATTTTAAAGATTTCTGTACATTATCAAATCGACACACCTATCACACAAGAAACAATGAATTGTTAATGATACCACATCACAAAACATCTAATTTTAAACACTCGCCATATTATAATTGCATTACACTGTATAATAGCTTACCTGACAATATAAAATGTCTTAAAATGAATAAATTTAAAATGGAAGTTAAAAAAACTACTATTACTAAGGGGTTATTATAGTGTAGATGAATTTTTAAATAAACCTGATGGTTAGTTTCCTCATTTTTGCATGTTATGTACGTGTGTATGTATTGTATGTATATGTGTATGTGTAATGTACCTATGTGTTTGTGTGTATGTATATACATGTATATGTATGTGTGTATATATATATGATACGTTGTTGTTTTTTATTATTTATTCTTATTGTTAGTTTCATACCTTATATATTATTAGCACATATCTGATATATTTATTTACTTAATGCAAATATGCAGTTTTCTGTATATTATATATTATTTGACATATCTAATATCATGTAACATGATCTAATAGATGAATAAAGTGAATATGAATATGGAATATGAATATAATATCAGCATCCTCATGGTTGTCAGGTTCGCCATGGATGAAAAACAATTAAGTTGATACGTATGTCTTATAAAATAGTTTAATAAATTCAACAAAGCAAACTACATGGTTTTGTGTATCATATTATTATTATAAAAAGTAAGAAGAACTCTTCAATGAGTAACATATTTGGTATAGTACGTATAATATAATAGTAGTTATAATAATAATTATTACGCAATTTGATTTTTGAATTTATTTAATTATTCTGTAAGGCATGAATGTCAAATTAAGTGTTTTCCATCCATGGATAACCTGGCAAATATTGGTAGTATAAACTTTGCAATAAATAAAAAACAGTAAAAGATAAGATAGATAAAACATATTTATATATCTGAAATCACAAAAAAAACATAGATTTCAAAAATGTAAAAAAATATAGGGTGTTCCATTTAAAAAAATGTAAGTATGGCTTGTCCCGCTTTTATTGGACCATCTGTATATTCTTTACTATGATTCTAAACGAGTTCATTTGATTCACTACAACTTTTACTCGAACACTTTTTTCTAACTTGAAAAATGAACAAAACATAGAGGTGGGCCTTTTCGTTGGATAACCCTGTACAATATTTTTCCTACAACCCAGGACTAAAAATTTTTTTTTCGAAAACTGTCATTAAAGTTGACATTTACATGATATTTATTAAATGTCAAAACGACAGTTTTTTGTCTACAGAAGGTAAAAAGTCTTTTACATCCAGGATGTAAAAGACTTTAACATTCATCTACAAAAAATCAATGAAATTATAGGTGATAGAATCAGTTTATCAGTTTATTTATTATTATCAACAAAAACATAAATTTTAACAATCAATTTAATTAACAATCATTTTAACAGTTAATCATTTCTTTTATCGTTTAAATTTAAAGTCGTAATTTGTACAATTACGACTTTAATTGTGGAAACTGACTTCACTCCAGGATGGTAAGTCGCTCACTGCAATAGTTTCTTGATTAAGGCACTGGGTGATTAAGCACCAGATTTGGTTGCAGATAAGATACTATTAGAAATTACAATTTTCTCTCAACTGATTCCTCAATATATCCCTCCGCAACCCTCACAGACTGCCAGCCCTCATCATGTCTTTTAAGACTGGCAAAATCAACTCCAGATTCAGCTAGCAGTGTAGCAGATGATCTTCGGAAGCAATGAACAGTGTAGCTCTCTGCTTCCGATAATTTTAAATATGTTGCAATTTCTTTTTGGAGTATTTCTAATTTTATTAATACCAATAACCTGCTTTACACATATCTAATAAAAAAATCTACGGTTGGTAGTGAACTCTGGACGCAAAGTATAATATTTTCGGTATAATTTAATATATGTCAAATTTGAAATGATGAATGTTCTTTAAGTGTGAGTTTTTGAATCTTGGATTTTTACAATAATAACTGAATCCTTATCCTCAATATCATCTATTGTTAAATTCAATAGTTCGCTTCTTCTGCATGTCCCATACATGCCATATATTAAAAGAGCCTGAAACAGCATAAGTAATTTATTAACAAATTTATAGAAATATGTACTAATGAATTAATATAACTCACCTTCATTAACAAGAAGCGTTCATATGGTGCCTCTTGTAAGAATTTCTCAATCTCCGCTTTTGTTAAAATTTTTGTTTACTAAAGCTTGTTTGTTGCGTTGCTATCGTTACTGACGCGCCAAAAAAATGTTTGGTTATAAAATATGTGCAGCAAATTGTAGATGACATACATGTCAATCAAATTAATTGTGTCAAAATTTTCTCTTCACATTTTTAGCCTTTTTTAAACTGTGGGATACAACAATTAATTGGCGAGGCGCCGGATAATACACACTTACTTATGAAGGTATTTCATAATTGAATTTTTAAGGTATGAAAGACTATAGTTTTAAAATTTCAAGTGGTGATGGTAATGGGAATTGCAGGAGCGTGTCGTAGTGATGAATTGTGTGGATTAAAAGTAGATAATGTCAAAGAAAAGATGATGTTATTATAGTCAATATCCCATATCCCAAAATTAATAAATAATAAAATTATAATTAGTGTTTTTCATTTTATAGTAAATATTCACAATGATTAAGTGAAATTACTTACTTCTCTAGAGAAGTAAGTAACTATTTACCTCTCCAGGAAAATAATTATTTACTTACTTCCCGTCGTCAATGGCAACCAATACTCATTTGGTAAAATCAACTGACCTTCCTAAAAACAGAATCATAATGGCAAACTTACTCCCACAGTGGAAAAAATTTAATTACAAACACTTCGGGGACGGCAATATACCTGGAGGGCGGAGGATACGGTAGGGGGTCGATGAAATGGGCCTGTCTGTGACCTACTTGCCAGAGGCGTCAACCTTTCCCAATTCTACTATTCCTACTACTATTTCTACTACCTACTACTATAGTCTGATCTACAGAGTGTTGCCGCACACTCGTTAGACTTAACCTTGAAATTGTTACGTTCGGCAATTCCCATGGTGTAGTAAACTCATTAATTGATCACACACCGTTTCATGTTTGCCCCTTCTTGATAAAATTTGAACAATAGGTGCCTCGGCACCTGCTTTAAATTTTTTATCCTTTTACACAATTATTTTTTTATTTACAGGTGTAGTATTATTAGAAAACAAGAGTAAAAAGAAGACGGACAAATGGCACTTAGTGCCACCTGATGGTGGTTGGGGGTGGTTGGTATTATTTGGCGCGACTATGGTCAATATACTGATACCAGGAACAATAAAATCATTTGGTGTTTTATTTGTCGAATTTATGGAGGCGTTTGAATCCTCACCGGCAGAAGGAATGTGGATTCCAGCTCTCTGCTATTTTTTATATAGCTCTCTAGGTAAGTTAGATAAGAAAACATTTAAAAATAAAAATGCGATTGTATTGCTATGTCTGCAGAGGATTCTAGTAATATGTGAACGTATATTTTTACAATCATAAGCAATGCATGTACCATTTGAGATATCGGAATGCTGTTTTAATTGATTTTCTTTATTTTTCTACAAGTTTCATTTGGTGCTATTGTAACTTTAATTCAATTTCCAGTTTTACTGGAAACAAGTCCTTCATTTTCAGACCTAGGACAACTCACTAAATGATGATAAAATAAAGAGAATTAGTGATACCATACATGGTTTTCGGAATATTAGGTATCATCTAAATGGAACATAATCACGCGATGTACCACTATGCAATTCAAATGTACTGACTCACTTTAATTGCGAATATCTCAAAAATAGCGAAACAGAAAAAAATGAAAAAATCGTGTATTCGTTATGTGTCTATTATAACTTAAATTAAATTGATTTGGGTTAAAGTGCTATGGATATTTTTGAAATGTACCCATTTTTAACAGTACTCTTGTCACACTAAATTTTAAAGCTTGTAACTCATTAGCCTGGAACGGAACGGCAACGAACATTTCGGATCGGAACAGAACAGGGTGGAACAGATATTAGTCCACCCACATTTTTTTTTTGGAATATTTCAAAAAACGGCTCGAAATATCCGTTTCAAATTTTTTGGGCTTTTGTTACACTTGACATTTTGAGAAAACAAAGTCAGCTTAGCAATTTATTTCCTTTTCATTATACATGTTCTAAGTGGAATTAATTTAGGCGAGTCCAAATTATTACAATACTTTTGTAGCCTTGATCATAATTGTTATGCATATTATCTGTATGATATGTGAATGTTTTATGATGTATATATGAAAAATATATACAGTATGGGGACCGTAAGCAAGGTAAATGGGAAAAACCAAATGTGTAGAACAAGGACAGATTGCTCTCATATAATACGTATGTTAGAAAATGGCAGAGAAACTGATAGTAAATAACGAAATTTGAATTAGTGGTAACAGGAATCCATAATCAAGCTGGCGATATTCATACCCACCGTTTGTTTGTTTGTTGATGCGCGTATTGTGTGAAGTGGGGAGACCGGCCAGCGACCAGCCGCCAAAAATAAAGATACAAATGATGTACACTTACAGTGTTGCCTTTTCTAACATACGTATGATATGAGAGCAATCTGTCCTTGTTCTACATATTTGGTTTTTTCCCATTTACCTTGCTTACGGTTCCCATACTGTATATATAGATGTATATATGGGAATCTGTGTCAACGAAATCATTAGACAAGCCATAGTTTCCAGAATTTTCAAGATGTAATTCTTAAACTTTATTATTTGACACTTTTCCATCACTTCCGGTTTCCCCGGAAATGACCCCAACTTTGAAATTTTCCACGGAACACCCTGTATATTCTTACATTTTTGGATTCCGGAGACGATTTTAAATACCATTGCTTAGTTTTAAAAAAAATTTCAAGACTACTTGATTTTTTAGGGCTATTTTTATTTTTGCATCTAGACTTTTTTATTTGTAGTGTTGTTTTTAGACAAAATGAATGTTTTGATTCTAGTTTTATTCAATTTCCACGGCAAATTTACTTGATAAGCGTATTTTCTCGATATTTTAATTATTATCCACCAAAGAACTTGTGTATTTGGGTTAGTATTAAACCAATTTTCAATTTGAAGGTATCAATGAATTTGTCGTGAAAATTAGTATTTAACTACTGAGTGTCTTAAAGATGTTGCCATTTGAGAAAGTTGACCACCAAAGGGATGGTTTTCTTTTTTGAATTCGGAGATTAATGTCGTACGTCCGAGATAACAGTCGAAATTCCGAGATTAATGTCGGAATTCCGAGGTTAATATCGGAATGTCGAAATTCCGACTCGATTTGTGTCACATTCGTTCGGAATTCCGATATTAATCTCAGATTTGCGACTTTAAAGTAGGAAAAGTCGGAATAAAATAATGAAATTTTCTGTGACATTTCTACGCCTTCGTATTTTGGCGCGGAGGTTTATTTAATATATTTTTCTGTATGCGAGAAAATAGTATTAAAATACGAGTATTAAAAGAAAAGCTATAAAAACCTCTTCAGAGGTGCTTGAAGATTATACCAACTTTCATCGTATTTAGTATGTAATCCACAATTTATTGAAAATATTAAATATGGAATTTGACAATTTCCCCTGACTGTATTTATTGAATTATACCGTAATAAACAGACGGACGCATAGACAAACGGAAATCGAAAAAAATCGTGTACTATATCTCCTTGTACTAAGTATAAGAATGTACAAATGACATGCTTTTTTAGGAAATGAAAACATAAATTATAATTTGTAGTTAAATGCAGAATTTTCGTCGCGAAATACGGGTTTACGTTTTGCTCGTGGTTGTATCAACGCTTCAATGAATAAGACAAATCACCATCAATCAATGTGATGCTGTTCCTACGAGTTAAGTGAAATCAGTACCAACTATTCATAAGGCTTAATTTTGGATTGTGTTTAAAATATTCAGTGAACCTGTATATGGGAATATTATCCCATTTATCCCAACCCACGAGGTATTTGGCTATAAGGAATGAAATAATCAAGTTTCTTTGCAGCAGAGTTAACTAAGTATATCAGATATGTATGCTAGAAGATATTAGGTCTAAACATTTATATCTAATGGCTCCTACTAGACATAATATTTGGTTCATTACAGTTGCTTTTTCTTGAAAATATACTCGGCTGTGGTTGAAGGCAATAAGATTAATATTCTAGAATTTACGAGTAGGTCAGCATTACTTGGATCTGGTCATCTTAAGGAATAGGCATCTGGAAGACAATGATGAAAAGAACTGTCATCAGCAAAGTTAATAGTTGCACTTCGGTGAAACTCTCCCATGATGGGTTGTTTGTTTCTTGTATGTGTATCATAACTAAGATATCTTCCTGAAGGTTCTCAAAGAAAGTTGTAGTGCGGATAGCTGAAGATACTTGAAGATTCAAAATGCTACAACATATCTATTTTCAATACTACTGTTACTGGTGAGAGTGATAATGGATCTGCAATGACAATAGTAATAGTAAATAACGAGGATCCTTCTTTGAATGGCACATTTTATATGGAACGACGTTGAATTTTTCGGGAACGCTCCTTAGAAAATGTGCGAACATTGTTTCTGACATTTCTGAGGAGTCGACCGCTGTTATTTCACGACGGACCTTACGTACGAAATTTAAGTTAAATTGGAAGAAAATATATGTACAGAGGAAACAGTCTTGCCTTTGATTTCGTATCAGTGGAAACTAGTCGTAAAATTGTGATCAACAGCGTCGGCCATAGACTAGCAATTTCGGCTTCTATTTGGGGATGATGTCAATTTGTTAGAAATAGTTTGCCTATAAAAATGTAAAGTTATTTAGTTATTTTTGAAATAGTTAAATTGGATTTGCAAGAAGTTGACCGGTGATCATATAGATATAGTAACATTTAGACAGGTAAATGTATTTAAAAAAATCTATAATATTAAATTTATAAATATAAAATAAATGTACAATTGTCCATAGCACATGTTAAAAAAATTATTAGTAATTCTGGGCATTTTTAAAAAACTGTCAAAGGTGATTCTTGGCTATAACAGATACTAACACTGAAAGGAATATAAAAATCACCAAGAAAATATAAAAAAGTTATGATGCCATATTAGAGTAAATTTTTGTTTTTTTTATTATAGATTGCAGAAGATTAACGGTTGTGATACTGGTCATAAAATAGGATAACTATGGATCTGATTCATGTATGAAATTATCTACCCGAATTAGTCTAGGAAAATAAGGTAACATTTTACTAGATTAGGTACAGGATGTTCCAAACTTAACGCCCCAGAAAACGATTTTTTTATATAATTTATGCAATCGATAAGCCTCTGTTGAACCTACGGATTAAAACCAAAGCGATATTTTGAAATTTACGGTTAGTGTCACAACCATCTACACATTTTTTCATTCTACCCCACTTATACAGATCGAACCAAGAAAGGGCGAACATGAAAGAGTATATGACCACATTTTTTTCTTTTGGAAGGACGTTACTTATTTCATACACGCCGTGATTGTGAGAAACATTTAAATTCGGTTATCCATCGACAAAATATTGCCGGTACAGTTACAAAAGAGGAATTATTTTATGATTTGTGTGTCATGTTCTGTGCATGTAGTTTTACTTTATCTCTAGCAGTCATATATTGCGTAAAACATATCTACAAAGTGTGTATAAAATTGTTTTGGGCAATATTATAGAGGACGTACGAAATATATTTTTGTTGGTGACAGCGGATGAAAGAACTGACTTTCGGTGTAATAAGGTTGTTAATGTTATACTAAGAATTTTGAGTGTTCAAAACGCTTTGTCTCCATCAGACAGCACAAGTGTGAATTTGCAACATTAACCTCGGTAGATGTGGAGCGTTGATTTTCCTTGTACAAATCGCTTAAATTTAATAGCCACGAACGTAGAACGAATATTAGTTGTGCTAATGCGATGGCAAACCTCAGTTATTCTAAATAGTACATTATATCAAGCGGTATGTATTTCACTATTCATGTTATACTTTTGCTTTTATTTGTCTGCGTATATTCTTCTGTCAACCATATGAGGCAGTAGTAGCTACTGGTTCTGGAGTCCGGACTAATTTCCTCACCCTTATGAGGATCATAGGCTGTTTTCTGTTATGGAACTCTGTTTTCTTCCTACGTCTGCCTTCCCCCGCAGTGTGCGGGGATTAAAAGTTTGGGCGTTTTCCGATGTTATCTCATGTTAAGCTCTCTCTCTCTGCGGATCCTCCCTCTCCTTACTTGTCATGATCTTCCTCACCAGTTGTTACACAGTCCTATCGCTTCCGTCTTTACCATTATACGTATCATGTTTTCCGTTGCCATTACCTCCCCTAGTAGGATGTCTTGCCGATAACTTTATCACCTGTTTCACAAAAATATTGTGTGCTCCGTCATGTCCGTCCTTCCATAGTAAAGGCATTTGTCGTCTCTGTTCATCCTTTTTGTACACCGTGATGATTAGACACCGGACATCCGTTAATCTCGGACCGTCTTTCCAACCGGCCTGTCTAAGCTTCCGACCTACCTATCCATGGAATTAATGAAAAATATTCAATAACTGTCAAAAGCTGGAGGGTAACGACTCCTTTCTGCCTCCTTCTTGGCGACGCAAATGGCAATTTCTGTCCTTTTTAATGCAAAAATAATTTCATCCGAAAAAAAATAGTGTTTTTCGTTTAACTGGTGCACAAGTTGAATTTTATATGGATGGAATTTTGTTACACACTGTATATGAAATTAAAATTTCCTTGGGAATCTGAATACATAATGTAAAATAAGACTCTACATTTAAAATAATGAAAGTTCTACTAACTTTCCGTATAACCGGAGGTATTAAACATCGGGAAAATGTATTTAAAAATACAACACTTTTGTAAAATTGTCAAATTTATGGGATCTATTTAGATCTAGAGATAAGACTATTTGAGTGATTTGGGTACATGTTCTTGTTATTAGATATCTAAATATAACTCTTTTCCTATTATCTTAATTCAACGAATTATACAAACATATAATGATTTTTCCGTTAATGATATATTGTTAAAATATAGAAATGGAGAAAAAGTCTAACAGTGCAATGAAATACCAGACACAGTCGTAGTAAACATCAAAGTATGGCTGTTTATCGGGCCATTATTTAGTCTGAATATCTTGTAAAGGCCTAGTAAACAACAAGACTGGTGTTTACTAGGGTATGTTTGAAAAATTTTATTTAATTTTGGAAAATCGAAGACAAATAAAGAAATACCAATGACTGTGAATTGGCAATAAGAGAACAGTGGCTGTAATGTCTTTATAATACAAAAATTGTTTTTTAACTGCACTGCAACGCCTAACACCGTTAAGTGTGGTTTTAGGTATACTTATATTTTCAAAAGAAGTCTATCGATTGCATAAATCACATTAAAAAAATATATAAATTGAAAAAAAGTCTGGGTCTGAGTTTGTGCCCTATGCATATTCCAATTATTTTCAAAATGACGTATTCAAATTTATAAAGTAATTTTATTAGGAGATATGAATAGATGGGAGAGTGTTAAAGGACCACCGTTGTTGGACTAATTGGAGGCCCAAGAACGAATGAAATTGGTAGCAGTTTGGTAAGTGCATGTATGAAAATAGTTTTTTGTTCAGTATAAGTATGGGCTTATTTATTTGTGTACCTGAAAAAGGAGTGAATCTAAAGTATGATCGACATGACAGTGATATTGATTATGATGATATGATAGACTGATATAGTTTGTGAAAGACGGAAGAGTAATGCGAAGTGCACAGTGGCGAACTGATATTTTTCAAAGGTGGCGAGGGATCAATGGCACTACAGATATGGTTACGGTTAGCAAACAAATATATCGAACAATTCACTCCGTTCTTAAAAGCCATGTCAAGATTGTGGCAAAGCATACATACGGCAGCTTAATAACGACCAGACGAATAAACGTAAGAAGAGAAGCACACACCGACAACGCTATGCTACAATATGAAGATTTTCGTTAGCCCGACATCTGAAGAGCACAACACAGACTACTCAAGTAACAAGTTTGACAAACCTTTAACACTTCTCTTAAAATAATCAGAAAAGCAATTGTAGGTATAAACGTTTTTCAGTTCATCTAATTGGCATGCCCTCAAATTACCGCCGAACATAATCCCAATATGATAAGAAGCAAAAGCAACAGAATAACTAATGTTAAATGAAAGAGAAATAATGGCACCATAAAGTATAAACAATGATATGTCACCACAATAACTGTAGATTATTTAGAACTTGTAATAATTTTTATATATAGAGTGTATTTTCAGCAGTAATACACCGCTGATTTTCTGCACGAAATGAAATTTTCATTTATAATCTGATAAGAGTCCGAGAGCCTTAGCTTGACGACTTTTATCTTTGATTATAAATGGAAATTTCTTTGAGCAAAATTTTTCAAACAAACTTTTGAATGAAAATCAAGGTATTAGTGATTGGACGCCGAGACTAGAGGTGCATTTTATTGGATAATTTACTGAATTTCAAAAAATGAATGAAATAATAAAAAGTAATTAAATATTTTATTTTAATGATAAAAATTTACGGGATTCTTAGAATAACAATAAAAAATGAGAACAATTGTAACAAAAGAATATCGTTTTGAATTACTTACTATGACTACGATAATAATAATAATTATTATTGGTATAAGATCACCCATCTATTTTATATGGATAATCTTAAACTTTATGCCTCCGGAGATCGCGATCTACAAAACGCTGAGGGTGGTCGAAGAATACAGGCGGGCAATTGGTATGGAGTTCGGGTTGGATAAATCTGCAGTCGTCCATCTCAAGAGAGGACGATGCGAGGAATTCTCCGAAGATGTCCAACTCGCAGATGGAAGCATTCTAAGACATCTGGATGCTAGAGAGACCTGTACATACCTAGGTGTGCAACAAAGGCACATCCACGATGTCAAACAAATAGAGGATTCTCTCCGCTGCAAGTACAGACACCAACTCCCAAAGATTTGGTCTTCCGAACTTCCGGGGAAGAACAACGTGTCTGCGACCAACATGCTTGCCTTTCCAGTTCTGCTCTACTCCTTTGGAGTAGTGACGTGAACAGTAGACGAGCTGCGCCAATTCGACAGAGATACCCGCAAGATGATGAATATTCACAGAAGTATTCCTCCTAGATCTTGTGTATACCTCCCACGTCAACGGGGCGGGGGGGAGGGTAGAAAACTCTTGAGCCTGGAGTGTACGCATGGTAGAGCTGCTGAACAGGCAGCTCGTCGATAAACCCCAGCATGGTGTCTTCTATAAGAGCATAGAAACACTGGGTTTATCGACCAGCCAACATTCGCCTTTTTAAGATCAGTCGACCGTCGGAGACCGAGGGATTCATTATGGCTTACCAAGATGGTGTTATCAACACCTTGGTCTACCGTAGCCGCTTGTGGCGTGTAGAGGTTCCTGATATCAACTGCAGGACCTGTCATCAGGCGCTGGAATCGCTAATGCGTTAACTTTCAGCGTGACCCATATAGGCGATTTCGGTCTACATACACCGGCTTAACGCAGCGTTATGAGTGCTATATTACCACCTAAGGCACTCGTACGGGGTAGACCAGACACCATCACTGCCTAACGTCCTCGGAAATATTGAGTCCGTTATCGAGAACGAGAAGTGCCGGATTTACTGGAATTACTCGTTCCTGACTGTCAGGCTAATCCAAGTCAACAAACCTGACATAGTCCTAGACCATCAAACCAAGCTGATGTTTGTCATCGAATTCTCGGCCCCTGCTGAGAAAAACATCGCCTTGAAAGGGGAGGAGAGGCGGACCAAATATCGTGATCTCCGGTATGAGCTCCAAGTGCTATACTCAGGCCACTCGGTCAGGAGGGTCGTCCTAATAATCAGTGTACTTGGAGGGATAAAGCCTACGTTGCTTGCGGAATTGAGAGCCATACCGGCCTGCCAAAAATCAGCCGAGTGGCTAACAGGACAAATGCAGGTGGCGGTCCTTCTAGGTTTTCTTCGTCTGCTTAGGGCACATGATACTGGGATATACAGTCACTAACCCTGCGGAATGTGGGGAGTGGCTGTAGTTAATTCACTGACGCTACTCTCGAAAAAAAGTGAGATGGTACAATTACTGGAATCGAATTATTTTCTTTCAGTTGAGTATTTTTGTTTTCATCATTTTGTTGATCGCAATTTCATGGTGCTCTTCATTCCTTTATAGATAGGGTTGAATAGATGAAGCTTTTCAAGCGTACATATAGAACTAAGTATGGACAAAGTACAAATTAGCATAATTCAAATTGAATACGCATGCGCGGAGAGTGGTCGGCCATCCTTCTACTTTAACATAAGAGGGTCCTGGCATCAGCGAGCATTTTCTGTCAATGAAAGTCGTGTTAATTTGTTTAGTTCCTCTAGTTACACTATTACAAGTTTGTCTCAATCTAACATTGTTCGTTTGCGTTAAGGTATCTCTGTATAGGTACACCAAACTGCACTATTTGCAACAAATGAACAAACCTAAAGTTCAAAATGTGTCGTTAGCATACCAATAAATATGGACGCTCTGTCATCTCAGATTTCAGTTGTCAACGTGTCTGTTTTGCGTGTTAACAAGCCATATTTACATATCATGCTCGACAAAAAATAAATATAAATAGGTATTTTAAAATTCGTATCGAAAACGTTACCTACATTAATTATTTTAAATCAAAACAAAAATTTTCCCCAAGATCAACTCTAAAAGGTGATGGAAATTATGCCACAAAGAATATAGGCTTGTAAAAAAAACTCCACGTAAATTAGACATTCCTCAAATCCAATAGCAGAATCCACGTTCCTTGAAAAGAAACGTGGATATAACCATTTCTTAGAAGCACACTAGACAGTGATTAGTCGCGTTTTACCACATAACACGGTCTAGCAAAGGATGCTACTGCTATGTGACCGTATAGCAGCTAGGGATGTTAATACAGATTAATAAAACCCAACGTACAACCATAACTTCAGTTTAGTTCTTAATGTATTAACCGATTTTTGGGGTTCATTGAGTATTTTGAATTTTTCTGTAGAGTATTTTTTATAATTGTAGATTTTTTTGTGATATATACCTCCTAAAACTTGTAGTTATATTCGTTTAAAATTAAAATACGAATTACGTAAGAGAAATCTTACGTAATTATATAGTATTGGGTGATTCCATATAAGTTTGGTTGTGTGTAGTTAGAAATTTTCCATTTTCGTTTACTTTTACTATAGTCTGTTCCTATTAAACTTTTTTTGTTATTACATTGTAAATATTAAGTTATATTATAATTGTAAATGGTGTCAAATTTGACCTCATTTTAATCATTATTTACAAAAATGCGGAACGCATTATAAAACTTTTATTTACAGAAAATTAAGGTATGGACGTTCAACTTTTATTTCTATTGATATTGATCTCTGAAACTTAAAATTACATCCACCAGATACCCCCCCGTTGCGGTCATCAATCAATAATAACTAAACAATCAAATTTCAATGATTGTAAATATTAAATGTCCTGACATATGCAAAGTTTTATTAGTTATGGAGCACTGGCCAATTGCTCAAGGAATATTCTGTTTAGAAATTTTTTTTAAGAATTGGTTCCTTTATTCAGACACAGCGACTCTTCCGACGAGAATTTAATGTTGGAATAAATCCACCTCACAAGACAATTAAAAAAATTGGTTACGAGCTATCGCCATAGAGGGTCACTTGAGAATTTGAAACCTAATATTTTACAAGTTAGAAATCCAATGGAAGAAAATTCGATTGAATCCTTGCGCATGCTATCCCAACAGGTAGTCACATTTTCAGGAGCAATTTTCAGTGAATGTGTGGGCTAGAAGTGTTCAACAGACCTGCCCAAGGAATTCTTCTATGTAAATAGTCTGGTTTTTCTGATAAGCTGTCTGAATTTTTTTCATCATACTTGCGGTGAAGGCGCCAATATATGGAATGGCTTCTGACGAATCCATAGATCCATCTAAGGTGTACTACAGTGCTCCATACTTGGGCCCCTTCTTTTCGTTATTTTTATAAACGACATTGTACACACATATGATCGACTTCTATATGCAGATGATTTAAAAATGTATTGTGACATAATTCTATCTACTATCGGCGATTTCCGTTAATTGCAAATGAATTTGAATAGAAATAATTACTGGTGTATAAAAAATAACGCCATTAAATGTGAAAATGTTGTCTTTCATAAAAATGACACTAACGTTTTGTTTTTAATGTTTAATTTTTTCCTTCTAATTTAGAATATGCTAGTATAGTTTGGAACCCCAAGTATCAAACATAGTAGTAATTTATAAAGTATTCAACGCATATTTCTAAAGTATGTATCCTTTAGGATTGATGGCATTTGCCCAGTTGTTGGAGCGCCACATCAAGAGTTATTAACTAAGCATCATATGTTGAGTTTAAAAGAGGGAAGGGAAATGCATTCTCTTATATTCTTGCGTAATATTATTCATAGTAAGATAGATTGACCTTATATTTTAAGTCAACCTAATTTTAAAATTCCCTCAATCGCAACTAGGCACACTGTCAGTTTTTATTTACCAACCCCAAGGACCAATTTACTTACATTGTCCCCTGTATTTTGTTTATGCAACATTGTGTTCAAGATACCTAGTTTAGATATTTGTGTTGTAGTATTGTAGTATTAGCTCAATCAAAAATTTATTTGTAAAAAGCAATGTTTTTCCTTTATCTTTGTTGCTGAATATGCTTTGTAATATTTATCAGTTTACATTTGCCTGATTTTTTTTGTAATTATGCTGGGTATGCAAATACCTACTGTTGAATGGTGTATCTGAAATAAAAAAATAAATTATGATGAATGAATGTATATTTGATATCATTTTTAGCTTTACTACAATTACCTGATATAGTGTGATTTTGAATTTATTTGTTAGCTGTATTCATATGAGTAATTAGAATTAAATTTCACTTGACTGCATCGTAACATATAAGATCATTTATTTGAAACACAACTACAAATGGTAGTTTTTCAAACAAAATTTATATCTCTGTAAGTACTTAGTTTAAGTATCTCAGATTAATGTCAATAGACATATAAAAAAATAAAGTTTTCCTCCAGTTGTATGAGTCTTACTTCGATACCTTTAAAAACTGCAAAAAAAAGGGGCTGCAGGTACCTTGTTCCAGTTTACATTTTTACATTTTGTTTATTTTTTTCGATGGTACCCAATTTGAGTAAATCAACTAATTATATTTATTCCACTGTTTCAGGTCCAGTGTCTAGTATATTATCAGTCAAATATTCATACAGGACAGTAACAGTGCTTGGTGGAATTTTCGCAGCATCGGGGATGATCATTAGTTTTTGGGCGAACTCCGTTTATTATCTGTACTTCACATATGGTGTACTTGTAGGATGTGGAGCTGGATTATCATTTCCACCTACAGTGTACATAGTATGCAGTTATTTTGTTAAACTAAGAGGAGTAGCGAACGGAATATGCATATCCGGATCAGCGTTTGGATCAATAATCATTCCACCAATATTACGACTGATATTGGTCGTATACGGTTATAGAGGTGCTTGCTTGATTATGGGTGGCGTTACGTTAAATGTATTTGTAGCCGCACTCTTCTACGACAAAGTCCAATTACATATGAAGCGTGTACCAATAGAGCAAAGCGAGGAATCGGCCGAACCACGAGCCAGGTTTATGATCAGTCAAGAAGACAGTATGCCTTCACTTCATCATATACCACACAACGATTCTTTCCTCGAAAACATAGAGGATTCTGAAGGTAACTTTAACAGGAGTAACTCAAGTGCAGCGGTGCAGAATATTAAAACTCAGTACAGGGAACGAAAGATCAGCATGCCAACGGGGAAAAACGAGGTGCAAAAAGCTAAAGCAAGTCATGGTTCCAGACATAATATAAGCAGCAACTCAACGCTACATGCGGTACCAGAAAAGCAAAATGGGAACAATACAGCAATGGACATGTTTTCTCATGGGAGACTTCCAAACTCAAGGCGGCGGTCGGCGCTCCCACGACGAAGCACGTCGACTAGTTCCTTCCAGTATGTGAGCACGCCATACCACGGCAGCACATTGACGCTGCAGCCAGAAACATTTGCGAGTTCTTTTAGTCTAAGATCTTCGTTAAAACAACCTGAGAGACCAGGCGAACCTAAAAGAATGAAATTGTTTGATATAACCTTACTTAAAGATCCTCTTTACTTAATAATACTAATTTCTAACGCTACCAATGCTGTAAGTTATACAAATTTTATTATCCTGCTACCCTCGTACGCCAAAACGCTTAATTTTGATAAGGACCAAGGGGCACTATTGTTGTCAATTGTTTCTGCGTTGGATCTAGTTGGCAGAATAGGAGGATCTGCTCTTTCGGATTTAACATCGTTTCCTAAGTATTTTTATTTTGTTGGTGGGTTATTCATTTCTGGAATATCGTTGGCTTTAATGCCGCTATTTGGTGACTACTGGGTTATTGCTACGTTTTGCTCTGTGTTTGGACTGGCCTCGGGCACCTACGTAGGAATTACTGCGATTGTTATGGCTGATATGCTGGGCGAAGAACGATTACAAACAACATATGGGATGGGGTTATTTGTCAATGGTATCATACAGTTGATTGGACCGCCTCTATGTGGGATTTGGTATGAAGCGATGAAGTCTTACGTGTCTTTATTTATTTGTCTGGGTGTAATTCTCACAGTAGGTTCTTCACTTTGGGGATTCATTCCTTTTCTTAATAAATCCTGTAAGGCTTCCGACACGGAGGACGTATCAACATAGTCTTGTAATTATTTAGAAAATTTTTGTTTAATTTTATTTTGTGTTAACTTCATGTTTCTTCTTAATGTTAAAATAATTATATATTAGTATATATAGTTTGAAGATTGTTGCATTATACAGGGTGTCTCACCGGGATCCGCATCGATCGATATAGAAATGTCAGTGTGGCCAATCCAACAAAAATAATTACAAGCATTTACCAACTTCGTAATTTTAAATAGAATACCTGTATATTTCTGATTTTTTTGAAAAAAGCATAAAATTCTGAATCAAAAATATGTAGCATACCCTATAACCTAATCACAGCCGTTTCGGAGATATTTGACGTTTTATAAAAAAATTGACAGGTGCAGCGATTTGCAACAACTTTTTTATAACTTCCTTCATATAGGACATCCTAATTTGCTTTTTGGCATGTAGAAAGAACAAGACGAGCTACTCTCCACAGTTAAAATAAATTCAATATTAGTATACCAAGTTTTCCATATTTTATGTTCCATTTTGTCAACTTCAAACCGCGAAAACTTTTTTTAGTTCAAACGGAATACCCTGTATTTTTTTTACATCAAGTTATGTAGAATTAAATTCTCTATTTTCTATTATAGGCATTGTAAGGGTTAAAGTTACAACTTTTTGAATTATTTGCAATTTTATTTGATTTTCAAAAATTTTTCGTAAAAATTGCTATCTTAGAAACCGTTAGCAATATCGGTCATTCTCTTATGTCAAAAATATTCCAGTACGTTTAAATTACACTCACGAAGATTTTGTAAATGTGTTTATTATTCATGGAGAATGTAATAAATATCAAACACGAAACAGAAACTGTCGCCAAACAATGTAAAACGCATATTGGATAATTTTAGAAATTCTGACTCTGCCAAGGCAGGAATTATAAATTGATGTAAGTAAAGAAATATATATCCAAAGCCTGCGACACATTGCATAAACTAAAATTTCAAAGATAAAATTAATTAAAAAGTCTGTTTTCATTTTAATTCAATAAATTGCCCAAATTCGGCCCTGGAACCTCCACACATTTTTCGCACCTTCGGACTAGATCTTCAAGGGTAGCTCTTTTAACTGAATCCGGTGGTAAGTTTTGAAATGCATTTGAAATCATAAATTTTATTTTAATAGTTCTCCAAATAATCATAAACTTTATTTTAATAGTTCTCCAAATAAAATAATCCAGAACTAATAAATCGGGCGGGTGAGGAGGCCATACGAAAGGTCCATTATTGGCGATCCATTGATCGTAAAATATATCTTGTAAACAATTATTGATCAATTACCTGTTATGTTCGGTGAGAGTAAATTTTCTAGATAGTCATTTTCCAAATTTTATCCAATATTTAGATACCTTTCACCTACAAAAGCAAACAATTTTAACTTCATGTTAGCAGAAGAAGAAATCTTGTTAGCTTATTGTTTAAATTTTCTTCATAAAATTGTAATGCCACCACTCTATCGTTTGTTATGTCACAGTAAACATTAAACTGCCAAATTTCTTCAAAATTTCACTCTCTGAACACAAGGATCCGAGTCAATGTGGATTAAAAATTAATTTTTTTGTAAATTTAGCTGCATCTCCAAATAATATCCTAAAATTTCTATTTCTATGTTTTCGTTATCAACGATAGTGCTCCCTCCTTTATTTTCTTACCTTGACAGAGCTGCAGTTTCTAACATTATCCAATATGCATTTTACAGTGTTTGGTGACGGTTTCTGTTTTTGTGGATATCGAGTAGCAAATATATTACATGTTCTTGATATTACGTTTTCACATTCTCCATACATAATAAACACATTTAAAAATTCTTTGTGGGTGTAATTTAAACGTGCTGGTATTTTGAAATAATAGAATGACTGTCATTGCTGATTGTATCTAATCGTAGCTAAGTAAATAACAATTTTTACGAAAAATTCTTGAAAATCTAAGAAAATCGCAAATATTTCAAATACTTTTACTTTAACCCATATAATGCCTATACTGGAAAAAAGAGAATTTAATTTTACATAACTTGATGCAAAAAAGTAAGGTCTTCCATTTAAACTAAAAAAGTATTCAAGGTTTGAAGTTGACAAAATGTAACATGAAATATAGAACACTTGGTATACTATCAGCATAGCTCACCTTGTGTTCTTTATACACGCCAAAAAGCAAATGAAGATTTCCTACACGAACAGAGTTATATAGGTTCTTGCAAACTGCTGCACTTGTAAAAATTTTTATAACACGTCAAATCTATCCGAAACGGCTGTGTTTAGGTATAGAGTATGCTACATATTTTCAACTCAGAATTTTATGATCGCTTCTAAAAATCAGAAATATACAGGGTATTCTATTTCAAATAACCAAGTTGGTATCGACATCCGGTATAACTTCAGGTACCAAAGGCTTATAATTATTTTCGTTGGATTAGCCACACTGACATTAGTAATTTCCTAAATTTTCAAAACTTTCTGTTACGTACTTTCCCTATATCGATCGATGCAGTTCCCCGTGAGACACCCTGTATATGTGTATATATGTACGAAGCATCCAAATGTGAAATAGGTGTTTATACCTATATACCTACCTGCTCGACTTAATAAATTTAAAATAATTTATTTAGAATTATTGAATAAGGATTATTGTAACCACTTCAAAGTAAGAACATCATATTTTATTACTGAATTAATTTGTTACCTATATATTTTTTTTAAATAATTTTTAATATGTATATCAGGTTTAACCCAAATTAGAGTACATTTATTTTTTTATTCCTATGTTTTAAATCCTAGCTCATTGATCAAAAATGTACAATATGTTTGTATATATGAATATATTATGTAATTGTATTAATTCAATAATTATTTTCGAATTAAACATCATGAATAATGCAACCATTCACTCCCTAAATACAACCCTTAAAGTAATATATAAATTCAAAAAAACAAACATTACAAAGCTAATGTCATCGACAATTTTTTTATATGGCAGAGTCATTTGAAATAGCACATGTATAGCAACAAAGTTATATATATATATAGGGTGAGGCATCGAAATCGGACGCGCGACGATAACAGGAGTTCTATGAAAGCTAGAAATTTTGTTAAAAAACATAAGTAAACTAGCATGACCTGCCCGATCGCCTGACCTAACTCCGTAAGATTTCTATTTATGGAGGCATATGAAACAAATAGTTTATTCAACATCAATCAATACGATCGACGAACTACAAGCCAGAGTGCAAAATGCTGCATATAGCATTCGCCAAAATGTTGTCGTTTTAGAAAAAGTCGTCCGGCAGTCTGTTGCAAAAAGGTTCAGAGGTTGTGTTGAAAATCAGGGAGAGCATTTTGTTTTAATTTTTTATAAAAGTTAATTAAAAAAGTGAATTTTGTGTCCTTGAAAAATCTTCTACAGGTTGAAATTGTCGGAACCAGGACAATAGGTTAAAATAAAAACGCTACCTTGCCTACGTTTCGTTTAATATGCTTAAACTTCTTCAGGGCTCAATAGCCAAATAATTATGTAAAGTTCCACAACAGAAAAACTTTTTTAAAACCAAGTCTGTAGGCATAACAATTATAATACCAATCGATTTAAAAGTCAATAAAATATACATATATGTAGACATTCGACACACAACAGATTAAAATTTATCAGTGTTCTTGGCCAAGGACCGAATCCAATATTTAATTTTTTATTTTAATTTCGTCGCCGATAGACAGTGCCATACAATTGCCAAACTTGGTTTTTTCCTTGCATGGGTCGTAATAACTTGTTACCCAATTAACAAAAAGTTTGTGGGAGAAAGCAAACATAAGATAGGAGTTTTGTTTTAATTTAAGCTTTAAATTGAAACTACGAAGCAGCTATGACTAAAATGAAAGAGTAATGTAGCGAAAAATTTGTTTAAGTAATGCATAACACGCTAGTGAGCAAAAGCCTCAAAGAATTCCATGTAACTTTGACACAAAAACTATTTTTGTGACTGTCCCAAGTTACCCTGCATTTGGGTAACTTGGGATGGGTATTGCATTTTAATATATAAACCATGTTACTCTTCTCAGGGGTAACGCGGAAGACACTATACTATATTTTTTTTCAATAAATGGTACGAATTTTATGTTTTGATAGGGGAAACAAACAAAAACGTATTTTGCTTAATATTTATTTATTAAATAGAAATACAGTTTCTCTATTACAGAGTCAGTAAAAAAAAATACTCTAATGGCAAAAAATAGATTTTTAAAAAATTTTTTTGTAATCAGTAGAATTTAGTTCATTAAAAGTGTACCTTTTTCTGGAAACAGTAAACTCTTTCAGCATTTTAACAATTTGGTTTTCACTAATAATAGAAATATCTGGAACAGTTGGAAATACAAACTGTTTATTATTTTTTGGCAGTATTTCTTAAGAAATTACAAAAAAGGTTTCTAGAGTCGCTGCCAATATTAATAGATTCTATGCAACCAATATTTATTTTATTTAGTATTTTTTTAATAGGTGTTTCGAAAATAAATTTACAAACCACAAAATCTTTTGCTCGGGTTTCTAATTTTCTCTTTTAGGTCACTTTCCATATCCTCTGTGGGGTCATATTCTTCATCTTCATTTTCCTCTCTTGCATCACGTTTTTCATATTCCTCAACATTATCAAAGTCTTCTGAGCCAATAGAACTTTCTGAATCATGTACGGAATACCGTTCATTGTTTATATTTTCTTCACTACTCTCATCTGAATCTACGCTTACACTCAAGCCAGGTTGAACCTGGAGTTTCTTCTTTCTTTTTTTCTCAGAATTTGTATTTTCCCTCCTCGTTGAAAGCATTTGATTAAAGGCTTGTGACCATGAATTGTTACTGCTGGGACGACTCTCCTCCTTTCGAGCCATGCGTTTCAATACCTCTTCTTCATTAAGGGGATAAATTCCCATTGCTCTAAATCCTGACATTAAGTTTTGTTCTACGTTTACATTTAGTTTTTCCAATGTTTTATTTAATAACTGTGAAAATGTATCCTTTGGTATGCATCCTCTATTAGTCTCCTTCCACTCGTTAATTACTTGTCTCGAAAACAGTTTTAAAGGGCGAAATACGGCTACATCTAGAGGCTGGCAGAGGTGAGTGCTATTCGGTGGAAGTAGTACAAACCGAATATTATGTGCCCTGCCAGGTTAATCACTGAGTGGCTAAATTGTCTCCAATTAGCATCTTTGGAACTTCTTTGTTATATTTTTTGAAAGTATTTCAAAGGAACTGTGACAAACCAGTCTTCAAATATTACGCCATCGAACCACCCGCTTTTAGATCGATTGTAACGGGTGCCTCTGGGACCGCCCTGTTGCCAGGTATCATACAGGTGCTCGGCTTTGTAGACTACGTAACAAGATAATAGCTTCTCTGAAGCCGTACCGGAAAACATCACTGATGTGCTCGATTTGCTAGTGTCCAGCACACGTTCTGGTATTTTGAAACCCCTTCTTACAATACACTTTAGACGTCCAGGGTCGTCCGTGAGGTTTGTCTCGTCGTAGTTTATCATTAAATCTGGAGACACACCTTCAATGGACCTTAATTTCCAAAATATTTTTTTCAAAACATTTGCATCAACTTCGGCTCTGGACCTTTTAATATTTTCACCCAATCGTGTTAATAAGTCGTGTTTGTGTCTACACAAAAAACTTATAGCCCAATCAATTCCAGGAAGGTTTGTCTTAAACCTTGGCTCTGACACACCTTTGTTATCTAAATACCGTTTAACAATGCCACTAATATCAAATGTCGTTAACGAAAAGCCCCATTCAGCTGCAATTTGTAATCTATCAACAAGTTCCCTCTCTTCATCCTTGATTAACACTGTGGGTCTACCATATTTTGCCATTTGCTTATTTTTCAACCTTCGCTGTAATGTAGATTTTGTCACACTCCATAACTCTGCTGCCTGTCTAATCGACATCTTCTTACATCTTCTATGGCTTTATCCATGTTGGTTTCTTGGAAGTCATGGTACCTACTGGAGCCAACCTTCCTATAATATTTTCTCGGCATTTTTATTGTGACCTCTTACCTAATAAAACAATTTAGTAGGTATCATTTAAGATCCCTGGAACATCTGGGGGTGCCTTGGGACACTGTCCCAAATTTCCCTATAATGACGTTTTTTTTTCTTTTGTGACAAAAAAAATATAAAATATAAATAATTAGCCACAAATTTAGGTCTAATATATGTATCACATCTTAATTAATCAAAATAAAATAGGAACACCTCCCTGCCACTCTTTTTAATGATAATTTGCAAACAGAGTTTTTAGATATATGTTTTTATAGACTAGAAAGTTGATATTTTAATATTTAAACAGTTTCAATTCACTTTGGAAATTAACAAAACTCGAATACTTACGTACACAAAATGGAGTATGATTCTCCGATTGACACTCAATTGGAGGTTAATTTTTATATTTCAGTGCTGCCAAGTTAAAAAGTGTAAAGATCTCAAATTGAATAACCCGAGTGTCCCAAGTAACCCCATTTTACTGTATGGTTAAATTTTGAGAACGACTGTTCGACATCTATTGATGTAATACAGGCATACTTAAAATAGTCTTTGAACGCACTTAACGGATCTAGGGTTGCACCGTCAGTACCATCACAAATTTGTCTTAATCTGGTAAAACTGGTGTCTTGCTTTAACACATGTGCGAACTTTTCTCGAACGAGCTCATTTTTGCGTCACCTATAGAGTGTAGCAGTTGATTTACTTCGTCCACTATTTGCAGTGACTCCGCTAACGACAACGCACGATATTGTAAGTTTTGAACAGCGTCATGTAATCCTTTATAGTTCTTGTGAATAGTTTTTAAAGCTGTTTCAACGGAAACATCCTCGAATTTTGGCGTTCCTTAATAGCTGCAGCCTCGTCAGGATTGAATTTTAGTATCACAGCTTTTATTTGTTGTAAATATTTAGCATAATAAAAAGCTGCCCCCATCCATGTTCCTCAGCGCGTAAAAATCGGCTGTGGTGGTTTGGGAATACCGGGACACTTGCTGTGAAATGCGCGAAGACGTTTAGGAGATTTAAGGAACACTTTTTTGTACTTGCTATTAATCCATCTACCTCTGGAAAACCTTGTCGAATAGTTTCATCCAAAAGATGTAAAGCATGCACTTTACACGTAACATGTAACAACCTACAACCAATTTTCTTGAGAAGAACAGGCTACCAAACGCATTGTCGCGGCACCATCGGTCACAAACATCAACACTTGTTGACAGATCAAATTTTTATAACGTCTCCAGCACCACCCGCGTAATTGTTTTGCTAATACACTTGGTCACCTGGGGATTGTATTTATTCCAGAACTCCCGAAATGGTTGTTTATCGAGTATTTGCAGCGGAACATAACAGGCAATCAGCATTAATAGTAAATCGAACATAAACTGTGTTTTGGTAGGCACGCAATTTTTTTGTTTTTTGTAGCACCATTATAGAATAAATCCGGAAATTCACCGATGAATTTCTTCACTTTGTCAGCGTATAGTGGTTTTTTACCCTTGTGCACATCTGACACATTTTATTATTAAATTAATATTAACAATAAAATACAACAAATAAAATTATCAACAAAACATCAACATACAATACAACGGAGAGGAATAAATTTGCGTGTAGACACTACAACACACAACAATGGATTAGTCTTGCGGCTTGCTTCGATTTGTCCACCAACCAGTCTTTGCCTCACCATCAGGTATCTGCCTGCTGTTGCACCACTGAATAGCCGCACGACTTGCCAGCTTTAATGATTAATTGTTCGAAGCGTTTTAATCAAAATATTGTCTTAAAATGAGACCAGTTAACGTCGCTACAGATACGTAAAAGTGATTACATTGTAACCATATTTAGAAATATGCGATAACCTTAAGCTTGTTGCCCACTTATGCGCGCCGCGGCGTGGGGAAAAATGATGCATAAGGATTTATTTCATGTATTCAAATATAGAAATCTCGACCCAACTGCTTCTACGCGTCCCTTCGCGCATTGTTTCACATAAGTGTGCGAATCTATATTTGAATCCGTGAAATAAATCCCTTGCAATTTTTCTTCTGCGCTTCGATTTTTTTTCAGAATCACCCTATATATTTCTTTTCTAAAATATGTATTTAGTTTAAAAAATATATGTACGTTTTATTTACATACTTACCTTGACACTCACGTTTACAGAAGCCTACGAATACTTATAGTTTATTTCAAACTTATTTGCAACACAAAAAACGTCAGCTTCTTTGACGGCGGTAAGGGGATCAAAGAAGCCGATGTATTTTATGTTGCAAATAAGTTTTAAATAAACTATACATGTATGTAGTCTTTAGTGCAATGCACTAAAGACGACATCCTTCAGCCAAACTTTTAATTATTGTAAAAACTATCTAAATTAATTTTGATAATTATTTCTCTTTTTTTATGTAAAAATTTTTGTTGGTGCCTATAAGGTTTTCAGAGTTTGTTAATATACTGGTCAACGTGTAATATAGTTGATATATAATTTTTCACGACAGTAAAATACGTTGTGGATTCGGACAATTTTACATTTAACGTATATTCCTATATTTAAACTAAAATCATAAAGTAACAATTTTATTACTAATCTGTGTTTGTTAACACGCTTTTATTAGCTTCACCTGTATGTTTGTTTGTTTGTAACCGACTCTTTGGACTCGATTTTGACCCACTTTAAACGGACAGATTTAATTGAAACTTTGTACACTTACGAAGAACCGGTAACAATACAATAATTTGATAAGTTTATATCATTATCCTGATCAGGATCGCCAGAATTATATAATTAATTTCCTCACGTATCCTCTGCGTGAGAGCAAGTGGCTTATTACTGTTAGTACATTCCGTGATTCTCAGTTCGTTCGTTGGCCGAGCGGGCTAAGGCGCAAGTCTTAGTTGACGCGAAACGACGGACTCCTCGGACGTGAGTTCAAATCCCGTCTATGGCTAAAAAAAAAAATATTTTTTTTCAGAAGTATCTGTTGGATCGTAATATTATTATAATATCAGCATCAACAAGTAATATAAATATAGTTTAAAAAACTAAAAAACACGCTTTCATAGCACATCAAACTAAAAAGTGAAAAATAAATATAGGTTAAAAAAACTAAAAAACACGCTTTTAAAGCACATCAAACTAAAAAGTAAAAAATAATTATTAATATAAACTGAAAACAATAATAAACGAAATACTAGTATTATTGTGAAAAAAAAGCGTGGGGCGCTTTGTGTCATATTTTTCGTATATCGAGCAACCCACGCTTTTTTTTCACAATAATACTAGTATTTTTCGTTCATTATTGTTTTCAGTTTATATTAATAATTATTTTTCACTTTTTTAGTTTGATGTGCTTTAATAGCGTGTTTTTTAGTTTTTTTAAACTATATTTATGTTGCATTGGGTACCAGTTATATGAAATGATGTAACTAGTAAATACCGTATTATATGTAACATAACAATATTTAATTATTTTGCTTTAATAAATTTTATTTGAAATGTCAGCAATAAACAATAAATTGAAGTTTCATTTAGTGGTTCATATATTTAAAAAAAAATTATTTCTTTTTTAAGTATTAAAGAAAATAATTATGGAATATTTAAATAAATGTGTCCTTATAAGTGTGTTAATAAAAGTGTCATATACAGGAGATGATTTCGAAAACAATGGCAGTACTAGTATTGACCTAGACAAGTCATGGGAAGAATTTAAGGTACCTATATGTTTCATATGTACATATGTTCGGATTGATTTTAAAAAAAAACTGTAAATTATATAATTATAAAATTTTCAACAACGCTAAGGGTCATTTTAAAATAAGGACAACTCTTTCTACATCCTATTTCTGTGATTAATGTAAGATGTGTTCAGAAACAGTTCTTTCGAGTCAAATTTAGCTCTGAAATTATTTGCCGCATCTCAGGTAGTCATTCCAGTTACGGGCTTACATACAACTCTCGTACAACTAATAAAATTGTAATAAATATTGTGAAATGCAATAGTACACGATTCTTAGGAATTAATTAATAATATTCTCTAATTAATAACCTTTTATGTTATTTTGCATATTACTAATTTCTTGCAAAATATAACACATGTATGTACTCACGTAATTAATTAAAAAAAAGAGTGAAGAAACAAAAAACTATATTTTAAATGTGGGTGCCGTCATGTTACAAATATAAGCTGTATTGTCATCTTTTAAATGTAGAAGATTAGCACTTACTGAAAAAGTTTAAAATAAATTTTCTTATTAATTAATTAAACCCATATAAATTATCTAAAACTAAATAACAAAGCACTAAATTAAATGTAGATTTTGTACTCCTATATGTTGCTGTCAAATAAATAAATAAGTAGACATACGTGTAAGACAGAATCCGGATCACCTACATACATCGGAATTGACGGCACGTGTTATCTTGCGACTTCGACAATCAGCAGTTTGAAATTGCATTTCGATAGAATCTTAGATGTTTTGTTGTGTTATTGTGAAAAAATGCCTCGACGGCTTTCTTCGCGAAATACCGTCGACCGGTGGATATAGGAACTAGAGTTTAATGATACAGAACTTTATTGCAAATGTGTACACGAAAATCGAACGTTTTATAACTTTCAATATTTTAAATGCGCTCCAGTTATGTCTGTAGACGAGAAATAGTGTTTTTTGATAAATGTTTAGCTTCCAGCTAATTTTACGAAAATCACCCGGCAAAAGTATACGGTAAGATGTTGTCTGTTTTGTATTGTATATCATTTTTGTACATGAAAATAATGTGTTCGCATACGAGCTAATTTCGCCACTGATATTCATGAAATGAATACCTGAGATGTGGTCTTTAGTCATCAAAAGGCTAGCTAACAAGGGTAAGCTTTAATCACAGATTTAAGGTGGCGTTTGTATTCCCTCGCCACCAGGATAACTGTTAAAATTATTCTATTAGTAATAACAAATAACGAAAAGATTAGGTTGATTATAAATATCATATAGATTTAATATATAAAATTGCAGGCGATCCTGATGGGTATTTTTCTTTAAACCATGAAAATACGAATATTTTATTTGGTGTCATTTTATGATGAAATCGTATTTCAAGGTTTAAAAAAATACCCATCGGTATTGCCTCTAATTGTATACATTAAATTTATATGGTATTTAGAATGAACCTAATGTTTTCGTTTTTCGATATTATTAACAGACAAATTTTAATAGCGATTTATAAATTAAGGTGGATATCCGGTGAAAACGCAACCTTAATAGGCGCTAATATAAGCCTTAACACCAGGGCAGGGGTCTTTAAGTCTACTTCGGTGTACTGTAAAGGGATCATATTTAAATCGGCAGCAAATTCCACCGCGGTGGAAGTGCGGTTAGCGTCATAACCTGTCGTACGCAAATACATATATTATTGGGAGAAGGTGCAATGCTCTGGGCTTTTTTCTGTTCTGTGGCTCTGGGTGCATTCTGCACCAAAAGTGCATGCTATCACTAAATGGGTCAACAAATCATTCTGTAGTTTCACTAGTTTCCCTGTCCGTTTAAAGCGTCCAATTCTACAATTGGGTTCGTCAACAGCAAGAGGTTAGGCTTCTGAATTCTATTCGAACGAGGTCGATTATGAGGAGCCATTACTCAAATTCGATCTTGAACCGGGGGGGGGTCAGGGGGCTCCAGGGTGGTATTTGTCAGACAGAGTTGCCTCTGTTTGTCCAGGATACACCGGGAGGAGATGGCCGGTCCAGTTTTGTGCATCTAAAAAATATTAGAAATTTGATACATGTATGTCCAAATCATCAGTTTAAATGTAAATTAAAAAATGGGATACAAGTGGTCATATGTACATGCCCTACAAGGAAGTTTACCTACATTATCTTGCATTTCAGGACAAATTTAATAAAACCTATACTGGCTATTACGAGTCAACAAGTAAGAAAGCATGGAAAGCTAATCTAGATAAAATTAGAAAACACAACGAAGAAGCTGACAAGGGATTACATTCATATTATATCCAAGAAAATCATTTAACTGATATGGTAATATTATTTTCTAAGAAGTGTTTTGTAAATTGTATTAGATGTAAACCGTGCTCCATGACAGACAGAATTGAGTTTAGATCCTTGTGTTTTATTTTTTATATTAAAAGAAATCTTGATTTTATTGCGTGATAATATTTTAATTTCAAATGTGATCACATCAACAAATTATTTTTAATATTAAAAAATACAGAATTAATTTAGTTGAGCACATCCGGCAATTGCCACACCGCAAGGTCCACTGGCTTTGTATAAGTTAGTGTGGTTGTGACTAAACACTGGACAATTTCCGTGAATCCCAGACCGGCTCTCCAACTGGCTTGTTTGAGCTTCCATAGAAAAGCTCAGTAGCTGTGCGTACGCAGCGAGATCTAGATCGTGATTCATTATTCAGTTTACCTATAAACGTTGCAGTGCGTAGACGATTTTTGTTGGCGAAGCCATGGATTTTAAGGGATGTAAAATGCTATTCAGAGTACACCTCCACTTTTAATATGCAATTAACGGGTGTTTCAAACCAATGCGCGAACCGTAGAGAAAATAGTTGTAAATGCTTTGTGTAATGTTGGTATTTAAGAGCGAAAACACACGGGCGTTAATTCAACGCGCGTTCCACGCGCGCTATAGTAACGCGCGTTGCTTGCCCATCCACACGAGATAGGTGAATAGGCATTAAGCGCGCGCTATCATTGTTAATTCAGCCATGGATGATGTAGAGCTCGTTTTGTTTGTTTATTTAAGTGCAAAAATAGTAAGAAAAAAGAAGAGTTAGAAACCGAAAATGATGGGTACACCCTATTAATGAAATACGATATAGCGAAGGCGCATTCTACTGTCTTTTTCCTAGACTTCGAGAAGATCCCATAAAATTTTTTAATTATTTTGCATGTAAAGCAGTGCTTAGTGCGGCGCGAGTCGAGACGCGAGGCTATAGCCGCACGACTGTGAGCAATTCAGCGCGATTGACACATCCATCACCGCGAGGTCACAATAGAGTGACTACAGTCGCGCTTTCGTTTTATCTTGATTCTACCGCATGTTTCGAAACGGACACCAAAGAGGTAACAACTGCGGTGTGCTTTATTGGTCGCATAATAAAATGGTAAAGGGAAAGTTTTGGATACACTCCTTAGGCCATAGCTGCAACTACCACCGGTGGCACTTCCAAATTGGCTGCGCCAAATCATGTAAAGGAGTATTTACATTTATTTTATTAGCTACTGTCACCGCACCATCTTGTCGTGTAAAAAGAACCCTTAAGTACAACTATATGTCTGATTTACATATTAGTATTACGTAACCTTGATGTGCTTAACTAAATTGTAACTATCTTGCTTAATATTAAATATAAATTGATAATCTAAATCCAGTTTTATACATAAAATAACATGTCTGAATGATTTATGATCTTAAAGAAACAAAAAGAGAATGTTGAAATTTGAGAAACTAAACATTTTGTAGTTAAAAAATCGTAGAATCTTTTTAATTCGAAATAAGATTTAGAATAGAAAAATCACTAGAATTGTACAAATAGTGATAGAATGCATTGAGATAAAATTGCCTGTTTGCACACCATGGAGCACGGGTTTCCATCAGGACTATTTAATTCATACACTTTGTCAACAGACACCACAGAATTATCTACAAGTTATGGTAAAATTAACAAATAGCAGACATAGGAAAATAGATGCTGAAAGAGTAGGAGACTTTTATGAATGGGTGCACCATTTGCCAGAAGAAGTTAACTGGATCGATAAGGGTTTTAGAACTCCTCTTTATAATCAAAAAGATTGTGGGTCTTGTTATGCTTTCAGCATCGCAGGAGTTATCCAAGCTCAAATTTTTAAACAAACTGAAAAACTTGTGCCTCTCAGGTATGTATATTATATTCATAAAATTATTGATGTGTTCAATTAAAAACTTATTGTTGTAAACATAACCATTTTCAAGATACTTGAATTGAAACTTGAAAATATGTAATTATTTATAAAAACATTAAAGAAATATTATTTAGATAAACTGTTCCAAGAAAGTTACTGACCGATCAGAACATGTACTGTTTACAAAATGCTAGTATATAATTCTGGTATATCGAAAGCGGTGACATCCTTCCCTACAAGCCTACAAGAATATTTCTGCAAAAAGATCAACCTTGTCTCTCAACGAAGTCGCTGTTGAATCATTTTTCTTTTGATTGAGAAGGCCAAAAACTAACTGTAAATGTTTGATCAACGGATTTAGTCATGAACTAAAAATGTTGGCCTTCATTTGTGGGATAAAGCTAATTTCTTTAATATTCGTTTTTTACAGTGAACAACAGTTAGTAGATTGTAGTCTAGCATATGGTAATTACGGATGCGCAGGAGGATCTCTTCGAAATACTTTAAGATATTTAGAGAAAGTAGGAGGTCTTATGGCATATACTGACTATCCATATATTTCACGGGTAAGGATTCAACAAATTTTATTAATAGTAAACATCTAGTAATAGTCATGATAATTGTTACTATCATAATAGGTTTGTTGGCAGATCAGTTTCCAACCGTTTGAAACGTTCAGAAGCATGTGCACATTGTTAGATGTGCTTGTTCAATCAGAACGTTTGTTATTGTAGAGCTGTCGTAATAATGGCATCTCTATAGTCGGAAAATTATCACGAATCGTCTCTGCGAACAAACCTTATGTAAAATTCGACTGACAATCCATTTCAGTTTTGTGGTGATGCTATTCACTATACCAAAGAAATGAAGAAAATACATGTTTATGAGTTTGACTTACATGCAATAACATTTGAAACGTAAGAAAGAATAACGGGAAAAATAGAATATGATGAAAAGCATTTTTCCTATTAGAACAATTACAGTTTTATTTAAACTTCAAACGCTATCAAAATATGTGACCACATCTTGTATTGAGTTGAATTTTATGCATTTTTGTCACAATTGCATTAGATATGGCCTGCAAGTAGAAAACTGTCTCAGTGGCTCGAATATAAAGGAAGGGGGAGTATGTAGCTATATTATTTTATTTATGTATATTTTTATGGACGCATTCAATGTATTTTGAAATACTTTATATGAAAGTCCTGCCGTGAACTGTGTTTTCGGCAGGGGTCGAAAACTCGATGACATACATCATCTTGGTTTGATGGTCGAGGAGGCTTGTTGGCTTGGATTAGCCCGACCGTCACGTCGGGAACGAGTAGTTCCAGTAAATCGGACATTTATCGTTCTCGGCAACGAACTCGATATCTCCAGGGACGTAAGGCAGCACTGGTATTTGACTAGATGATGATGTTAAAGTTGTCTAAATCATTGTCTAATCGTATCTACAACATTCAATTATCTTACGGTACTTGAAAATATGTATTATATAAATGTTGCAGTGTCCTAAAAAATCCAGTCTCTATAATCATGAACATAATTAAGGATAAAAAACATTGTTTGAAGCGCTCAAAACTGTCATGCATGTTTAAAAGAAAATTGTATAAGTAGGTATAATAACTGTTACAAGTCTTCTTTGTATCTTGTGTTCTACTATACTGGTTTCTTGCAGTCGACACCGTCCTACTACAATATTACTAGTTACTTTACAAGGAACTTATCATTTTATTGATTTATTCCAGCAACAGAAATGCCATTATGATAAACACAGAGCTGTTGTGAATATAACGACGTGGGCAGTTCTACCAGCGCGTGATGAGAGGGCTTTGGAGATTGCTGTTGCCAAAATTGGACCCATTGCCATTTCCATAAATGCAAGTCCTCACACGTTTCAGTTATATAAGTAAGTAATTAAAAAAATACATAGAAAATTTATCAATAGACGATGGCGTAAATATGTGGGGTGCGGCGTGCGTGGCGCACAGAGGTCCAGGTAGTGGAAGAAATCAGCGGACTATTGGGTAAAACGCCTTTCTCGCGCCAAAAATATTTAGCTTTTTAGTTCGAGCTACATATATTCCTAAAATTTGAAATACTTGTAGTAATTCATATCGATTGTAATAACAATATTTATTTCTTAAGACGAGTCTGCCTGTTTACGACTTTCTTCTACCCTCAAAACACACTTACTGCACAAGTATCCCCGCCAACGTATTTGATTGTGAGGGGAACCAGCATAAATGCGAGGGCTCGCAATGTGTCTTAAAAGATCATTGAGGTGGGAGGGGATGATACCTCACACTGATGAGAATGTTCCCACAGTCTTTAAAACGACCCACGCACTGCTTCTATTGGAATATATCAAAGGAGAGAAAAAGTTCACACGCCTTTGATATCCGCCGACAAAGGTTTCCACGGTCTTCAAAATTATCCCAGGCTCAATTGTTGCCTTACCTTTTCTGATAATCGATAATCAATTTTTATTAGGTAATAGTAGAGTCCTCCCTAGCTTTATTTCCAGAGTACATTCGGTCTCAAGAGGTCAGGTAAGTCAAATACAATTAGTTCACTCCTGACAGCGCAGTCAATTAACACCTGGCAAGCGGCTTCCTTTTGGTGATACCTCACACTGATGAGAATGTTACCACAGTCTTAATAACAGTCTACTCACTACCTCTGTAGGCATATATCGAAAGAAAGAAAAAGTGCACACGCTTTTGATATCCGCCGACAAAGGTTCCCACGGTCCTCAAAATTTTCCCAGGCTGGGAAAAACCCACATTATAAATAACATGATTGTAACATTTCCCGCCATAGTGAGAGATGGTTGTGATGATCTCATGTCTAAAACCGAACAAAAACGCACAGGACAAAAATAACTACAGACCTCGTTGCTAAACTCAATGAGTAAAATTGCAGAAAAGATAATATTACAAAGGCTAAGTAAAATAATTAATAATAAGTTAAGGCATACTTTGTAAACTTTAAAATGTTTAATAAATGTATTAAAATGGAAATGGAATGGGTAAAGCGTTTATAGCTATTTACTCGGTACCGAATATCGATCGGTCGAATCCATCCCGGATCAAGTTAGAAATTTTATTTTTAATTTGTTTTGGATTAAAATGGGAGAGAACTGTCGATGCCCTAGATGTGGTTCGGACTCCACAATAAACTGTAGGGCCTCGTCTCTCTTTTCTCAAAACAAATTCCTAGGATTTTCTGGGAGTTACTTCGGTGACTTGAGAGGCGATTAAGAAAACCCTTTTTTTTAAGTTTTACCTAATAAACTTTTTTTTTAAGATAAATAAAATTTGGAGAGAATCGATCGAACTTTTCCTTTATCTTTTGTTGACAAGTAAATTACTATTAAGACTGCAGCTTACTACCTAATTCATTTTTAAAATAAAATTTAATTTATTTTACCACAATATCCGATTCCCGTATTTCGCGTCCACAAACAGCTGGACGGAACATTAAACGGCAAAAGCCAATGAGCCAATAAGCATTGCCTCTACACATGAGTAACTTAACTAGATAATAGGAACTGCTAACGTCACTGGTATGCTCCGCCGGACAAAGCATTTTATTATTCAAATGCAAATATCTCCCTCAATTTTCATTCAATCGGCTTGATATTTTTTTTGGGGCAGTTAATATATGAAAGAGTTTATAAAAATTGAAAAAAAATAGGAAAAATAGTATTTCACTAAATGAGCCTATTGAGACATAAATACAATTTTTCTTATTTTTAGGTCGGGAATCTATGATGACCCTACATGCACATCAAATCATGTAAACCATGCTATGCTTTGTGTTGGTTACACAAAAGATGCTTGGATTTTGAAAAATTGGTGGGGCAGACACTGGGGAGAAAATGGATATATGAAGTTAAGACGGCACAAAAATAGATGCGGAGTCGCTAACTATGCAGCGTATGCATTAGTTTAATTATTTTATAAATAAACATTGTAGTTTAAATTAGCCATTTTTAATTTTTTAATTCAGAATTTTATGTGCAGGTATCAGTGGAAGATGATTTAGTGATGATTAAGACGTACGGAATTTGGATGTCATCCCAGAGACGGATTTAAACCTAATCCCATATTCTGCAAAACGCACGATATAAATAAATTAAATTGTAATTTTTGACCGTGTACCTACACATTAATTAATTAATCTTTTGCATGTAAAATTAGCACCGATGTGCGGTCGTCAATCGTCGAAAATTATATTGGCAGCGATGAGTAGCCGAGAATAATATTATTTATTAATGTCGTAGGACAAATATCGTTTGCGTCCCTAACTAAAGCCCAAAATTGTAATTATTGACAGTGTTCTTACACATTAATTATATAATCTTTTGCATATAAAATTGGCACCGATTAGTAGCCGAGAATTATATTATTTATTAGTGTCGACGGACGAATATCTTAGGCGACTACGTGCTGTATATTGGATCTATTGTATTTAGTAGGAGGGAATTACTTTGTTTACATCGTTGCAGCAATTTTGCGACTTGCGATCGTATTTGAACAGAAATTAACGTTGTGTTAGGTGTAGAAAATCGTCATCATGTCACCTATGACCTCTGGCCGACTAGACGGTGCGCTTATCAGTTGTTGTGACTAAAGTAAAATAGACACGTTTTAACAGCATTTGGCCGACTCTAGTACATACACTTTGAACGTTGTTGTATTAGGTTTATTATCGACGTTGCGGAAAAGTCTTCATATCAACGTATAGATTAGTCATTCTTTACGTTTTATGGACGACATATCGTGGTGTGATGCGTGCATGATAAAGAGAGTTGAGGAAGAGGAAGAACTAAGACAAAAAACATAACCCATACATTTTTGTTGTGTTATTCCATTATTTTCGTGATTTTAATTGTCGGGTTCCCTTCTCAGCATTAATGTAGAGAGATCGGTCATTCAAATATTCAGCCACGTTTTACAACTAAGTAGTCATAGTATATTATGGTGTATATTTTAAAAGGAAAAAACAACGGTGGAACGTTCATTTTTAAAATATAGTGCGACATTCACAGAGAAGCGAAGCCGTTTAAATGAGAGTACTAGCGATATGCGCAGTTTACAGTCGCCTGTCTGTTGCCAGTACGATGGGGACTTTTACAAGTATGTTAGCATATTGCCTTGCTAAAGAAGGAGATCTTTTTGAGCATCTAATTTGAATTATTGATTTATTTATTTACGTATTATTTTATTTTTTTTAGAGTTGGTATTATCTTTCTTTATTATTTATCAGAATATTAATTTATATTTTAAGAATTACTTTTTGTTTCGAAAAAAAAAATCAATATTTGACTGTGTGCTGTTTTGATATTTTTCACAATTTTAGTGTTTAATTATCTGTGGCGTCTCGGAAGAAACACTGAAATTTGAAATATTCAGATAATTTTAGTAAATATGTTAATACGAAAAGATTTCTTTAGATGAACGAGCAACACTCTCCAAAAGCTTTAGCGATACTGAAATCTGTTTTGTCTCGTTTGCTCCTCCAGCAAGTGCTCGGACGCAATCGTTAACTTTCGTTGGGACTTCGTATTTAGACGGGCAACTGTAAACTGCGCATACCGCTAGTCGTGTATCTAGTGGTTAGGATCGATCTGTAGAAGCTATATTAATGATGCAGGTGTTTGCTCAGACCTATACTGAACCATTGATTTGGACGAAATAAAAAGTGCAGTTAATTATTTCTAACCCCTCTACTTATTTTACGTCTTCAAGGTAACGACATTGGAATTAATCCCATTGTGCCAACTTTACATGCAATATAATTCATTTCAGAGAAATAAGAAATATAAAAAAAATACCACCTTTGTCGGTGATTTTGTGGTGTTTCCTATATCTCTTATATCTGTGCAATGAACTGAGCTCGTTGAAACCAACATGCAGTGATTGCAGTGCGTTTATTCTTATTATGTTCTAAGTATATTAGTGCTATGTGATGTAAGTTGTTAGAGCTGCAGGCTTGTAGACTGATGCAGACCAGTAAATGTAACATATTTATTTGAAACAATACAATCTTAACAGTCATTAAAATTTTAACAGAACAACAGCGGGAGTGAGCAAGCTCCATATCTTATTTCTTTCTATTATTTACAATATTTGGCTTTTTAAGAAAACTAAATTTTATGCATTATTGCATCCATGCAATTTGATCTAGGAAAAATGTCTATAATTATTGCATTTTAAAACAAGTGTGGGATTAACGTACCTAATGAGATAATACAATTTTTTAATTACATAGGTAGGTAGTGATAAAATTAACAATAAATGAATGTAAGAGTGATGAAATTATAACATCATAATAGCGGTGATCGCGCTATCCAAAAATGAGTGAAAGTTGGTGTCGTGGGCAATTCGGAGTTATAATACCTGACCTAGCCAATGGTTAATATCCAAAATAGCAAAACCAAAATTTATCAACAAATCTTGTGCATAATTACATGAAATTTTGAGATCAAGACATTCAGTGAGTATTCATCAGGATCGAGTATGCTGTACATGAACGACATATCACCGACAGAGATTTTTTATATTTCTTACAGCTCTGCAATGAACTCATTATTTAGACCAGGGAGTTTGGATGTCATCCCAGAGACGGATTTTTAAACCTAATACTATATTCCGAAAAACGTGATATAATAATAAATTAAACTGTAATTTTTCACAGTGTACTTATACATTAATTAAATTAACTAGCTTTTGCATGTATAATCGGCACCGATGAGCAGTCGTCAACAGCCGAGAATTATACTGGAAGTGAAGAGTGACCGAGAATTATAATACATATGTATCGAAGGGAGAATATCGTTTGCGTCCTTAGACGACTACCTGCTTATTGACCTATTTAGTTTACATCCTTGCTCTATGCAGTTTGTAATTTGTTCAGTTCGAAAACACTCTAGCTAGCAATCTGTTGTGTGTATGGCGAGTATATATTTTTTATTCGATGTTTTCTGTTTAGTGTAGTGTGTTTGTGGCCGTAAAAAATGGCGACAAAGTTCGCGTCTTCAGAAAGAGTGAGGTTTTGTGTGATTTTAGATATAGTGTGGGGCGTTGGACTGTCATACGTAAATCTAGTTCAGTCATTAGTAAATTTGCTTTGATGAAACACGTGTCACCACCAAACGTTGACTGGCTTCCACCAGCTGAAGATGACGCCGGGGATACGGAGCACTGATAATGGTTAGATGATTTGCGAGAGGAGAAATGGAGTTGGTGAATAATATCGGGCACCAATCATTGTTTAAAAAAAGAAAATTTGGAAAGTATAACAAAATAATCTAATTGTAGTGAACCTACAGTTTTAAAGAGTCACAGAGGAGAATTCAAAACTACCATGAAATTCGGAAAATCGGCTGTATCGTGGCTTTTGGGTTAGTTAGAGATCGGTGCTTTATAAGGGCAGTAGACATAAATTAAACAAGGTTTCTAGACGTGGTCTGAATGCTCGGAGAGCACTTTTTTAACAAAAAGTTAAAATTTCTTATTATCAAGATTTTTTTATTTAAAATTTTTAGAAAAAAAATTTTTTGGGGAAAGTGCGCTGTGAGAATAGAATATCACTTATTAAAAATGTGCCTAAGCTCACTTGAAAGTTGGTATGAGACGCACTAAAACACTTAGAGAACAAAGATGCATAATAATAAAATAAAAGAAAAAACCACTGTAAAGGTAAAATATTTTTTACTATATTGTCTGCTCCTGTTTTGCAGTTCGCCTCTGTTATTTACGTCAGGACATCCAAATTCCCTAAGTCAACATTATGTATCTTAATTTTTAACTTAATATTTTCAAAATATAAAAAGAAAGTGACCTACGCAATACCCAGACAGATAATGCGTAATTTACTTTCAAACCATTTAATAAAGTGATATTTTAACTGTTTCTTTCCAGGCGTTGGTATATAGTAGAGTTTCCAACATCCTTCATAAAGAAACACAAAATATTTAATTTACCACAACAATTAAAAGTGTACCATGGGCCAGAAAAAATAACATACCTGGTGTAAAACGACTAATGTGGCCAACTGTTAACAAAGACCGATTGAACAAGCGAGATGGACGTAACAGTGTGAGTGTATCGTAGCTGGCTGGTGGAGCATAAACTGAGCCTGTGCCTATCTCCGCTGGCTGTGTCTTATTCCATCTCATTTCATCCTAGTTCGCAGCCATCGCACGTATTCGTTTTCTAACTGGCCACACTTAGCGCTATACATATGGTGCACTTAATTACAGCTTAGGGCGAAAACACAACACAGCGGTGCGACGTCGCATCGCAAAAACGACGTCGCACGGCGATGCGATGCGATGACGCAACGTTAAAACTTCATCGCCACGGCATCGCAGAGAAGACGCTTCTAGTGAGATGTGGACTGCACAATACGTGTCCTACGTCTATTGCAGGCCACAACACTGCGGTGCGATGACGCATCGCAAAAACGAAGTCGCACCGCAATGCGAAGCGATGAACGTTCATTGCACGACCACAGAAGACCTATACCAGAAGCGACACGTTTGGTGTATGTATGGCGTGTTATAATTAAATATAAAAACCAAATAAGCTGCTGGCAACATAAAACATTTTTTCCAATAAAATAAATCATTTTTATACAATACTAAAGGATATAAACGAGATTTCTGTTTCGCAATCCGCAGTACAAATCTAGCCATATGCATAAATATAAAAATAAATATTGATTAACAATAACACGCAAAATACAATAAAAGATTTATAGGTTGACAATAATACCACCAAAAGTTGCGTATAAAAGACAACCAGACTTCCGTTATTTGCGCGTGCGTTGCTTAAGAGAATCATTGCCGATCTCATAAGTGAAAACACAACACTGCGGTGCGACATCGCATCGCAGAAATCAACGACGTCGTGGAAATTTGCGATGCGTCGTCGCACCGCAATGTTGTGGTTTAGCCCAGGATTCATACTATGCGACGTCGCATCGCAAATTTCTACGACGTCGTTGATATCTGCGATGCGACGTCGCACCGCTGTGTTGTGTTTTCGCCCTTAGTTTTACCCAATGTCGGAACGCTAAAAGACAAACTTGCTTTCCAACATAATAAACATGTCATATTTATTTTGAGAAAAAGTGGTTATTTTACAATAACATATGTACTGAGGGGGAAAATTATTAAAATATAATTAATAAGCATTCAGCAGAGTTTTGAAATATTAAAAAAATAAGTTCTGTTTTATTTAATAAAGGCGCTCATTCTCAGACACATATATTTTTATATCGTCAAATGTCTTATGTGTTCGTTAAACTATATTTTAAGTTTATTGTTAATACATTGAATATATGTTTTATTCATATGATCTCTGGCTTAGGTAAGACATTCCGAAATCCCACGGAACTAATTTCTAAACGAATTTAACACTACCATAAGGAAAATCTAAATTCATATTCTTTTAATATTGACTTCACCACAATTGCAGATAACTACTCTTGTGGTTACTAGGATCATGCTATCATATCTATGTCTAAATTATCTTCTTCATGGTCAATGTCAATATGACTGGTTGGTGTTGGTGTTTGTAAACGTTGCTCACACAACAGAGGATCTCCAGAAGCAAGAAGAGTGTCTCCAGGTATTGTATGTGGGGAAGATAACATGGGGTCCCCATTGACACCATACACAAGATCATCATCATCCATGCCTTCGTCCATTACGGATAAACTTAGGGATAAATCGGATATTGCATCGGATATTACATCGGGCATCTACAAAATAAAAATAAATTAAGTAATCTTCTTTCAATATTCAAAACTACGAATAATTGTTGTAAATTCACCAGCAGATATTTTTTGAAAAAATATTTCGAAGGGTAAGGCTATTTTATAGAGCGAGCGCTAATTCAACTCAAACAGGCGTTAAAGGAAAGCAAACGATGTACCATACTCATCACCTTCAGAGAGGCTCCCTTTCTAGCACGCACCACTACAAATAGGTAGGTGGTGACTTTAAGCTGATGAGTATTGCACATGTAATTTTTTGGGGGTGTAAAATACAAGAATTTGTTTTTTACAAAAGATCTGAGTACACCACTGGATTAAGTGTCCCTTGAAATGGGCCTGTACAAAATTTCACCAAAAAAATATTGCATATTAATTCTGTGGCCAAATTAAAAATCACATTGTTCATGGAATAAAAAGTGAAAAACAACTGAAAACAACTATTTTTTATTGGTAACATTTAACAAAATTATTGGATGCCAGACAGAGATTATTTCTGTTTTTAAGAATATGCTTTGACATAATAATAATAATAATAATAATATTAATATACGTCTTTATTAATGAAACAGTTGATTACATTTCATTAAGGGTGAAGTTTGTAGTCCAATGACTGCATTTCCACTTAACCCCTTCCTTTACGATTTTACAATATGTTATGTATTTACAAATTTCTTATAATTTTTTATAACATAAACATATACATATCATACATACACAAACACACATATATACATACACATGTATATACATACATACACATATACATGCATAAACATACATACACGTACATATATACACAAACAAAATGAAAATAATTATTATTGGTTTTGCAATAAATTTGTTTTAATTTAAAATTTAAATGAATATAAACTATAATTTTTTAAATTATTATAAAAATGAACAGCATTGTAGGAAAAAGATCGTCTAAATATTGCTGTCGCGTGATTTGGCATTGTAAGAATTTGACAGTGCCAATGTCTATGTGAATTTCATCCCTAGACAACAACTTTTTTCGTAAATATGTAGGCGTAGATTTAAACCTGATTGCGGAATATGAAAAATGAGAAAAAATTGCGAAACTCAGTGTCGTACTTTTTTCTGGAAATAATTCCGATGTAATATCGGTGCACGCCACTGGATTGAACATAATATCAAATACAACCCTACACAAAGTATGTATGCTCCTTTTTCCTAGAATATTATGAGGAAATGATTTATTTTTGTAAACTTTGACACCCTCTATCATTCTTAGGAAGCATGTGAGAGACACATATGTCATATTTTTCCGAATAATAATAACCAGGAGAGCATTCTCCAAAAGTATTCAAAATTAAAACTGAATCACCCTGTATAACAAATAACAACTTAAAACACGAGGAATTTAATGAAATCATCAAGTTTTCATTTACGCATTATATAATTTTTTTTTTTTAATTTTTACCTTGCTGGATGGCCTTCTGGCCTGGCTGAGCCCCACCTGAAAAATAATAAAAAAAACTTACTTGAATACTCTACTTATATGTAATAGAATTGATAGTTTCGGTGCAGTAGGTGCATTTTATTTCACGTTTCACTCAAGTCAAACCCAACACTGCAAAGTTTATGTGAATAGAGTTTAGAGATATTGTGTGTTAAGGCCCGATATATCCGTCTTTTGGTAGAGTGGCTGTTAGTTACCAAACAGATTTATATTAATTATTACGTCTCTACTATCGCAAATAACTGATTACAGCGGAGTATATTCTCATATGGAATAACTGTTCTGCAAAAATAGATAAATAGTAACTATTATTTTACGGGTTTAACAATTTTATTCTTAAATTTATCTCTTCCGTAACTTTACCAGGGAGTGGATATACCAGCCCCAAGTGTGATATACATATGTCAATGTTAATGTTATTTAGACTGTATTTATCGATTTTAATGTCTTAAGAAAACCAGATGTTTATAATTTACTTACTTTTCGGTTTGAGTTTGACAGTAATACAGGAGATAAAACTGCTTCGGAGGAGGGTGGATTGCCATTGGTACTATAAGAATTAAAAGGTGTTGATATATTTATTGAAACTCCTTGCCAATTAAAATCAGATACTGGAAGACCATGTGATTTAGCCTGGCGTTCCAGTTCCTAAAAAATAAAATGGTAAATTTGTATTTATTTTCATCATGTCAATGAGAAAAAATGTAATCATCCAAAAGTTGGAACCCGAAATTAAAAAAAATTTGCACAGCAACCTTGCGGAACAAGGTCTTGTTGCATTTTTGTAAGCAACTGTAAAATTTCAAAGCAAAACGTTATACAATTTTATACATTTCAATTGTGCCTAATACTTATATATTGTATTACAATTTTTAAAATCCCATTTACAATTAGTTTTAAGCGACTGTTTAAAAGGTTTGCACAAATTGTGCAACATAAAAATTGACATTTTATAAATAAAGACCGGTAGTCATTCCAGTTAGACTCTCGTACAACTAATAAAATGAGAATAAATATTGTGAAATGCAATGGTACACGATTTTTTTAGAAATCAATAAATAACCTTATCTCTTGTCATTTTATTGTATATTACAAATTCCTTGCAAAATACAACACTTTTATGTACTCGCGTAATTAATTGAAACAGTGAAGAAACAACAAACTTTATTTTAATGTGGGTCCCGTCATGTTACAAATATAAGATGTATTGTCATCTTTTAAATCTAGAAGATTAGTACTTAATTTCTGAAAAAGTCTAAAATAAATTTGCCTTAATTAAACCAATACGAATTATCTACAAATAAATAACAAAGCATATTTCCTTATTACGTCACTATACAACTGGCAATATGCGTTGTTTCGAAGTTAGTACTAATTTTAAACATCTTCATTTTACAACTAAACAAATAATAGTAGTTGGTAAAATTACGTTTGAGAGACCGAGTTAATCTGCTGCTCTTTTAGCTGCCTTGAAAAATCCTGCTCCCACTCCTACAGTTTCGTGATAATTTACAAACCGCAAGAGGAGATGTGAGCTCCTGAAGATGTTACATGCCATACTCAGTATTACTCTGCTGTGCGTACACTCCAGGCTCAAGAGTCCTCGCTCCCCCCGTTGACGTGGAAGGTACACACGAGGAACGAACGATCTAGGATGAATACTTCTGTGAATATTCATATTGCGCGTATTTATGTCTAATTGGCGCAGCTTATCTACCATCCACTTTACTACTCCGAAGGAGTAGAGCAGAACGGGAACGGCAAGCATATTAGTTGCAGACACCTTGTTCTGCCCCGAAGTTTGGAACACCAAATCTTTCGGAGGAGGTGTCTGTACTTACCACGGAGAGAATCCTTTATTTGTGTTACATGCTGAATGTGTCTCTGTTGCACACCCGGATATGTATGGTATAGGTCTCTCCGGCTTCTAGATGTCTTAGGATGCTTCCGTCTGCGAGCTGTGCATCTTCAGGGAATTCCCCGCATTGTCCTCCCTTGAGGTGGACGACTGCACATTTGTCCAACCCGAACTCCATACCAATTACCCGCGGGTATTCTTCGATCACCCTAGGAGCGTTTTGTAGTTCGCGCTCTCCGGAGGCATACAGTTTAAGGTCATCCATATAAAATAGATGAGTGAACTTATGCCTCCGGTCGCTGGGTGGTCCACATTGATATCCGCGGATTTGGCGGAGTGCAACAGACAACGGCAGCAATGAGATGCAGAAGAGGAGAGGACTGGGGGAGTGAGGATGACCCTTTCTGCCGAGTATCCTGGGTACAACACTTGGAGCTCGTACCGGAGATCGCGATATTTGGTCCGTTCCTCCTCTTCTTTCAAGGTGAAGTTTTTCTCCGCAGGTGCCGAGAACTCGATGACATACATCACCTTGGTTTGATGATCGAGGAGGACTATGTCAGGCTTGTTGGCTTGGATTAGCCTGACCGTCGGTAATGAGTAATTCCAGTAAATCCGGCATTTCTCGTTCTCGTCAACAGACTCAATATCTCTGGAGATGTAAGGCAGCACTGGTGTCTGGTATACCCCGTACGAGTGCCTTAGATGGTAGTATAGCACTCGTAGCACCGCGTTATGTCGGTGGATATAGACCGAAATCGCGTATATGGGGCATGCAGAAAGTATGTTCATGAGCGATTCCGGCGCCTGACGGTAGGTCCTGCAATTGATGTCAGGAACCTCTACACGCCACACGCGGCTATGGTAGACCAAGATGTTGATAACACCATTTTGGCAGGCCATAATGAATCCGCCTTTTTAGTACGTAATACATAATATTTACTTCATCGGTTTTGATTTATTTTCTTCTAAATATAAATATTTTGTCTAAAATTTTTAAAACTTTTTACATCTAGAAGCAATTAAATGAAAATATAGTAAAGCAAAAACGCCTCGCGATATCTTGAACTGTCGTTCTCACTTCCACGATAATCTTCCGCGTTTATTCGTCTCATTCATGGGGCTCTTTTTTTAACCTCTGCTGGACTTATACTGTCTAATTTTTCGTCTGTCGTGGCAAATTTGAAGTGCACGAATAAACAAATTGATTGCTTTACTGATTTTTCTTGTACCTTGTAGTTCGGGTAAAGACAATTTTTTGTCAAATTCAGTCGCGTCTGCCGAGGATAATCTGCCGATGATACCATCTGATGTTATAAAACAATGTTGTTTAGATTTTCTCTATCAAATGAAATAGTTCGATTTTGTTTGTACCTTGTAGTTCTGATTAGGTTCATACCGTTCCACCCCTGTAATAATGCTGCCACTTAGACTCCGCAGACGGGCGTTAAAGTATCGTTATATATATATAGTTTTTCGGGAATAAAGTAAAACCTTTTATACCTTATGATTCGGGCTGCGTGTTTACTAACTCCCGGTGTAATTGGTTCGCCGTCAGAATGTTGTTTGGATACGTGCCCCCTGGGCCATCTGTATTTAAAAATTTTGATAAATAATTACCTGTACTCGTAATATTAGTCTTCTATTTATACATTCCATTTCTTTTTGTCTTACTTCTTGTTGCTTAAGTCTCTGAACTTCATTTTTTAAACATTTTATGTATTCGACGGATGACTTGAGTATCGTACCTTTATTTGGACGGACATCCCTCACAATTTCATAGTAAGGGTCGTTGTTCTTTGGTAAAAGTGTACCCAGTTCTTTTATTCGATCGTTTATGTTAAATCTTCTCCGACGTTCAACTGAAACATACGTCAACAATTTTGAAACTGATAAATACAGACATTTAAGTTTATTTCCCAATAATAGTCATATCTGAAACTTACTCATGTTATGGTTATCTTTTTTTTGGCGATCTTTCGCAAGAGCATGCAGCTCTGCGTCGCTGAGTATAAATGACTCATTTTTGATGCTAAGGTCATCTCCATTGAGGGAACTGTTCGACGTCTTGAAACCATCGGAAGTTAATGAACTGGTTTCCAGTGATAATAGATCATCTATTAGATCTTCAGCCTGGAAAATACAGAAGTTTGGTAAAAGTTTATAGACAAAATAATTTACATGAAAAGAATTTCGTTACGAAAAAACTATTTATAGCGTTGTGGTAGACTGCGATTTAGAAAAGCGTTTACATACATACATTATTACAATATTCTCATATTTGTACAGTTTGTCCAAAATCGAACATCACAATTCGCGTCTTAGAAACCATAAGGGATAGAATATGGACCTGGATTTTTAATAAAATTTTTTGGAAGCACTAATTTAGTTAAACATGCAACAATTTGGGATCAAAATTATTACCCATACAGCACAAAATATTCTATGGATTGAATATCCAAAGTGAGGATGTTCATAGCACATTATATATATACATATATATATATATATATATATATATATATATATATATATATATATATATATATATATATATATATATATATATATATATATATATATATATATATATATATATATATATATATGATGTAATGGTATACGTTTGACAGTGGAATCTGAATATTCATAGAATATCAGTTTATGTGAACCTAATGGATATACAGCGCCCGACAAATATATGGAATAATGCCTGTATCTCTTTTAATATTTGTTTAATGGTGAAATGTTACTAATAAAAGTTTTTTGTAATTTTTTTACACATTCTGGTGACCCTGGACATTTCTCTTCATACGATTGCATAAACTTTTCATGTACTTGCATAATCAAAATTTCCAGTAATATCAAGTATTTCATAGTTTTATTACCTCAGTAAATTGCCCCAACATGCAATAACGAATAATTACATGCACAATGACAACCAGCGATGATATTCAACCAATACCATATAAAAATGAGATTTCCAAAATAACAATAATTACGGTGATTTAAGTCCGTACGGCACATTAATTATATCAAATGTTTAAAATGTGTACCGTTATTTTGAATACATAGTTCTAATCTCTCCATAAAAGATCGCCTACATTCACAAATACTTCATTTCCTGTTGCACTCATTGCACCAACAATTCGAGCTCTCCGATTGTCTAAGTGGCTTGGTCGTTTCTTGTATACTTGATCTTTTATGTTACCCCACCAAAAAGTCAGAGGGGTTCAAGTCGGGTGACCGGGCCGAGCCCCTCTACTTCTCCTATGCGTCCGATCCACCTAGTTGGAAAAACATTATTTAAATGATTTCTGACCTCTAATCCAAAGGAGGGGTGCCCATTTTGTTGAAACAAAATATCATCGTTGTCGTCAGGATAATGAGCTTCTATTGCAGCAACAATATTTTGTGTTAACAAAGCCAATATTAAATTTCCCCTGTATAGAAAATGGTCCAATTATCTGATTGCCAAATTAATCACTTTCTGGGGTTGTTGAGAGCGAACAATCATCTAGTGAGAATTACCCAAGCAGCACATTTAGTAGTCACTACGTAGTAGCCACCATCAACGGAACTTTAAAAGTTTCCGCAACTAACGACCGTTACGTAATGAGAACAATCCTTCTACCAAGCATTCACCAAAATAGGGATTAGTTATTACGTAGCAATTACTATTCCAGAACCTTCCTTGTTACGTGTTGACAATTAGGTTATTACGTAAACGACGTAAACGGTACGTAACTAAGTAGTAGAAATTACCAACTTTTGGAACAGCGCTTTAGTGGTATGAGAGTGAACTGTATTTTGCTTTCTCTCTCTTTCTAATAGCAAAATATAATGTATTGCAATCGGACTTACTGATCGTGATTTTGAAGTCAATAGGTCCAAGCTAAATGGATTGAATGAAACATATGAAGACAATAAACCATGAAGTTTTGCATTCACTCTAAGTGTAGAAATTAAAACGACTACTTGTTTTCTGTAAAACGTTACCAGGCGCTCTCTAGAAAATTGTTTTTTCGGAAAAAAAAGCTCAAAAATTACGTGTGCAATCAAAAATGCAAAATTTTTGATGGAAAACATTTTTTGTTTTATGTATTATGAAGTAATAATGATCTGTTTATAAAGCATGTTTGCAAATGACCATATTTAATAAATAAAAGGGTTTTCAAAATTATATTTTTATCTATGTCAATATTATAAAAAGTTATTTCCCTTTAAAGTTATATTTACCATAAAGTAGCAGGTGCGACTAACCTTATAGTTGTTGCTACTTGAAAAATGGTGACCGGAACTACAACAATTTCACTATGTAATTATGTTTACCAAAAAGTGGCAAATACGACTAATAACGTTATTTTCTTGGTTGTTTTAAACTGGCGTCTACTATGCTGCTACGAAAAGGTTACTGCGAAGTTCCCACGTACTTTACGATCTTCACTTTTAAGTTGGTAGAGCTGGCTGATCCGATCTATACTCCATTTCATATCAGCACATAAAAGCTGTTCACCTGGGCGCGCAGAGCGACTCTTTGTCGCCCTTCAGTCGTGCATAGTTCTCTAGCATAGGAGCGCGATACATTATATAAATACACAAAATGTATTTATATGTATAATACCGCGCGCCTATGATAGCATTTTTTATGTGCTTATATGAAATGAATGGAGTTTTATTGTTTGGGATTAGCAACACTTTAATGACTGACTAAACGTCAACAGGTAAATTGCTTATTAGCGAAAATCAAATTTTTCACATTTTTTCAACCACCTTTTCTTAGTTTGACCTTCAAATGATCTTGAACCTGACGGCATCGGAATCGGAATCAGCGACCCCAAAAACCCCTGGGTACCTAGGTAGAGTCCGGTGTTTTTTGTTCAAACTAAATGTTTGCCTGTGATTATTGTCGATAGTAATGTATGAGTTTGCTCACTAGCTGTAACATGCACAATTTTAAATAACCTTGTTCAACATAAAAAATAAGAGAAAGAGTGGTATATAATATATGAAATTTACTATAGGTGTAATTTCGTGATTTTTTTGCATTTCTATTGTGGCGTATAAAAATAGCAGAAAAGACATGAATTTACAGCCATAGTAATTTTCACTTATACTACTCTAATATTAAATTTGTTCTTCAATTTTTATGGTTTTTTGGAAATTGTGCATTTTGGTGTACCGGCGAGAACTATTAAAACTCTGTCAAGAAAGTATGTTTTACTATTATACGTACTCATTTCCACACCACCCTTGAGGTAGAGTACTTGGCGCGTTTTTTTTAACGTGGTCTCCCCATTAAGCCTAATCCACGGAATCTGTTTTAGTTCCATCAATTTTGGCCTTTGTTACTATACCGAGATATTTTTCAATATACTAGTTGAAGTTAGACATGAGACAATTATTAGGGATACCAAAATAACCCAGTATCATAGTAAGTAAGCAAAATTTAAAGTAAAAAAAGGGGAATGATAGCAAATAATTTTTTGAAAAAGCATTTAAATAATTTATGGTAAATTAACTTAATTTCAGCAAATAGCAAATTAACTCATCTCTAAATTCATTTGAAAATTATTTAGACAATATTTTTTTTTCAGTTATTTAAATGTTATTTAAATATACAAAGAATACCCTACAATGATATACAGGGTGTTAAACTTTAAATTTTTTTCCAGTTTTTCTTACTTAACCCCAGAACGAAGTATAGTGTCAACTTCAAATTTATTACAAATATTTAGTATGCCAAGAGCAAATATTTTGATCTGAAATTATCGAGCTAGATGTACGGGGTGATTGTTTTTCTGTCCCTTTTACCCACACATTATTTTTGTTACCACACCACTGATCCCAAGTCAAGTAACAATTTTATTTTTAAAATGCTCTATAAGATATCCTCAAAGCTTATTTCTAAGACTATTAATAAACGTAAATAGTCTGAAAGAACTCCATGTAACTGATTTAAAATCCTTATCAGAGTCATGGGCCCACCTAGAGAAGGGCCTATATGCCTCTTTTTAAAACTACTATTAAAACTTTGAATGCCTCTTTTTAAAACTACTATTAAAACTTTGAATGCCTCTTTTTAAAACTACTATTAAAACTTTGAGGTTTGAATGAATTGCCCAAATCTTTACTCGTAGAGTATCTGAAGAGTATTATAAAACCCTACTTGGTTTAGAATAAGTATCATATTAATACTTAAAAGGCATACACACAAGCTTTGAGTGGATGTTTTGTATTTAATGAAGTAAACATAAATGCAAATAAATCTTGTGCTACGCCCACTTGATCCACGCATGATACTGAATATGGACCTCATGCATTGTTATAAAATGAACATATGGCGATAACTCGAGAACGATTCAGCTTATAGATGGACTACTTATAAAGTATTGGTACTCCTCATGGTGGTAAGTTTACTGTAAAACATGGGTTAGATAGTTCTTAAAAAATCGTGCGCTCCCTAAAAACACAAATTTTAAAAAATATAAGGGTAATTTTTTTCTCGGTGACTTAAAAATAAATAAATCGGTAGCATTATCCCATAGCGTTAGTAAATTGTTTTTTTTAAACCGTTCTATTAGATACAAATTACATTTTTTGTTAATCCGGAACATTTCCAATATGGCTGACCGTTACACATCTCTTGCTACTAGAAATAATGAAGGCAGTTCGTATAAACCCTATTAGTTTTGTGCAATTCTACTTCAAACATATCTTGTCTTAAAATGCCTATTAAATTATCAATTGCTCGTTAAGTATGTCGATTTGCTCTTGTGGAAGTATATTTTAAAACTCATTGGCCTTATCATTTTGCTTGAAACTTGTAGGCTTATCTTAAAACCCGTTTTATACCCTCTGAGTACATAACACAACCGCTTTAAAATCTATAGAATTTATGGTCTCCGGATAACATAACCTAAAAATTCAGTTTTTAGCGACGCTACATACGTCTGCTCTACGCGCCTCCTTCATTTTTTATTCAGTGCATTAGTTACTTCAAAGTCAAAATCATAAATAAATTTAATCGTTTCAATTGTCAGCAGACCAGTTGTGTATAGTTATACACATAAGTCACTTGACGGTAATTTATTAAAAAGTTTATTCACTTACCAAAAAACTTCATTTATAAAAAATAAATCCTTCATGCAGGTTACAAATAACAACGAGTCCTACGAGAGATTGCGCAATTCCTTTCATTCTTTTTGTAAATCATCAGGGAGGAAAGAAACATTTATTAGACACAATAACAATGTATCTGAATTTGTACCAATGACATATCCTTCAAAAAAAAATTCTGCCTTGGTTTACCAAAAACATAATTACCGATATAAAAGTTTAAGAAGTGTCTTCTCGAATTTCTGGAAAAACCTAATAATCGTGCCGATCAAATAAAATTTTTGAGAAACAAAATCAAGAAAGCCATCGACGTCTTATAAAAATTACTATAAATTAAATTAGCAATTGAACCAAAAGGCTTCTGAGTGTATGCCAACAATAAAAGGGAATCTATTTCATTACCCAACACCATGACGAACAACAATAATATCTTTGACAATCCAGATGACATTGCCAATTCATTTGCTATGACTTTGGCTTGTCTGATTCTGTCGTCATAACGCAGATTGTTTCACAGATACGAGCGATAATATTAACATTACAATTACAATGGTAACTAAACAGGCTGTGTTAAACGCTTTTAAGACAATTAAACCGAAATTTACTGCAGGTCCTAATGGGTTGCCGGCATATACATATTTCAAGGCTATACAAGCGTATTAACTGCACCACTCCATCATATTTTTAACCTATGTTTGCAAGTGGAAAAGTGGAAAGTCTCAAAGATTTGTCCAATTTACAAAAAAGGTAGTAAATCTGATATACAGAACTACCGCGCTATAACAATAATTATAGACGATGTTGGTAAGGTATTCGAAATTGTTTTATATAACTAATATCAAATATTTAGGTTCAGCAGTTTTAGTTGAAGTGCCTAATACATAAACAAAAGTTTCTAAAAAAATTCACAATAACGAGACTTTTTTTATGAGATTTTTTAAAAGATATCTTCGCCCCCAAAATACTAATGATTTCTATTTTTTCTCTGAACTACCAGAAAGAGAAATGCGCCTCTCAGAGAGTTGGTATAAATAAAGTTAGATATACCTACTGTAAAACAGATTGCTGCCTATTTAAAACTTCCAAATCCGGAATTATATACTGATCACTGTTTCTGCAGATCTTCTGCAACAATTCTTGTGGACAGTAATGCAGACATAATGTCTTTAAAGAGACGTGGTAGATGGAAATCCACAGTAGTCCCTGAAGAATACTTCGACGAATCATTAAAACATAAAAACGACGTAGCAAAAAAATCTTGGGCTCAATTGAAAACTTGGCAAATATTCCGTTTACTTCGAAGATCTAAAATTTCGAAAACTTGGAGAATATAGCTGTAGAAAAGAAATTCACAAATTCTCCAAGAATGATAACTGTACTAATATTACATTGAATATTGTTAATAAATAAAATAAAAATTTCAAATTATTTCTGTATTTATAATAGACAGAGTCGTAGGAAAGCATAGTGTAAAACTCACACGGAATGCCCATTTCCTACACGTATGAAAATTACCATTCCATGCTCGTTGTGCAGTATACTATAGTATTCGATTACAAATATATTTTACTATAAAGTTTCGTGTACTCAAAGTACTTTTTTCGTGAAGTCATTGAATACTCTGTATCTTAAATATTTACACAAAATATCTTTAAGAAAATTTAGATACTTTTCAAAAGTATCTTGCTGAGCTCTGCTTGGAAAACTTTAATGCCCACTAATCAAATCTGCCGATACATTCTAATAAAACGTTGAAAACTCCATAATTAGCTAAAAAATGTATCAATAAATTGATTTCAAGAACCCACCCAAGTTTCAGTCGTTGATGATACTTTTTTCAACAGCACAAAACTTTCATGCTCAAGTCGCACTTTCGCAATGGGTGAAAGGTTGATGGACAATGGCAATATTTAGTAAAAGACTTTAGAAAAATTTAGAAATGAATTTGCTAATTTTGTTTTTTGTTTACAATATATTTTGATGTAGTCTGGGCCGTTCTATTAAACTCTTTCTTATGACAGGTATAATGAAACGAAATGAAGAAATCTGCGAAAAGAATGCTCACCTGAACGTATTAAAAATGTAAGAGGAATCATGGAAAATGCCTCTAGAACTTCTGTGCGTGTTTTAACTCGGAAACTGAAGTGGCAGTTGGCACATATCATACCGTTTTGAAGAAAGACTTGCACATATTTCCATATCTCCTTACTTGATTCCTTGCGGAGTGCTGAAAGCCCAGGATATTTTTATGTCCAAGTCTTTTACCCGCAGAAAGTTGATGTTTGGTGTGCCATTAATAAGAGAAGAATTATTGGTCTAATTTATTTTCATGGAACCACGGGTGCCGATTTTTCAAAATTTGATGGGTACACGAGATAAATTTTAATTATTACAGAAATCAAAAAATCAAAATTTTAAGTTTTTTAAAATGAATCTTTTATAAAATTTGCATATAGGTAACATTAGAACAGCCGCAACAGTCATCATGTTGCAAGCCAATTTTCAAAATCATTTAGTTAGCCTTAATGCTAAACATTAATTACCTCCAAGATCATGTGACATTACTCCATGCGATTCTCATTTTGTGGCATTCGTTTTCATTTGCATGAGCAACTTCACGTCGTTTTTTTAAACTCTGGTTATTTTCAGAATTTGATAATATGCCCTCTCCACTTATGTCCAATACAAAATAACTGAGTTAAATACTTACGTATGGTTATTTTGCCTTAAAATACTAGTATGTATGAAGGTAGTGCCCATTTTATTTAGTATAGAAGAAAATCACTGCTGTCACTACATGCAATGTTTCATAACCTGAAAATAATAGTGTTAAATAATGATGTATAAATTCAAATCAAAGAAATGAAACAAGACAATGCTTATAAAAAACAAGGAAAGGACAAAATACACCAGAATTATTAATATTGAGAGGTAAGTTACTGGTATGTGGACATAGTTAAATTGAGCTAAGAAAATAGAGGTAAGTTACGAGTATGCAGACATAGTTAAATTAAGCTAAGAAAGTAATAAACTTATTTAATAGAAATATAAATATTTATATTTTGGATTTTGACAATTCAGTTTTTCTACGGCTGCCATGAAATCTATCACTTATGAAACTTCCAATGATTAGTAAATCTAGTATGTTGTATACGCTTTTTTTACTCTACCGGTTGCCATGGCAACTAGTAGAGTAATTGCAATTACTCTACTGGTTGCCATAACAACTAGTAGTGTAACTGCAATTATCCTACGGATCACTGCGACAATTCAAGAAATGCAAAGATAGCCGTGAGTCGTCGGCATAGCAAAACGACAAAACAAATGAACAGTTGTATTTTATGTCAAATAAAAACGGGAATAAGAAACGCGTTTTGAAATTTAAAGTCATGGCGAGTAGTGAAATTGAATTGAAACAAGATAGATTTATTGGGGTTCAAAATAAACCAAAGAAACACGTGTCCGTAGCTGCATAATTGTTTTTTTTGGGGGATATGGCACTAAACCTTCTTTGTTTTATTTTGAACCCCAATAAATCTATCTTGTTTTATTTGTATGTGCCAGGTGGACATAAGCACTACACATAGAGCTCTGTGTGTTGACTGTGCTCATCGAGGCCCCAAATGTGGCACATGGGAACATGAAGACACAAATTGAGTACTGTGTACTGTACTTTCCAGCCTTATGTTAGTTCTTGTTCCTGATCTATCCCATCGTAAATCCAATTCCTTAGCTACGCTGCGCTGATGAGGGGCAATAACTCCGAAACACGTGTCCGTAGCTGCATAATTGTTTCTTTTTGGGGAATATGGCACTAAACCTTCTTTGTTTTATTTTGAACCGCAATAAATCTATCTTGTATTAATAATAATGTAGATATAGCTAGGTACGCAAAAGTAAGAGCCTCTTGGCAAAGGTATATTATACAGGGTGGGCAATAGTGCGTCGGACCTCGATATATCTCGAGTTCTACGATAGCTAGAAATTAAAAACAAAATACAAGTTAACTAGATAAAAAGTCTATAACCAGAAATTATTTTCGAATATACAGAGCAAGCCAAGACGAAATTATAGGATCAAGTGCCTTTTTTTTAATGGAATGCTATGTATATCAGTACATTTTTTGAAGCATCTTTCTAAACTCTCTTCATTTTTATATTATTATTGACTATCTCCCAACCACTTGGATGTAATGAATTTGTTTGTTGAAATAATGCCATCCGCAGATGCACATTGAAAAAATCACCAAAGTTACAATTATTGGTTTTAAGAAAAACTTATGTGAATATTAGTTACGAGACATCTAATTAATGTTTTGAATCATTTTTACTTCCTAAAAATGTACAGGGTGGCCAAAAATTATTTTTCAATTAAGAAATTTTTGACTTGAATTTTCTCAATATTTTTCAACGATGTGATATAGAAATGAAAAACGAACATTTTTTGCAAGTACTTCCCTATGGCTAATTTCAACCATTTTCGTTTTATTGAGCACTAAGTACAAAATTCAAGAATAAACTTAAAAAAATAGAGGTTTCTTCAAATAATTCATTAGAAAAAATTATGTGCTCCACATGTTGCCCATTTTGATTCGGCAAAGTCTGAAGGCAGTTATTACCACTAAGTTTAAGGTGTTTGTATCAATGTAGTTAATTCATTATGACGTAAATTTAAATATAAGTTACTCATATAGATCTCCAGGTGCTAAATTTATTTGTGGAGATTTAATTTATTATATTTTATTGATAACGATAAAAAATAAGTAGGTAATTTCCTAAATGTATTTTATCATTCGGATATACTCTCTTTTATACTTTTTCCGCATTCAAGGTGAATCCAAATCCTTAACTGACAATATTTATATTACATACATTTGAACCGACCTTATTCTCTTTACATCATTACCTACATATATGATTAACACATTATTTTACCCAATTAGTAACTCACAAACTAAATAAAAAAACAAATAATTCCAAAAAAATGTATTCAAAGGGAGTTATAAAACGTTAAATCTCTATTAATAAAAATGATCGTGATACTCTGTTTCTGCAAAATCCGACAAAAGAAAAAACAAAAATTTGTGAAATTTCAATATACATTTTTTATCTTTTAGTTTATTCGGTCAATAGTTTTTCGTATTTTCATCGTCAAACACCAAATTAAACAAAAGTAAAACAGATTATTACGAAGGTACCTATTATAAAACTTGAAATGAAAAAAATTATATCGGGTGTCAATTTGAAAAGTTTCCACCCCAATCATCTCGGGAACAGAGAGAGATATTGAAGGGCGGTTTTCCCATCAGTGGCGGCTGATGAAATTTAGGCCACATCATCTCCTCAGGGTCCGGATTTGTATTTCATTTTTCAGAACCGGCACTTATAAAGCAAATATAGATATTAATAAACACGCCACATCAAAATTCATCTGGTGTGTTTATTTATATATCTGTAACATATGCAACCATTGGAACCAGGATAAAGGCAGAGAGTTACGCTACTGTGCGGGAATGAAGGACATTCCCGTATACAATTATATGAAGCTTGGCAGTTTGTCCGCTGCTGGTGATATTGGCGTTTCTAGTAAAAGTTTAGTAATCGTAGCAATCTGAAATGGGTGCGTGCGTTATGATTAAGCCTGGCCAAGCGATGGTAGATTCAGGGTCGGGCGCAATACCAATGCCATCGCGCGCTTGTTTACGATGACGATGACACGACACACTTCAGTTGTTATCTGTCGGTCGATGCATAGAGTACTAATAAATAATGTTGAGCGTAAAGAGTAGAAAACGATCGTACGCTGATAAAGTGAATAAATTTATCGGTAAATTTCCGGATTTATTCTATGATGGATGTAAAATAATTTGTAAAGTTTGTGATCAAGACTTAATGTGCTGGAATAAATACGGCTGCAAAATTCATGTCAATAGTAACCGGCATAAAAATAAAAAAAATGGCGTGTCTTCTTTGAAACCTCAGTTTATGTTTGATTTACTATTAATGCTGATTGCCTGTGTTGTTCGTGAAGACATTGTAAATAGGATTAAATGTGCATTAAAAAATACACGGCTGTGGTTATGTGTTGACGAGACGACAGATTGTAAAAAAAATTCTATTTTAAATGTTATAGTACGTGTACTCGAACCTTTTAAACCAACATTTCCATCTTTACTAGCTAGCAAAAGACTAACTGCGTGTACTGGCGAAACAATTACGCGGGTGGTGTTGGAGACTTTCGAAAAATTTGAACTGTCAACAATTCAAGTGTTGATGTTTGTGACCGGCGCGACGGTGCTGCGACAATGCGTTTGGTGGGCCGTTTTCTTCAAAGAGACGATTGTAAGTTTTTACATGTTACGTGTAAAGTGCATGCGTTCCATCTTGTAGCAGAAACGATTCGAAAATGTTTTCCAGAGGTAGATGCATTAATAGCAAATACAAAAAAGTATTTCTCAAATCTCCTAAACGGCTTCGAGCATTTCACACACTGTGTCCTGGTATTCCGGAACCACCAGAGCCGATTCTTACACGTTGGGAACGTGGTTGAAGGCAGCTTTTTATTATGCTGAATATTTTCAACAAATAAAAGCTGTGATACTACAGTTCAACCCTAACGAGGCTGCAGCTATTAAGGAAAGCCAGACAAGCTTTCAAGATGTTTCCCTTGAAACAGATTTAAAAACTATTTATAACAATTATAGAGGACTACACGACGCAATAGAAAATTTGCAAAATACTTCGTTGTCGTTAGTGAAATCGCTTCAAATAGTGGACGACGTAAATACACAGCTACAGATTATAAATGACGCAAAAAATAAGCCCGTTATTGAAAAATTCGAGTGTATTACGGAAATATCCTGATTTTACTAAATTAAGACAAATTTGTGATGGTGCATCTACAGCTGCGTTAAGTGAGTTCACAGAGTGTTTTACTTATGCCTGTATTACTTCCGTAGATGTCGAACGGTCTTTTTCAAAATACAAACATATTTTTTCACCACAGCGAACATCGCTTACTGAGACAACTGTAGAAACATATCTGATGCTACATAGTTATTATAGAAGTGCTCCAGTTTGTGATAACGACAACCAAGCTACTTTATAAATCTGCTTAAGAAGGTTCGTTTTGTACATATTTTTATAAAGTGTACCAGTATTAATAAAATTTATTTCCATTTATTTTATTTATTTATTTATTTATTATTAGTTATCACTTAGATATTCAATGTACATGTGTGAACGTCATTTAACAGATTAATAATAATGTGCAGCACTAAGCTTACAAAATATAAGGAAATACATAAAAAAGAATTTAAAGCGAACGAAATAGTACAAAAACACATCACAATATATAAAATATTTTTGTTTTTATTATTGTACTTATTGAAGTATTATGATATGATGCATACCCAGTACGTCTCTATAGAATTAATGACCTTGGCCAGCCTTACAGATAGCAAAAGTCGGGCTATAAACAATACACTAAAAAATGTTTTACACACGAACCTGAGATACAAAAGAATGTTCGTAAAATTCGTGAAAATTATCTGCGCGGTTTATTATTGTCAGTGCTTGCCCATGTGAACTATTTAGAATTTGCACCATTAACCTCGGTATATGTGGAACGTCCATTTTTCTTGTACAAACGTATGGACAGACCAAATCGCTCAAATTTAACAGCCACGAATGCAGAACGAATATTAGTTGTAACGTGCAGGGCCGTGCGGTGCATTTTTTGAAGTGAAGCAAATTTGCCGCCCTCATTTTTTTTTAACAGTATTTTTTGTCATTTTATCATTTTCCTTCTTACTTCAAAATAAAAACATATGGGGATATTCATTTTTTAGGGAACCTACAGAAAAATGAATAAAAAATATTCAAATATCATAGAAATATACTATTTTTTGTTATGTTTTTTTATCTTTAGTTTTGAATAATTTTTTATTCATTTTTCTGATGGTTCAATAAAAAATGAATATCCTCAATTGGAATTGGATCTAGGATGGGATAGATCAAGAACAAGCACTAAAATAAGGCTGGAAAGTAGAGTACACAGTACTTAATTAGTGCCATCATGTTCCCATGTGCCACAAATGGGGCCTCGATGAGCACAGTCGACACACGAGCTCTATGTGTACTGCCCGCTTCCACCTGGTACATACAAACAAAACAAGATAGATTTATTGGGGTTCAAAATAAAACAAAGAAGGTTTAGTGCTATATCCCAAAAAAAAAAACAATTTTGCAGCTACGGACACGTGTTTCGGAGTTATTTCCCCTCATCAGCGTAGCGTAGCTAAGGAATTGGATCTAGGATGGGATAGATCAGGAACAAGAACTAAAATAAGGCTGGAGAGTACAGTACACAGTACTCAATTAGTGCCTTCATGTTCCCATGTGCCACAAATGGGGATTTTAGTTCTTGTTCTTGATTTGTCCCATCCTAAATCCAATTCCTTAGCTACGCTACGATGATGAGGGGCGATGACTCCGAAACACATGTCCGTAGTTGCATAATTGTTTTTTTTTTTGGGATATGGCACTAAACCTTCTTTTGTTTTATTTTGAAACCCAATAAATCTATCTTGTTTTGTTTGTATGTCCCAGGTGGAAACGAGCAGTACACATAGAGCTCTGTGTGTCGACTGTGCTCATCGAGGCCCCAAAGTTGCATCTTTTTGAAATTTGCATAGTGAAAGATGAATCTAAAAGAAAAATTTCAAGATAGTGTAACTCAAGAAGAATAAACTAACAAGGAGTGGCTTAATCAGGCTTTAGCCAATCGAAACTTAAAGCGTCGCGGTGACGTCATTGGTAGCCAATTAGAGGGCCAAAAAACGTAATACAGTGTGTCCCAAATTATTACATTAAAGCAATCATATCAATACAATGATTATAGTGTAAGATTCCATAATATAAAGGTCGTTAACTAACTGTTGACTGAGAATGTAAAAATTGTTATTAAAATCAGTGATGTAAGAATATAAAGAAAGAAAATATAAACTTTCTCATGAAATAAACAAAATCAGCAAAATTGTAAAATACAGAAGAAGACAAGTGTTTCGTAATAAAATATATTTTAGGCTGGTAAAGTTGGTTTTATATTTGTTGGTTACTATAGGTATACAAACATTTTCAAAACATCCAGTTTTATATCCAAAGTTTTAGATCAGTGTACCCGCATAGACGTAGTGTAAAATATACTTTTTCTAAAATCACTTGATATAATTAATCCACATAAAAGTAAAATAGGGTTAGACTTACCTGATTATTTAACGTTGAAATTCTGGACAAAAAAATTCTAATGCACAATGTAGATTTGGAAGTAGTCTTTATTATCTTTAATTATTTACAAATAATAACAAAGCATACAAACAAAAATTCTCTCACATGGGTCATGAAAAATAAGAAAACTATTACAGAAGAAATTGCGAAGATTAAGAGAAAGTCGAGAAAGATGCGACAAGTAAAATAGATTTAGCCCGCAAATAATTTGGCATTTATTGGGGCTACAAAATATATACTATTGTTTAAATTATAAAACAATACGACACAAGATAATTATTATACACTTTTGTAATTCTCAAGGTATGTAGTTATACCAGAAATCTGTATATGTTCCCACGATATAATAATTTGAAAAAATATATTTTACAAAATTCCTAAACATTTTAATATTTAAACATACAAAACAAGTTTGCAAATATTACAAATAATACAATATTACAAAAAGATTCGGGTACTTTTTTTTTATAATTATCTGTTATTATATTTCCTTCATTAGTATCAACAATAATATTTTGTTCATTTTCATTTGGTTCTTGTAAAATTTTATTTACTTCAAAGCTCCTGCTTTTTCTTTTTCTACCTTCTCCAAGATATTGCCGATAATATTGCTTCCATCTTCTCTTTGACACTCGCCTTATCATTCTCAAATAAAATACTGGGAACGGCATTTCTTTCAGTATATTTTATAATGCTCCAGCTACAAATAAATTAAAGTGTCATGAAACATTGACGACATTATTTAAATATGTTCATTTAAATATCAATTGTTACAAAAGAATACACAATTTTTTTGTTTAGTTTTCAGATAAACTCAATAATTGCATTTAAATAATGTTTTAAAAAATAGACAAAACTAAATAAATGGTGCAAACCTTTAATGATAGGAAAAGTTAGACAAAATCTAATTGCGTGTTAGTTTTCTTCGTAAATCTCTGTAAAAATCGCACTTCTCAAAATGTACCGTACAGAATTGGTTTAAAGTAGAGGCGGCATTATCTTCACAAAATAAAAGCCATTTCTTTTTTCAGCTCCTTATTCTTTGGAAATCTGTGGTAAGATAATATTTATCGTTCCGTCCCTTATATCGGGACAGTACTTTACACAGCGTCTGGTAGGCATTGTACCCTAAAATATAGTAGAAAAGGTTTAATTTAATATTCCTACCTTTTTGATTATGTAGATTGTTTTTAAATTGAAACGAAAATATTAAATTGATTCATCGTAATTTTCAGCTCGCTGTTTTTGGTTACGATTACAAATTATTAAAAACCATTACTAAATGTTTATTTTAGCGGAAACAGAAGATATTTAAACCTATTTTTATTCATGAAAAAAACCATTGATACTTACTTACCTGGTTTCCAAAAAAATTACCCTTATTATAATGTTGATGTAGTAAAACGTGCATGCACTAAAATATGTCTTGTATGATATAGTTGTGTTACTTAAAACTTCTAGGTATTTTCATTAAATGTAATAATAAAGTAATAAACATAATTAACATAAAATCAGTAAAATCGTAATTAAAAATCACACAACTCTAAATACTACGAACATAAACGGCCATTGTGTCTACACTGTCTACCGGTGACGTCAGTTTGACATTTTTTGTCTCTTTCTAATTTGCTTACATTGCTAAATGGGGATTAAACACTCCTTGTTAGTTTAATCTTCTTGGGTGTAACTTCATAAAGAAGCGATATTTTTTAATGAAATTTGAAATCTGTAGATATATTTTCCACTTGATTCTGGAAAGAAAGTTTTCCAAATATTTTACAAATAATTGTAAAAAATAACCTGGTGAAGCGCACAATTTATCTCAAATTTTTTTTCGTATTTCAATCGCAATTTTTTTTTGCAAAACTTCTTCATTTAGTCTTTAGATCTAGCGATAAACCTCATAATGGCAATGCTGATAATAAATTCAACCACGAGCAGTGGCAATCGCGGTAGACAAATGTAGAAGGTCAATTTCATGTTTCTAATAATTACGTCCAGTGGATTATTTCTTACATAACTAGAGAAACTACAATTACAGTTAACTAAAACAACAAAAATAACCTGCTAGACCCTAATTCACATTAATAACCAGAAAAAACTGACCACAACCTTGACCCTTTTGTTTACATTAGGCACAAAGTAATAATTTTAAGTTTACACAACTTAGAGAATCAGAATAATTGGATAATAGTTCCGTTCTGTTAAATGGTATGGACATACAGTGTGTCCCATTTAAGTATATTGAAAATGAAGAACCGTATCGAGCACCCACATAAGATAAACTGCAAACCATCAGCTACCCAAACTTTAAAATCTTGATTGTTACCCGATACTTTTAGACGATTTCTTACTGAGAATATTTTATGAATATAGTGGTGTAACAAGATGTGATGAGTGATGCAGTTATATAAAAATAATGATATTTCAACATCTACCGAAGTGATATTTGCAAACCTGAAACTTTCCAAATCATTTCCGAGATGCCTCTCATTGAACACCAAATAATAAAACACAACGTTTTATATCCCGTATTTGGTTTTAACATGTTATTACTAGAGGTCGAGAATCGATATTACCAGGTTACTTCAAGAAGATGATAGAAGCAAAAGAAGATATTATAAAAAGCAAAGTATAGGTAGTTTTAGGGTTGAGAACTAAAGAGAAACTTTTCTACAAAGCCATTAAATTGTTAGAAGAAAAGGTAAAAGAAGTAACAGAAAAAAAAAACGAAAATGAAATGCAAATGCTAGCCAATAAAACATACACCAAATGCTGAGACATACAACCAAAACATCATCAAGTACGACCATCTTTATGGGAAGTATTTTCCCACGAAATGTCAACAATGTCAAAAAAAACAATGGATCAGCCAGAAAGGATGGCATCCGGGAAAAATCAAATCAGTCAAATATCAGTCATACGAAGTTAAAAATACTATTCTACAAGCACAAGCGGCCAATAAAATACGAGAAATACAGGAAACGGATGACTCTACAGAAGATATTGGCTGGAAGAAATCAAAATATAGAAAGAACCGAAGGTTTGTTGTTGGCGATAACGACAAATGCACCGATATGCAAAGGTACCAAAGCTAATTTCACTACACATGACAAAACTAAAGCCAGAGACGCAGCCAGATGACTTAAAAAAGAACCCTAAAAGATACGTTTCGAGAAGTTATTTGCGAGGAACATGAATCTAAATGACCAGACTTATATAAATCTATGAGGGTAACAATACGACAGGAACACTTTAAAAGTGCATGGAAGCGTGACGTGGTGCAAGTGGTTTCACGTTGTTTAATGAAGAGGAGGATTGCGCAACAATCAGAGGAGCAGGCGAAAGCACTTCATGTACCCGACACAGATATAATAAAACTGTAATTTTAACATTAGAAGCCTACGTGGTAAAACGGTCGACCTCTCAACCTTATTAAAATTACTAGAGGAACCAGAGATTGTATGTTTAACTGAAACCTGGTGCATAAAATACGAAATCAAGGTATTGTGTATTGACTTTTACCGGCTAGTAGACGTCTCAAGTCGTAGTGACTTAAGTGGAGGTGGCGTTGCAATATACTTACGAAAGGACATAGTTTTTAAAGCCAAAAAAAATGACTGTGCCAAATGAGGATTTCATCTTCAAATGTGGCTGTACCGAACTGTTAATTGAAAAGAAATCAATTTTAATCTTATGTTCAATTGAGGTTGAAAATAAAGCTGACTGTTGTATGTCTATGTTCCTTCAACCAGTTGAACCGGGCGAAGTGTTATGCATAATTATGGGTATATCAAAAAAGGAGTCCGCGGGAAACGACGGTATCCCTGTTCTCTGCTTGCGGAGATCGTCGAGTCAATCGTAAACTTATGCGATTTTTGACGGGGGAAACTATAAATAAATGCAATATTAATTGCTCAAAAGAGAATATAAGAATAATTTCATTTAAGAGACCTGATTATTCCTGTCGAGAACTCTTCAAAGAGCTAAGAATTCTCAGTTATCTCGATATACCTACATATTGCAAAGTGTTCTTTATGTTAAGGAAAATATACCTGACTTCTTGTCAACAAAGGATATGCCACATATTTACAGATTAAGAGCTACAGGCACTTTAAGACCTTCTCACAGACTCACACGTACAGCGAATGTAGTTATGTAATGCCTATTAAGACATACAACCACTGTTTTAGTCTTTAATGTATGCTAACTATGAGCGACTGAGTGAGTGAATAAATGAGTGAATGTTAAGGTAAACTAGGTTTAAATTAGCCCAGCAAACATTTTCCATAAGCTATAACTCGACTTGGTAAAAGACGAATTTATTTATTGAGGTAGTTATGACGTAAAATTGATTGGAAAAATACACTTTCCATAGAAATTTACCTGCTGGCTTTACTTTATACTTAAATTTAGGTAAACGATACCAATAAATCTACATCATACACTATATTTTGCTTAAAAGTACTTTTAACTAAAGCAACAAGGGAAGAACAACTAAAAAACCTACGACAAATTACCTTAAAAGTAAATTTCTATTACCTTAAAAGTAAATTAACAAGTCGAAATAGGTAATATTTACCTTTTTGGTGAATAGAAATCGTCATAATGATCGAATATTCTAATTAGGTAGTTTTGTTGGAAATTCTACGTGATTCATATCTACATAGCAACCTATTTGGTCGCCTTTATTACGCTTCCTTAAAGTAATATTAGGTCGACAACGTCGATAAATTCTACCTAGCTTATCTATCTGACCTCAGCCATTTAGTCAATTATTATATAGGAATTTTCATATTAATCTTTAATTTTCAATTTGATTACATGTTTAACCCTCGGTGCTTGTTATTTTTCGTTTTTTTTTTAAGTTAGTCTAAGATTAAGATTATATTAACCAGAATAAATAAAAACAGTTTATATTAAGTGAAAACTTTATTTTTAATATAAAAATAAATATTTTTACTACTAAAAATAAAAATTTTTGGTTTAGTGAAACATATACATCAACAGGTTGACAACTAACAACATTCAGAATATTTTCAATATTCTCATCCTCAGAACTGGAGCATCGTTATATTCGTCATTCTCATAATTAATTAATTTCCTCAAAATCTTTATCAGCATCAGTAATCATTAAGATGTTGTATAATTCGTCCTCAGATAACTATTTCTGTTTTTGAGGGTTCAACTTAGCTACTTTCAGTAAAATAACTCATAAAACCATATGCACTGTGCATTAGTTTTATTTCGTAAATATTTGACCAGATGACATAATCGTCCACCCAAAGAAGACGAAATCTTGAATAAGTGTAACCTTACAAACAAATATTTATTGCTCCTATTATTTTGGATACTATAAAATCGCCAATTAAAAGTTTATCATATCTTTATATGTGTATGTCAGCGCAGTGTCCTGGATCAGCCCCTGGTTTTTACGTCATGTTCGATTTACTCGCGATCACTAATTATAAGTAAGTATTTATTACTCTTTCTCAATAAGAAACAGACTATAGTCTACACGTATACCTGAGAACTAAATTTTAAAAAGGAAAATACGTTATTTAATTTAAGTCTAGTTCTCATTTTTGTATTTAAGAATAAGTAAATTTATTGAACCCTTTTTAAAACAAAGTTTCTTCCTCCAGGTTCTTGAAAAATGATACAAGGAAGCACCAATTAACATAAGCCTTTTAATTCGCCCGCCGGTAGAAATGGGAAACTTCTAGAATAAACATCGTAATAAATATAAAAAAATAACTATATCAGGCATAATATCAAAATTATTACTACATATATGGCCGCCCTTTTTTATATCTTAATAAAAATTTCAAAACAATAATAAATCTATCACATCTCACGTAATTTATTAATGTACCCATTACGTCACTAATTAAACTAGAGATAAGTAACTTTATCAAATCTTAAAAACATGTTTGAATAGACAATTTGCATTACACCCTGCATCTTTGTGACAAAATGTTTGAATATATTATGTTCTTGTATTTTTATTTTTTATCAGTACAGCAAAATTCAGAAGACAACATTTTACAAATCTTTGCGTTTTAGATGCTTTATGAGACATTGTCTATCTATTGGCAACTCGTAAATAACATTAACGTTATTTTTGGAAATTCTTCTCTACATTTAATTTTTTATAAATCTTTTTTCATATATTGAAATTAATAATTAATAATTCAAATATTAATAATTAATAATAAAAAAGGAAAATAGTATATTTTATATAAAATAATAAAACTTTCGAACCACCAACTTCTGGGTTCTCCAAATATTAAGCAGGCAACAAAAACTTGATAATCGGCTGAATATAAGAACATCTTTCAAAACTAACAATAGCCTACGATGAATTTTAACCAAGACCGAACATTTAAACAATAATAAAATTTCGAAAAAATGCATTTATAGGATTCTGTGTAAGTGTGGGAAGTTCTAGGTGACAAATCTAAAGTACCAGAAATGAAGATAACCGAACATCAGAAAACCATAAAAAATTACTAGATTGAGAGATCCATATTGGCCCAACATGTATGGCATAATGGACATATGATAAAATGGAAATTAATCAAAAAGAGATAAAACGAAATCAGATAAAATCGAGAGTACCTGTATTCAAGTTATCGTTAATGGCAATAATTGTATTTCAACTGCATCAGCGTTTTTTGATCAAATATGGATTCCTATTATTTGAAAGGAGCTTGATAATGGAAAACTGGTTTTTCTTAAAACCTATAATTGTGATTTTTTCAATATGCATCTGCAGATGGTACTATTTGAACAAAAAATTGTACATGAAAGTGGTTGGGAAATAGTCAATAATAATATAGGAAAAGGCTTCAAAAATGTACTGATATACATAGCATTTCATTTAAAAAAAGACACTTGATCCTGTAATTTCGTATATTCGAAAATAATTTCCGGTTATTCATTTTTTAATCTAGTTGAATTTTTTTTTTAACACGCTTTTATTAGCTTCACTTGTATGTTTGTTTGTTTGTTTGTTTGTTTGTTTGTAACCGACTCTTTGGACTCGATTTTGACCCACTTTAAACGGACAGATTTAATTGAAACTTTGTACACTTACGAAGAACCGGTAACAATACAATAATTTGATAAGTTTATATCATTATCCTGATCAGGATCGCCAGTCCTTTTCTCACGTATCCTCTGCGTGAGAGCAAGAGGCTTAATATTGTAAGTATATTCCGTGATTCTCAGTTCGGTCGTTGGCCAAGCGGGCAAGTCTTAGTCAACGGACTCCGCGGGCGTGAGTTCAAATCCCATGGCTGAAATAAAAAAATATATTTTTTTTCAGAAATATCTGTTGGATCGTAATATGTTATAATATCAGCATCAAAAACTAGAAAACACGCTTTCATAGCACATCAAACTAAAAAGTGAAAAATAAATATAGTTTAAAAAAACTAAAAAACACGCTTTTAAAGCACATCAAACTAAAAAGTGAAAAATAATTATTAATATAAACTAAAAACAATAATGAACGAAAAATACTAGTATTATTGTGAAAAAAGCGTGGGGCGCTTTGTGCCATATTTTTCGTATATCGAGCAACCCACGGTTTTTTCACAATAATACTAGTATTTTTCGTTCATTATTGTTTTCAGTTTATATTAATAATTATTTTTCACTTTTTAGTTTGATGTGCTTTAAAAGCGTGTTTTTTAGTTTTTTTAAACTATATTTATTAATTTCTAGCTATTGTAGAACTCGAGATATCAAGGTCCGACGCAATATTGCCCCAAGGTGCTATCACTAATAGTTGGCCAGCAGACCAGTTACATTGTACCCTTGATTCGGGACATTACATTTTTCTCTGATTGTACTTTATGTACGTCCAATTAGTACTTGAATCTTTACAAGACCTCGGTAGCTATGGGATCGCCATTGTCTTTAATCATTAGTAATATTTGCATAGAAAGAATATTTCGAGGATATTTAAGTTAAAAATTATACTAATTAATAGGCCAAGAATATGATGTAGATGTATTTTCGATATGGCCTTATGGCTAAGAAGAATTAAGTATTTTTTTAATTTCATTAATAAGGAAACAACCATTACAGATAATAATAAATTATACATTATATGGTGATTCTAATTCTCATCCTTTATAAAGTTTCTTCTAAATCTCAAGAGCGGGCGTTGCAGTAAACAACAAACAGTATTCTTTCTATTATTTTTTCTTCTCTTAACAGCTTGTTTCTTGAAATTAATTACTAACTGGATGTGGCCACTTTAAACATATATTTTTTGGAACTTGCGTTTTATTTTTTCATATAAGAAGGCATGAAAATATATAGATCGAGCAACACCACTAGATACACGACTAGCAGTATGCGCAGTTTACAGTCGCCCGTCTGTTGCCAGCACGTTGGGGCAATCGCAATGCGAATGTCAGAAGGGGCTTTTACAGTAGGTTAGGATATTGCCTTGCTCAAGAAGGAGGTTTTTTGAGCATCTAATTTGAATTATTTATTTACGTATTATTTTATGTTTTTAGAGTCGGTATTATTTTTCTTTATTGTTTATGAGAATATTAATTTATGTTTTTAGAATTACTTTTTGTTTCGAAAAAAAATCAATATGTGTCCTGTTCTGATATTTTTAGGATATTGCCTTGCTCAAGAAGGAGGTTTTTTGAGCATCTAATTTGAATTATTTATTTACGTATTATTTTATGTTTTTAGAGTCGGTATTATTTTTTCTTTATTGTTTATGAGAATATTAATTTATGTTTTTAGAATTACTTTTTGTTTCGAAAAAAAATCAATATGTGTCCTGTTCTGATATTTTTCATAATTTTAGGGTTTTACTATCTGCGGCGTCTCGGAAAAAACACTGTAACTGTGAAATATTCAAATAATTTTTGTAAATACGTTAATACGCAAAGATTCCTTTAGATTAACGAGCAACAATCTCCACCACACCTTTAACGATACTGAAATCTGCTTTGTCTCGTTTGCGTCTCTCAGTGCTCTGGCAAACGCCCTGACGCAATTATTAACTCTCATTCGGAATTCGTATTCAGATGGGCGACTGTAAATTGCTCATACCTCTAGTCATGTATCTAGTGGTCTGGTTCAATCTCATGCACGCATCAAACTACGGTGCGTCGTCCATAAAACGTTAAAGAATGATAATTCAGTCTTATGACGACGTTTCCGCAACGTCAATAATAAGCCCAAGACTCCAATGCCCACAGTCTATAATTTGTAGACAATCGGCCAGATGTTGTTAAAATGTGTCTATTTTACTTTAGTCACAACAACTGATAAGCGACGTCATCTAGTCGGCCAGAGGTCGTGGGTGACAACGATGATTTTCTACACCTAATACAACGTTAATTTCTGTTCAAATGTGGTCGCAAGTCGCAAAAGTTCTGTTTGGGTTACTGCCACTATTCTTTTTAATAAGCCACTGTTGCGCCCCTTTAGCGAAATCCTAAATCCGCCACTGTAGTAATCTCAAGTAGCAATGAATCTTGGCTATAGTCTGGCTATGTATTTATTTATTACCATATATTGCATAACAGGTAAACCCAATTATAGAGCAGGACAAACTCACAAGAAAAAATCATTATACACAAAAAATTTTCACATACAGTATGGCCCATTTGATAGCAGGACACCCCCCATAAAATTTGCATTTATCGTCCGATTTTGAATTTTTTTTTTAATGTAGTGCGAAAAACTGCATTTTCGGATAAAATGTCACTTTCGTTTTTAATCTTAGGGCTACTGCGCAAATTTCTTGGGGGTGAAAACAAAGATCGTCAGTCTATACAGGGTTTTGGTGTGAAATATTAAATAATAAAATTTTTAAGTCGATTTTTTATGTAGGCGGTTTAAATTGAAGAAGATACAAACAATTTCTGGAATATGAAATAGTGGACGATCTTCCTTTAAATATGTCTGAACAGATACTCTGGCAGTAAGACGGAGCATTCAACAGTACAGAGAGGTAACTAAATTCTTAAATCATAAGTCTAACGTGGATAGGCAGAAGTGGCATTATACAATGGTTTGGACGAAGTCCGGATTTAACACCCCTCGATTTTTATGGGTTATACCTAAAAATAGAATATAGAAAGATAGATCTATTAATTGAACTGAAACAAAAAAATTAAAGAGAGATAGGGGATTATAATAAGAATCCAGAAATGTTTCAACCAATTATTAGAGAAAATTATATAAAAAAAATTAAATCTTTTAAAAATAACGGTGGAATTTTTTAAACAAAATACTATAATGTTTGCTTGTTTCTTTGTATGCTGTAATACAAATTTAAATTATTATTCTTATTAAAAGCTATGTTATTAGTTAAAGTAAATTTGTTTTTTTTTTACATTTATAGGTGTATTTATTTGATTAACTCAGTTACTTGAAGATCAAATGTATAACAATGATATATTTAAAATGGGGAGGAAAAGAGCTATCCAAATATGTTCCCATTACGATGGGGGGTTCCGGGTATATTTATATAGACACAAAAACTCATAGCACATACGCAAACTTGGTGAAATATGTTACCGATTTATCTTTTACATTCTTTTTTTTGCTATGGCTGTAAGAATAAAAAATTGGTTTAAAAAATAGAATTTTCAGCTGGTCACCGCCTGTACAAAACAAAAATAAGTGGTCAAATAGATATTACAAAACATTAAGTCAACTCTTAACGGATGTATGTAGTATTAGTATTGTTGGATAAAGATTTGATCATGGTTTCGGTATTATTTTGAAACAATCCTTGTGTTCTGAGATTCGCTAAGGCTCCGGGGCGACTGAGATCGAAAGGCGCAGGGGGCAGCCCCTCCAACCCAGTCCGCCCCTGAAAGGCATTGATTAAGGATATAGCTGCGAGTAATAGATATTCTGTAAGTTCAACTGATAAAATAATAAGGAAACATAAATTTAAAGAGATACTTCGAAATTCCTCAACCTTTCAAAATGAAAGAGAAAATTCGATATTTCTATCGATTCCATGCGATCCTCGATTCACTCGTGATATTGGTAAGATTTTTAAAAATATATGCTAGCACTCATCGGGAAATAAACTACAGCAATTTTTAGTCAATCCAAAAGACAAAATAAAACAAACGAAAAGTCGGGGATTTACGAAATTAGCCGGACTGTAATCAAAAGTATGTTGGACAAACTAGACGATCAATTCAAACTAGATTCAAGGAACATATGGCTCATCTCAAATATGGTAGAAGAGATAAGTGTAGTGTTGTCCAACATGCGTTTGAGAACAACTGTAAAATATATAGTAGCAATTTAAGATTAATTAGGAATATAACAAATAGTAGAAAACTGGATGCATTTGAAAGCTTGTAAATTACAAAGTGTAAATAGTATGAATAATGACAGAGGGCCATTCCCATATAGTTCGCTCTATTGGTTAATGAGTTACGGTTCACAAAACCGTAACAATAGTTTAGACATAAATATGATACATTATTAACATACGGTTAGTTTTAGTAATCTCCAGATGATGCCAACTTTGTTGGAGAAACGTGTATCGAGTGCAGTATATGGTGTTTTGATATTTTGTGGAAAACCACGTCAGCGTTTTGAATATATCTGAAATATAATTTGTTGGGCCAATATTATTGGAAGATACTGGATCCTTCTAATCAAATGTTGCACTTTCATATAAAGCCGATATGTCAAAAGAATATTTATCCAAGTGTTAAATATTGTTTTCTGCTGTGTTTAATATTATTTAACATTAGGTAAATTGCTCGTATTTGTCTGGCAGAGCTGTTTTTCCACGTGTATAAGTAAATATAAGTCTAGAAAATACGTATTTTGAACTGATTGGTTACAACGTAAACACATTTGCTTCTCACCTCGTGGGGAGGGGGGCTGTTTGACATTCGACCGAGGAACTGTGTAGCACCCCTTCTACACAAGCTTAATTTAAAGATACAGGGGATATTAATGTGGTTTTAATTTCAATCAAAACAAGATAGATTTATTGGGGTTGAAAATAAAACAAAGGTTTAGTGCTATATCCCCAAAAAAAAACAACTATGCAGCTACGGACACGTGTTTCGGAGTTATTGCCCCTCATCAGCGTATCGTAGCTAAGGAATTGGATCTACGATGTTGGTAGTTAGTGACCGTATCATTCATGCTAAGTGTAGATACAACTCTAAAGTATTGACCTTGGCCCTGCCCTCTCAGGTGGTTGCAGTTTTTTAGGGGTGAAACTTTGTATAGTTCATTTAAGGTCATTGGTCTTATTTTGGCTCCTAGATTCTCCTGTAAAAATGATATCAGAATCATCCTGTATATTATTACATTTTTTATTAGCATCAAAAATATAGATTAGATGATCCCTCAAATATATATCGTGTTATTAAAGAATTCTGAGAAATTTATTTCACCCGTGTGAAATAGCTTCACAACTAGAGTATTATCAAACAACGTTTGAACATATTATTCCATAATGCGTGCTTGTTTTAATTAACAAATATTAAACATCCAATTTAAAAAGTAAAGCGGTCAAATGAACATATGAAATTATTCTATTTAATAAATAATATTTGTTGTATTAAATTTTTTGTTTTACTTCAACTCAATTACTCGTTGAATAAAATGATTTTTTTGTTAATTTGATACAACACGCATATCAATAAAATACCAATTGCATTCAATTATTGACTTAAATTGACAATGTTAATAACACATTTTTTGTTACAATGTTCTGCGGCTTTAAATTAAATGTAATTCATTAATTTAAGTTTTTATTTGTTTAGGCAATAACAACCTTTAATGTAAAATGGAACAAAATATTTTTTATTGAATATGATGGTGTTCCGAAAATGTGTAATTAAAAACCGCATGAAGAAATATTGAAACTGCTGTTTTTTTTCAGAACTTATTTCTTAAGATATGTAATTTTTTTTGTTGCATGGAACTTTATGTAAAGCGCAAGTTTGGAATGTTTGGATTCACTTTTATCTTCACTTGAGCTCGGAATTTAGGTACTGATGACGTTAAAACCAGGATTGGCTGTAGGTCATGTTCATGCATGTATGACACAATATATCTTACCTTGTACTTTTTCTGACGAATTCCCTAATATCCAAAGTTGATAAAGTCAATTTATTATTATAAACACTCATTCGAAGAGAACTGGTGGTATTCTCTCTATAAACAAAAATTTAGGATTAATTTTTTTTTTTACTTTTTTGTTTTTCGTCCAAAGAGACTGAGATTTTTTGCACAGGATACTAGGGTGGGTTTGGGGGTGTTTTTTCATTTATTTTTTCAATATCTACATCCCGTCATGAGTTATAAGGTCTTCTTGTCGGATGTGAACCAGTACTTGGTGTATCGGTATTTTTCCGTTCGATACTGTACCCAACCGGTAATTTTTAATCGATATGATACGCGATACCGGTACTTTTCAATGTATCGCTCATCCCTATTCGCAATGTGCCCAATCACAATAGTTATTTGGAATAATTGTTTAACTCAGAATTAATAATTCGGTGCAGTCAGTGCCGGATTATTATAGCTAGAAGGGTCTATCGGACGCAATTTCTTTTCGACAATGCACAGCTTATTTATTATTTATTTTGGAGCCACCCGTGATCGTTTAAGGCAATATTTTAAACGATACTAACATGAAAGACCTTATTACTGAATTTGTTCGAAAAAAGTCGAGAAAGGTGTTTGTTTAATTTTTGTTCATTTTTGCACAATCCAAAGAGATTTGTTATTTGTTTTCTTTGTAAGCTTATTTTTTGTACCTGGTAAATACGTAATAAATATTCTAAGTATAATATTTAACTTTTAGTTTTCATTGTTTGCCCTAAAGGAATATACTCTCACTCTTCCTAGCAAGGAGGAGTAGAGTGAAGTGTGCTACACAGACAATTCTTGTGTAGCCATCAGACTATGCTCCCGGGCGGAAATATGTCTGGAAGATAGAGGAGTGCAGAAGAGCTTTGATATAAGATCGTACACCACGGTTTCGAGGCAGAGGTTTACGCCATCCGAGCGGTGGCAGGTAAGGAAGGGGTAACAGATGGTATAGATCTGCTCCGTCAGCCAGGCTGCTCTAAAAGCGGTTTGCTCCCCAGGACGAGATAAGCTCTCGTTCAGAAGTGAGGGGACACTCAGTGAGGCCTATAAGAGACTAAGAAAGCGTAATGCGTATTTGAAAATACTTAACTGAGATTATTCCCAACTGATGGATAGTAAGAATAGGGAGTTTCTAATGGCCAGCTAGATCGCCGGATCTAATCCTGTTAGACTATCTCCTATGGGACAACTTAAAAAGCAAAGTTTACATAAACAGACCTGCAAATTTAGAAGATTTAAAAGAAAGTATTCGGCAAGAAGTCCTCATGTCATTGCTAATAGTTAAAGGAAGTTTGTTAGTTGATTACAACATTGTCAGGATATAAACGGAGCAAATGTTATATATTTAACTTGGTTCAAATTTTCTTTTAATGTGACCAACAGAAATTGTGGTAAAATTTTTAGTGTAATTTGATTCGTCAGTGTCTACCACTTTAGTTTTACGTTTGTTTTGAATTTATACACAAATTTGAAATGAAATAAATGGAAAATAGTAAAAATTACTATTCTACTATAAATAAAACTAAAAGGTAGAGTATATTTACATTGTCAATGAATCGAATCATTATACAAAAGTGTTTCAAGAGTCTCTTCGGGGGACATCGGAAATGGTTCTTCTGCAATATTTTCAAATCTGTTTTACAATTTTTTTTCAAGATTTGGTAACTAAATACAACATTATAGATGACATTTATGTTTGATTCAATTAAATTTTTAGTTGCTGTAGGGCACCGCCGAAGGTACCTAGTCTTTTTAAATAACTTTGACCGTAATTTGTTTGTTCACTTATTTCAAAAAGTTTTGATGCATTAGGTAGATACACATTTGAATTTTATATAAAAAAGTTGGGAAGAGCGCGAGATGGCAATTGTGCCTAGATAATCTCTCCATTCGGATCCCGCCACCGGCACTGGCAATGTTGGTGGGAATGGTTGAGGGTCCGCATTTTTTCATAAGTGTAACCCTCGTTTTGTCTACTTTCTGTGGTGTTTATTTTATTATTTATTTATTTATTTGTCGATTTTTTTGTAGGTAATGCTGTTTTTGAAGCATGAAATCTATTTTGTGGGCATCTGCGTATGAGTTACGTACCAAATATCCGGATATGTTTGAGCAAACAAGTAATGGGCTTTTCTAATATTTAGGTGGTCACCTTAACCAAAATTACTGAATCAGACCTAGTAGTACTTTTTACAGTAGCTAAAATCACGCGAGGATGCAGGTTCTAACTCAGGCACCGAAGAAAACATCAATAAAATATGTTAGTTCTTATCATCAGACTATCATCAGACTATCATCATACATTTCAGAAAGTGAATAATAACAGAAGAGGCTATCACTTGTTTGCCCAAACATATCGTGACATTTAGTACGTAACACACAGTTTATAAGCGCAGGTGACCACGAAACGGTTTTTCATGATTTGGTCAAAAATCAACAAGTTTGAATTTTTATATAAAATCTACATATATATATTCAAAGTATCAAAACTTTTTGAAATTAATAAACAAAATTAATTTATAAAAGCACATTCGGGTGCGCCCTGCAGCAACTAAATATTCAGTTGAATCAAATATAAATGCCATCTGCAGTATTGTATTTACCTACCAAATGTGAAAGAAATCGACAAAACGTTTTTGAAAATATTGCAAAAAAAACCGTTTCCGATGTCCCCCGAAGAGACTCCCGCACCACTCTTAAAATTTGAAAAATTCAAAACGAAAAAATAAGGAGCCCTTAATTTTCGTTCCTCTATATGTGGTTAAATTTTTTTTAACATAATTAAGAATCGCGCGTAATTAACTTAAAATTCCAAGAAGGCAACAGTAGATTACAATTATTACAACTACTTACTGTTTCAAATTTCAAATCGTAAATGGTATTGTAGACTCTGTAATGCTTTAGTACGTTAGGAAAGGAGTGATTTTGAAATTATGTCTATATTTTGTAACTGGAGAAAGTGTCCCTTGCATACCGACTCGTCTTCTGTAATATTTAAAAAAAGATGCACATATTCTCATTTGAATTTAAATGAACAATTATATGAGCTTGTGATTATGAGATCAGAATATTACTGCAGGTAATTTTATTAAATTCCCATCGTCCTATTAACATCACTGAATGTTTTAGAGACAATACAATTAAATTCAATCAACGTTTAACTTACAAGTGGCATAAACAGGAGAAATGTTACGAGTTTATTCAACATCTTAAAAATGATGAAGACTTTTATTTTTTTTACTGAACAGCATTTCACGAAGGACAAGACCATTATTACACATTGTAGACTTGTTGAATGTAAAGAAAAGGCATTTAATATAATCATAAATATAGACCGCATCTCAGGTAGTCATTGCAGTTACGGGCTTACGTACAACTCTCGTACAACTAATAAAATGGTTATATATTTCTAACTATACGTTCGTCCCACATGGCACTGAGCTAACGGTTTACATAACCACGGCCAAAAAGGGTGGGTGGACAGTGGATAACCGCCACTGTGAACGCACCCTTCCCCCACGAAGAAGAAGAAGAATAAAATGGGAATAAATATTGTGAAATGCAATGGTACACGATTTTTTTAGGAATTAATTAATAACCTTCTCTAATGTTATTTTACTGTATATTATTAATTCCTTACAAAATGCAACACATTTATGTACTCGCTTAATTAATTGAAGCAGTGAAGAAATAAAAAACTTTGTTTTAAATGTGGATGTCGTCATGTTACATCTATATTGTCATATTTTAAATGTAGAAGATTAGTACTTAATTACTGAAGAAGTCTAAAATAATTTTTCTTAATTAAACCCATATGAATTAACTAAAACTAACTAACAAAACAGTAAATTAAATGTAGGCTTCATACGATCGTAAGATGTCTGTTATAAATTAAAATCGCCTATAATATGTCGCAGTTCAAATAAATAAACAAGCAGACATAAGTGAAAGACACAACCCCACCACCTACATAGATTGCAATTGAAGACACGTGTTAGCTTGCGACCTCGACAATCAGCAGTTTACAATTGCATTTCGATAGATAGAATCTTAGTGCACGGCCACGTCGGAGCACCGCCCCCCGCACTGATCATTGCACCGACCTACGCACCGCACTAAAATTGAAAATAACCTATGTTATCAAATAATGTTGGCCATAACGGCGCGCCGACTAGCGCACCGACCTTCGCTACGAGTTGCGCCTTGACTCGAGCATGGCACTACTAAATTGAGCTTAGTATTTTTCTACCTTCGCACCAAGCACGCTGCGACAATGGACAAAGAGAAACTTATAAGTGAGGGGTTTGGGCGGTGCGTCAACGTGGCCACTTCGGTGGCGGTACATGGATCGGATCGGTGCAATGAGCCGTGCAATGGTCAGTGCGAGGGGCGGTGCTCCGACGTGGCCGTGCACTTAGTGTGTAGCTATAACGGCGCACCTCCCCTTGCCTGACCCATAGCCTGGTATCCAAGCCTGGACCATCGCCTGCTTAGCTTCGCCTAGACCCTTACCTTGAGGTGGCCACATTGATGCACCGATGGTGAATTTCATCATCTTTAAAAAAATTAAAAGGGGATCCAAATCGATTTTTTCAATACATGAGGATGAGTATAAATACTTTTGCCTACATTATAAGCAAAACTCAAATTCATCACTGCAACGTGCCATGGGTGATAGTCGAAATAATACTAACCTCTATAAATACAACAATCCTTACAGAAATGTTTGCCAGCATGAAAGTAAGAAAAGTGGAAGCCCTAGCAGCCGTGGTGCTACTACTCTGCTTCAAATCCAGTTCCAGAGTGAGTCATCCGAATTTGTACTTCTTAGCCTGTAATTCGGATAACAAACCCTTTTGTTTTGTTTTTTTTTTAATATTTGTGCGTCTACTTCACAATTTTCAGCAAAATATGTACTACAATTCAGATTACCGCCATTTTCTGCATTGGTCTACATTCTCTATACGAAATTTGAAAATTGCAGGATAGTCTACAACATCCATTGTCTACGTGTAGACAAATGTGTATTTTAAGCAATGTAAACTACATGCCCATCGGCCAACACTGCAGTCTCGTAGCACCAATTAAACGACTGTGTAAATGGTGATCTTAAATCAGATATTTTGCACAAACTTGCTTGCGAAAAACTAACTTGTGCAAATTGCTTAAGTGTCTAAACTCACCTTTATTGATACAGTAACTATATATTTTAGATGCTTATAAATCATGATCAATTCATATATTACTTGCGACATTTTTTACAGTTAAAAAAAATGCGCGATATATCTCGCCATAAATATTATGATGGATGAGTTATCCGTGGAAAAAGGTTTTTATTTATCTTTATTTTATGGTATGGTGTGCAACACCAAAAATGTACGTTACTATTTTATTTAAATAATAAATTTATTTACATTGTTAATTAATAAAATAATAATCGACAATCATTAAAAAAACGTTGTTGAATTTAAGCAATATACTTTGTAAACGTCTACATTCACTTAATCTTAACTTGTCTAACAGTTTCTTTTTTAATTATTTATTAAATGTTGTAAATATAAGTGATAAAATGTTTTATTAGGTCTTACGCAACTTAAAATTATAGGCTACACCTCGTAATTTCTACGACACCCTTATCAAGCCCTGCCTGTTTCCAAGATACAATACTATATAATAAGTTGATATTATCTACAAAAATTCTGTGCAATATAATAATATTTTATACTTATTTATTTGACGTAGTCAAATAGATATAATAGCTATTTGTTTACCTAGGGATGAAAGCAACGGGAAATGATACTTTACTCCAGAGTTGAACATATGATTTTTTTGACACCTTCACATACTCGTTCACACATATTATTTATGATAAAGCTTTATTTCTTATGTTTTGCTGAAATCAAAAATATTTAAATATAAAAACCATGAGCAGGCTAGTAAATGTTTTCAGTTTCTATGGTAGCAAGTAACAGTCAAAAAAAATTGTTTACTACACAATTATTTTTGCAACGCGAGTTAGTGCTTTACGAAAAAGAAAATGAGTTCGGATAGTGACTGCGAAATTCCTGAAGCTATTGTAGAAGAAGCAAAAATTGCTACACTAAATCTTCTTCCAGCAAAATCGAGATTAAAATATGAAAACGAATATAATACGTTCAAAAAATGGATGACAACCAGCAACGTCAAAAAAATAAATGATGATGTCATTTTGGCTTATTTTTCATTTGCCAGTAAAAAATACAAATCGTCGACCCTTTGGGCAAAGTATTCGATGTTAAGAACTACGCTCCTCTTAAGAGAAGATATGAGATAAAGAAACAGAAACTGATAAATTTTTTAAAAAGACAAGCTGTTGAATATAAACCGAAGAAAGCAAAAATTTTCAGTAGGGAAGATCTAAATAAATTTATTTCAGAAGCCCCTGACGAAATATAAATATATTTCATGAAGGTAAACTTAATTGTTCTTTAACTTATTAGTAGTTTTTCTCACACATCTTGTTTTATTTAAGGTTGCTGTAGTTATAGCAATTTGTGGGGTTTGTCGGTGTGACGAATTAACCTATTTACGTCTCGAAAATATTCAAGATAAAAACAACATTTTAGTTATTACGATTCCAGACACAAAAACGCACATTGCACGTACTTTTATTGTAACTAATGATAAGATTAATGGAAATAACGTTATTGACATACATAGGAAGTATTTTGCATTAAGATCTGCAAAAACGACACATTCCAGATTTTTCGTAAATTATATTAAAGGAATGTGCACAGTGCAAGCAGTTGGAAAAAAATACATTTTCCCAAATACCCCGTAAGGTTGCCGAGTATCTTAAATTGCCGGAACCTTCTAGTTATACTAGACACAGTTTCAGAAGAACATCCGCATCGCTTCTGGTAGAAGCTGGAGGGGATATTATAAGTTTGAAGAGGCATGGGGGATGGAGGTCCTCAGCAGTTGCTGAAGGATATTTAGAAGATTCTATCTCAAAGAAGTGTAACTTGGCTCAACAAATTATTACTGGAGGTAAAAAATCACAGTCAGTATCAACTTGCGAAAATATAAATAAAGACAAGCAAATTATTATTGAGGGTTATGAATCGCTATCAACAATAACGAACGAAAATCAGGACATTGATATTAACACAACAATTAAGCTGTTCATCAAAATCTTCTATTGCCATTAGTTTTAATAATCTAACAAATTGTACCATTAATGTTCATAATGATAAATAAAAAATTGATTATATTTTATTTGGTTTCATGTTAATATTGGCTCCCGTCTCTGAGAGCAATGGGAGTAAATGTATATTGTCTCCCGTTGCTATTGGAAACCGACTGACGGGAGACAAACGTCTATTTTCGCTAGTAGAAAATACACTGACAAACAACAGAAAATGTCACTTTCGGAAGCAGGTGTCAAAAAAGTGTTTTTTTCATTAGCCCAAGTTTAATATGAAGAGGTGGCAAAAGAACATATTTAGAGTCTACAACGGCACATATTTAACATTACTAGTTCCTGGTTCAAATCCTTTTCACATAATGTTCTTTTACTGCACGACTGTTCCACAAACAAATAAAAGAGCAATATGTTGTAAAGCCTTCTTGAAGCCCTACTAAAATGGCTTTTACTTTTAAATCCCCCCATATATTTGTATTTGTTGTAATTAATTTTATTTAAAATGGTGCTAATACTATGACAATCCTTTTTTTATTGTTACTGAATGGGCAATTGGTATAGATGGTTTAATTTCCATTATGTAGTAATACAGATTTTAAACTGTATTTGGAGGAGTCTGTGAATAAGCGCCTCTCAGAAGGCGAATGCTCGATATTAAGTTCTTGCATTAAATCATCAATATCAATACACGCGCATAATGAATTTTCCGTATTATAAAATGCGGAAAATGTTGCATTTCTTTTTCTAAAAGTCGTAATCTTTGTTTCTTTAGTCAGTAAGTTTCACTCCTTAAGTTGGGAACCAAGAAGTTCTGCTTGTTTTGACAGCCCCAAGTCACGTACCAAATCATTCAATTTCTCTTTCTTTGTATTAGCTTACAGTTATTGCCTAGGTCCAAAATACCTATTTATCTCATTTCAAAATAGTTCTCATAAATATAAATGTTGATTTAGTTGATATTTAAAGTTTCTGTGATTTGTTTTTATGAATAAATTTTCATTTGTTTCCAAAAGCAATTTAGTTTATTTGCAAATTATTTTAATATTTTAGATTAATATATTTTATACGACACCAAAAGTTTTAAATTTGTCACAATTCATTTGTATTAAAATCCGTATACTTACACCAATTTAAAGCTTAAATTATGACGATTCCTATAGAGAAGGAAAAAATAGAGGTTACGATTTGAAAAAAATAGTAATTGTTGCCCAAAAGCAAGTAAAAAATTATTTTGAATTTTTTCAAAGAATTTCAATATAAAAAAAATATTCACTTCATATTGCACCCAAATATCAAAAATGAACCATATTATGATATCCAATGCTTACTTGGTATTGATAATATCTATGTTCGTCAAAATAAGCTCATTTACTTCTCATACGTGAGTTTTAAATTTGAAAATTTTATTCCAATTTTTAATGAAAAATATCCTTAACTTTCTTGGATTAGTTTATATTTGTCAATAGTATCCCCAAACGATTATTTAGTGGAGCCGGCTTAGAATTTGTATTTTCTGACACGAAAAACCTTAGTGCGCTATCTGACCTGATACCTATGCCAGAATGACTACAATAATTTATACAAAATTCTAGTTTTTCATATCTTTACGTAATTAAAATTTGCATTCAGATGCATTTTATAACCTTGCACTAAAAAGGAAAATAAATATATTGTCTATCTTTCTGTACGTTGTTAATCGACCGTAACTTTGCCTAAAAGATAATACAACAGTGACTCAATAAATATTTTTATGAAAAAACCTTTTTCAGTATTAACCAAGATATTGTTTATTAAGTCAATTGGTATTGCAATCCGTAACGCTCAAATGGATGTTTATTACTATGTTTAATACTTTAAATCATTCGGAAAAAATCAGCAAGGTTATGTTGCCCCAGACATTTCATTAAAAAGCAGAATTTGATTCCAGTTGAAATATACTTTATATAACATAAATAGTAGTTGTAAAAGCAAAGTTTACGTCTGGCCAGGACAGGATGGATTACCGGCATTTTTTGTAAAGGATTGTATATCATTATATTCTCTTCCATTGTTACCTACATATTTTTAATTTATCCTTAGCTAGCAGTAACTTTCCCAGTCTGTAGAAGGTGGAAGATATCCTAGACATTCAGGGCATCTGTTTATAAAAAAAAAAAAAAAAATAAAGGATAACATTGAAATTCCTAAACAACATGGGTTTATGCTTGGCAGATCAACAACAACAAATTTATTATGCCTAAGTCAGTTCTCTGTGAAGTATTGGACACGGGTGGTCAAGTCGACGTCAGTTACGTTGATTTTTCCAAGGCGTTTGACAGACTTGATCATGGTATCTTGATAAATAAATTAATAAATATTGGGTTATCACATGAATTTGTTTCATTTTTTAATTCATATCTAGGTAATAGATCGCTATATGTTTGTTATCACTGTTACAAGTCTGTTGAATTTACAGTGGAATCAGGTGTTCCACAAGAATCAATACTGGGCTCTCTTTATTTCAATATTTTTATCAACGATATTGTTATAGAACTATACTGCCAGTACCAGCTTTATGCACATGATTTAAAAATATACAATGCAATTAATTCTCATCGCGATACAGAACTACCTACAAAGTATTCATAATTGGTGTTCTAAAAATAATCTACATATAAATGTTGAAAAATATAATGATCACTTATTCACGAAAACTTAATCTGTTCATTAATGAGTACAAACTAAATGACTACCATACTAAGCATTGATAGTTTCAAGGACTGCATGCTCCTTACAATACAACTCGATTCCACCAAACATTTCATATAAAAATGTCACGTAGAAATTTACTAAAATATTCTCCCATTAATGTAATATGTTAAAGTTGTAGCCAAATTAATGTGAAATCAGGATTAAGGAAATAAAATTTCTGTATAATAACTAACAATTATAATTTGTAATATTTCTGTACATCATAAAAATTGTCCGACTTTGTAATTAGGACGTGAGTCCTGTTGGGTTGTGTGGAATAAATAAATAAATAAATAAATAATTTACGAATTTTTGGTGTTGATATACAGGCTCCGGCAGCTACATAGGATCAGACATATTTCTCGTAAACTACTCTAAGTAAAAAAATATATCAAGAGTAAACTTTCTCGATTTTTTGTGCAGAATTCCAAAATGTAGTAAAAGTTTTGCAGAAGGGGCACACATATGCACAGCACACTACAACTTTGTTTTTTAAATGGAATGCTACCATTGGCGTCGCTTTCAAAATTTCTAGAGACATGCATCTGTACATTTCTGCACAGCGAATACTAGAAAATGTTTTTCTTTTTGTGGAAAAAATGAAAAATATGTAATATAAAAAATATTTTGTTTTGTTAGCATTGCTGCAATGTATCGGCATTTGCTTTTGACGTATTTGCCAAGAAAGCGTATACTGTTTTTGTTTATATAGGAGCGCAACACTTGTAGAGTGCACCCAATAGATATAAGATAATTGTTTTATTGCCTATCCTTTATACGCGTCGGTTTATTGCATTCCATTAATGGCGCCCGGCGGTTTCGGTGCTTTTAATACTTAATAAGAAGAATTCTCTTATACAAATTGTAAACCTCTAACTGATACATTGTGTCAACAATGGGCAGCATGCTCCGTTGTCTACTGCTGAGACAATGTAATAGTTAGAGATTTATAATCTGTATATATTGCGTCTATTTTATTTGACGAACAAGCGGCTTAGGATTGTCTACTGTCATGGGTCAAAAAAAACTATCAGCCGTAGCTCCTCTATCCATAGAACATTAAATATGTGAAGCATTCAGTTTGAGCAACGTTATATAAAAAAAAAATCTAAAACCAAAGCGCGAAAATAGCTCTTTTAATAAATCGTAGAGTTAAAAACCTCCGTAAATGCACAACTACTGCAGTTTTAATAAACTATTATATTTTTGAAAACACTTTTAAAACTTTTAATTTATTCAACACTTCCACGACTCTACATACACATCATCCACCTATATCATGTAAAGTACCTACCTAGCTAATTGAGTTTATAAAAACGTTTTTTTTTATTTATGCCTCTATCAATTTTTAATTATGATAACATTAAATAGTGTAGCAAAGTAGAGATATGAAATGAATATTTAGAAGGGCGGCCCTGGATAATACGGTCTTGTTTAAACCATGCTTGGCACTGTTATTGCAAATTAGTGATTTCGGAAATTTTGGTTGGTCGTAGTTACTAAACCAATTTGAAAAATCTCACATTTACATTTTTCTTTAGTTGTTTTGGTCCATTTGATTGATTTGAGTGCACTCTAGTTGCAAAAATAAACATAGCCCTAAAAAATCAAGTAGTCTCAAAATTTTTTTTAAAACTATGCAATAGTACTCTTAAAATCGTCTCCGGATTCCAAAAATGTAAGAATATACAGGGTGTTCCACTTAAAATTTAAAAGTTGGGGTAATTTTCGGGGAAGTCGGAAGTGATGTAAAAGCGTCGAATAATAAAAAATTGGCCGTTTTTTGGCACATTACCCCTGTCAAGTTTAAGACTTACATCTTGAAAACTCTGGAAACGATGATTCCGTTAACTCCCGGTAGATATTTAAATGTACTGTAATTATTGCTATTTTGGTTACATTTTATTTTTAGTTCATGGTAATCGTTGGTTTATCATCGATGTTTGTCATTGTGCATGTAATTATTGGTCGTGTTGGGGCAATTTACTGAGATAATAAAATTATGAAATAAATTTGCTCAAAATGTTATGCAGTCGCATGCAGAATAATGTGTTAATTCCATAAAGAAATACACAGTGCCATTTGAGAAAACAAAGTTGAGTGCCACAGCAACGAGGCTATAGCAGATAAAAAAAATTTCAAGGTCACCATAATATGTAAAAAAAAATAACAAAAAAAAAACTTGTATATGAAACATTTCTCCAAATTTCCATTAAACAAATATTTAAAAAGATACAGGTATTAACCCACACATATGCCGATTCGTGTATATATTGTGCATAACACACCTGCAATTTTGCATATCGTTACCTTGTTTACACATCATAACATAACACATTTTTGTTGCATTTTGCTTATGTAACAGTTGTGTGCGTGACTCTACCAAACTACCAATATTTTAAACGGTACAAAAATTTTACGCGTCACTAAATTTTGTTACGCTTAACAAGAAACCTTGATATGTAACTTTTACAAATACATGTAATAAAGTATTAACTATGATAAAATATTTCAATTAAATTTCATGGTCCGTCGTAATTCACAATTCGTTGTCGCGTTTGCAAGTACATACATATATACGCTACTGCTAAATGAGATGGATTACTATTACATTTTATCAGTTTTGATTATGCTGAGATAATGTAGGAAATTTTATAATAATTCCTCAAATCACATAGAAATTACCTGTAACGTTATACAGTGTATTATATTTAGATTAACCACCGTAGCTATCTCGATAACTAGAAAATCCAGAGGAATAAATATCCAAATATAGTTTATTACAGAAATACTGTGCACATAAAAAAGGCTACAAAAAACTGCCATAAAAACTTCAAAGTCCACGCTCTCATATGCCAACAAGACCTGAATAGCGACACACAGAGCTGTACTTCAAATTTCTGTGTATTACAATGAACATAATAATACAACAGATTTAAAATTAGCGCCTTAGATAAATAGATATTTGATACCGCTTCCGTTAAATTAAAAATTAGCAAGTAATTCTCTTGTTGCACAGTTTTGCCAATAATAATAATTTAACATATTAAATTATTATTGTTGCCTAGTTTCTCGTTCTTATTGCCCTTCATGAATTAATTTATATTTATAAACAGTTCGTTCTGGAACTTCTGTTAAGTAGACTGTTTTTTCCACGGTTCCTGTTTCTCTTTCATTTTATTTCATATTTCTGTAAACATTTAAAATTATTTTTTGTGACTGCCGTCATGCTGTTTTGAAACTTTCTTTGTAATTTGTCAAACATTACCATCTTCCACATCTTCCCGACATTCTTTGCTGGTGGTGGGTTGAGCACTTTGCCAGGATTATTTTACCACAGCCACTTGTAAACAGGAAACACCCAAATAGTCACCGCCCGCCAAAATATTTATAAAAAACACAACTGTGTAAAATACACTTAAACAGGAAAATTTCACCCACATATCTGTTAAACACTTTAAGTTGTTACAATCTGCTAAAATATATAATGTAAATACAAACTGCATATAAAACAGACTTATAGCACTGACACGCCGATGAAAATTACTAATCTCATTCCTAAAAGCGGTATAAAATACCCTCAAAAATACCACCTACTGACCAACTAGATTATTTTATTAACCCACCTAGTACTGATACACTTCCATCGTCCTCTACCAGACTGATAAATTCGAAATTCGACCCTGTATCCAAAGGATGACGCACGAGAAGAAACAATGAGACCGCGAAGATAATCTGTTGTTTATAGTGACGAGTCGCGTACTATTATTGTTATTGTTGTTATTGTCCGTAGCTGGGTTAGCAGTCTTTGAGTTTTTTTATGTGCACGGTATTTCTGTAATAAAGTATACATATGTGCAGAATTTTTCACAACGTAAATTTGAAATTCTAAACAATCTTGAAAAACTGAAAACCAATGTTTTTGTTTTTTAAAAAACAACACAAAAATTATAACTTTGGAAAATAGAAGTAAAGGTACATTACTTTTTTATCTAACCACGTCTTTTACAATGAACTTCGGCAAACCAACATTGAAACTTGAGCTGAGGCTGGTATAAACCCAGCCACACAATAAGTAGAAACCCGTATAATAATATATGCATATTTTCGTAAATAAATATTTAAAAGTAAACTACACCGAATATTAAAATGCATGGACTCTGCATTAAACATGTTAAAATTAGGTATTTTCCCATGTATCTTGAATACAGTAGTAAAAAAATGTTCCAATGAATTTAAAATTAATTAAATTTTTCTCGGAAGACATTTAACGGGCTTTTTAAAACTACTGACATTTTCATTTACATATCTAAAGCTGCGTATTCATTTGAGCATATTTGCGCGCACGAATGATTTGCGCGCAAATACGTTCGTTCCCTAAAATTATAAAAATAAAATAAAACCTTTGTTTGTGCGCGCAAATCTTTGCTTCATCGTGTCTGTAAATTAATTGTGGTTTGACGGAAGGGAATGTCTGCCTCCAAATATTTACCACACACAACATACGCGACTATTAACATCGAAATTCCGTCCACACCAAACAAATTTACGCATAAATTACCTTTGAGCATCTACAGATACCGACAAGTTGCGGGCAAATATGCTCTAATAAATACGTAGCTTAACACAAACTATAGATTCTACTCTATACTCTGCATATACTGATTATGAGTAAAACTGCAAACAATTTGGAATTTGGTTTCATAAAAAATAATGTAAAAAATTACAAGTATTGTTCAATTAGTACTATTTTTATCTTTAAGATGTGTTATCGATATATACATCTACTTATATATGTATATGCTTAGGTGCTATATACTTATATTATTATGTGATTTGAGATTAGTCAGTACAGGGTGAATCAAATTCGACTCCCACACCTTATTTCTCGGAAATTGTAGTGGTTATGCACACATTGTTACTGGCGATCAATAATAAAGGTCAATTGTACATTTTTATCGCATCAATGCTCTAGACGCTGCTACGATATTTTCTCCGGCTTCTCTGACTTTCGAAAAATATTTACTAGAGTATTTAATTACCGAAAAATTCTAAAAAAAAATTGTCCTTCATTTAACCCACACGAATTACCTAAAACTAAATAACAAAGCTCTAAATTAAATGTTGGTTTTGTACAATCGTAAAAGGTCTGTTATAAATTGAAAACGTCTATATGTGGCAGATGAAGTAAATAAACAAGCAGACATATATGTAAGACAGAACCCCCACCACCTTACAGACGTTGCAATTCGGCATTTATGGATTCAACTATTCATGAAAATTTGGCCTACATACATGGACATTTTTCACGAATTTCCTTAGCCATCCACAGTCTTGGGCGCCAAGCAACATCACAATTTTGTTTAGTTGACGCAATGAGTGTACGATCTACGCCAATTTATTTTCCAGTTATCAGGAACCACTGCGGCCGATGTGAAACAAAAATTTCAAACAGTTTTGAGTAATAATCCGGGATTTAATACTATGTATCATATATTAGATCTTTTTTACAGGCAAAGAAGTGAAATTTTCTAATCCTAATATAAATGTGGCTTCTTTGAGAAACATTCTGTATTTTAAATAAACTCTAGGTACGTCTGTAGACGTGAAACAGTGAATTGATTTTTAATGGCATGCGCCGGAATCTAACTCCAGATCATTTTAAACAGTCATTAATAATATACCTTTCTTCCAGTGCCACAAATACGTGTGTTAGCATTTGTTTTCGTTGTTATGTGTACTTTCTTAGCGGGTTGTGGGAAGAACAGTTTACACCATTATATTAGCACCACTTTTCGCTCAAACTGCCATGCCGAGCATATAACTAAATACCATCAGACGTTTCAGGAGCATTCTGCTTTTTATAAAAATGATATACAGATCGCAAAATTTAATCCGAAAAGCTGTATACGGTCGGTCAAGAGAATTTTAAAAATCAAACAACCCATCAAAAAATTTATTGGCCTAAAACCTCACCGGATTGTTTGCTACCACTGAAATACTTCATCAGATTCAGAGTGATTACTACCACTGCAATTCCTAATCAATAGACAACAACCCATGAACTTTAACTAAGGTTGTTTGTTACCTCTCCTGCACAGATATCCAAAGATTCATTTTGCTAACTGCTCAACTGTTTTTCTTTATTCCTGCTTCCTTGATTTGAAATCCTCAACTTCATATTATATCGGTCATTTAGAAACTATTTCGTCACACAAACAGGCCCTTGGATTTTGGAAAACTGAATTGGCCAAATATTTTTCAGGGAAAGCTCCTCTGCTTCGACTCGTTGCACTTCTTTAGTCAAAATGTTATTTGCACGTTTCACCCCGTATTCGTTTATTCGCCGCATCACCCAATATTATGAACAATTCCACTTTTGACACAAGCAGCACAGAAAGTATAGTAAACCAATTTCGTATCAAAGAATATGAGAATTCACATTTAATAAATTTAACTTCTCAATAACTAATCTGCGACGGAAAATTGACTGCCGCTATATCTAAGCATTCTCAATGAATATCCGTCTATGCCCCTATGCCATAAATTATTAGATATATTAACATAAGACCCTTGTCACTTACGGATTAGTAAGTACCTTTAAAGCACTTGACACATACATGCATTCATGCATGTGGAAATGTTTGAACAAGCTCTCAATTATAATAAATTGTTTACAAATGAGCATATTAATTGAATAATTGATAAAGATGTATCGATTTTAGTTCCACCAGAATACTTCTGGCACCACCAACTGGTTTTTAAATCACAATGCACATTCGTGATTGGTTCAGAAATCAGTGCATTTTCTAGGCTCTTTATTTGTCGAAATTTTATAGTGGTGTCTTGAAATGTGGGTCACCGACACCCTGTATACACATTTAAATAACCCATTTCAATTTGGTTGAAAAAATATGACAAACATGCGACAGTTTATACATCAGCCACATTAAAAACTTCAAAAACTTGTATCTAATGGAAATGGCGTATACTGTATCATATAAGACTCATATCCACATTTTTGATGAAATAAAAAATAACAAATCAATATACCAACCTTACATACTTGTAAATGAAATTTCTCTTGTTTATCTTTACTATCAACACTTATCTTTTGTTATGTTTACTCATGTTATTAAAATTTTACATGTCTGTGTAAAATCCGGAATTTTAAAATTTATAATTTATATGTACGTTATTAAATATAATTAGTCCTTACCTTGGATCTCCTGGTGAGAATATTGTAGACGAGCATTTTACGTTGCTTCGTTTTCCTGGTCATTCAGAAACCAAAAATAACAATTTTTACAATGTGGTAATAATTAGCGGCTCATAAATGATATTTTTTTATATTAAATTAAACAATTCATCACACTTTATACAGTCCTCTTGCACTATACATCAACGTCACTCAGCCGAGATATAATAGTAACACGTTGAAGATAATGCGGTTTAATAATTTACAATGAATTAAATACGTCAAAAAACACTTGTTTATCGAAGTTCGTAATCTCGTCTATAACTACCAGGATAAAACACTGTTAGATCAGATCGTGTCGCGCGCCTCAATGTTAGCTTAGTAACATATGTGCGCGCACCACGTGCATTAACCACCATGTTGCACCGCATTAATTAATTACCTTTGGAATTTGCCACAAACTAAAGAGAAAAATAGTTGAATACAATGGACTTTTCCCAGAAAATAACATATTACACGGGGCGGACTGGACGTACATTTTACAATTTTTCTCTCTCGACTTTTTCTTATTTGTGTTTTCGTAGTTTGTCAAGAGTACATACTATTTATTGTTTTCGTCTAAAATGAGACTTTTTTATATTTTTGCTCAGAAAATTTGTATATTAAAAGAATATGTATTTTTATGCCATGAATTAAAAGACCTAAAAAAAATAAACAACAGTTTTACACTAAACGGAATTCTCACGCAATGAGAGTGATCATTAATAAATCATATATAGTACCAGAAATCTGTATAATGACGGGACGTGTGTGGTAAGACGCTACATGAGGGCGGGAAATGTCTAACACATGACTAGGGCTGTCAAAAATGTTCCGTGTGACAGTGGTGTACGCGAAATTCACTAACACGAGAAACAATAAACTGTTACAATTTATAACAATGTATGTAAAACTTACCCTCTTAACTAGCTTGATGAACTAGCTTGCTTATCACAAACTGAAGAAGATGTGTAGCCATTTTGCAGCATCAGGTACGTTTCTATGATTGCCTCCATGAGTGATGTTCGCTTTGGTGAAAATATATTCTTATATTTTGAAAACGACCGTTCAACATCTACTGATGTAATACACGCATACGTAAAATAGTCTTTGAATGCACTTAACGGATCTGGGGCTGCACCATCACATATTTGTCTTAATTTGGTGAAACAGGTGTCTTTATTTAACACACTTGCGAACTTTTCTTTAACGCGCTCATTTGTTGCGTCACCTATAGCATGTAGCAGTAGATTTACTTCGTCCACTATTTGCAGTGGCTCCGCTAACGACAACGCACTGTTTTCTCATTTTTTTATGCTTTCATGTAATGGTTTATAGTTCTTCGCAATATTTTTTAAAGCTGCGAATTTTTTCTGGCTTTAATAGCTACAGCCTCATCTGGATTGAATTGTAGTATCACAGTTTTTATTTGTTGGGAATAATCAACATAATAAAAAGCTGCCTGCAACCATGTTACCCAACGTGTAAGAATCGGCTGTGGTGGTTCAGGAATACCGGGACACTTGCTATGAAATGCACGGAGACGTTTAGGAGATTTAAGAAACACTTCTTTTGTACTTTCTATTAATGCATCTATGTCTGGAAAACCTTCTCGAATAGTTTCTGCCACAAGATGTAAAGCATGCACTTTACACGTAACATGTATAAACGTACAACTTTGTTCTTGCAAAGAACGGCCTACCGAACGCATTGTCACGGCGCCATCAGTCACAAACATCAACACTTGACTTTTTGACAGTTCAAATTTTTCTAACGTCTCCAGCACCACCCTGGTAATTGTTTCGCTAGTACACTGACTTAGTAACAGTGGAACTGTCGGTTTAAGAGGGTCCAGTACTCGTATTATAACATTTAAAATATATGGTTTTTTTTACTGTTGTCTCATCAACAGATAACCACAGCCGTGTATTTCTGCGACTTGATATTTGTGCGACTTGATAACTTCACCTGGGCATTGCATTTGTTCCAGAACCCTCGAAATGGTTGTTTATCGAGTATGTGCAGCGGAACATCACAGGCAATCAGCATCAATAGTAAATCAAACATAAACTGTGTTATCGAAGGCACGCCATTTTTTTATTTTTATGGTGTACACTGTTTACGTGAAGTCCACAATCACCCTTATCCCAGCACATCAAATCTTTCTCGCACACTTTACATATTATTTTAATATCATCATAGAATAAATCTGGGAATTCACCTATGAATTTATTCACTTTGTCAGCAAATGGCCGTTATCCTACCCCTGCGTACGTCTGCCATGCTTTATTATTAAATTAATATCAACAATACAGTACAACAAATGAAATAAAAACAGAAAAACAATATGCAATACGCCCAAGTGACTTAACGTGTACACAACTCGAAAGCTAATAATAGGCTGGACTGGAGAAAGAGTTTCGGGGTATCGGTGAATGCCGGCGATAGTAAGTACATCTGTACTGTATGACCATGGTACACAGAAACGATTTGCAGCTTTACACATGACATCTTCAGTCTTAGCGAGAAAGATGATTGTTGTTTGTTTTTGTTGGATGCGATCGAGGCGGAGTTTCACTTATATTATATTCTGTGATAGTTCAGGACGGCACTTAATTTTGTTACCGGTTTGTTTAGTATAATTATTTTATATTTATATATTTGCTGGTGTATTTTTGAAAATCATTTTAGAAGGCTATCGTGTTGCAATGTGTTGTGTAATATGTGGTAAGTGTAATATTATTAGTAATAATTATTTTATATCTGTTTATTTGCTGGTGTGTTTTTGCAAATAATTTAAGAATTTTATCGTATTTAATGTAAAATATTTCGACGGTGGGAGGCTCCTACGTCTACATCTTATTGTGTTTGTGAAAATGAACGTGATAGTGATAACAGTGCTAAAGAAAATCAGAGATCATCAGTTCTTTCAGTAAGAAAAAATCGGCTACATTTGAACCAGCAAGCGAAGCAAATTTGCTTTAATGTTTACAATAATCTTTTGAAGCGATGAGCTAATAATTTGTATGATTTAGATGTACTAGTTGAAACAGCATTTTTGACTAACGTTCCTCGTCCCACAATACACAAACTGGTAAAAGAAGGTACCCTTCTAAGAAAACAACGATCGGTCAATCGAGAACTCTAGACCCATCGTTAGCAAAACTTTTAAGAACTTTAGTTTATGATGCGTATCAGAAAAATGAAAAATAAAATAGGTCGATAATTACTTACAATGTTGTTTTCACTTTTCTTATAAATGACTTTAATATGAGCGATTTGTTGGCTGTCTGGAAATGTGCCATTAGATTTATTATGTGTGAAAGCGGGTGCGATATTTCATCAGCTTTTACAGTTTAACGGGTATCTCATCGGCCCCTACTGAATTCGTTTTTTTTTTTTAGATTTTGCATTACATTATGTACGTCATTTGGATGTGTAGGCTCTAAAAAAATATATATTTATTTTGGTAGGTTGTACATATATTTGCATATTGTCATTATTAGAATTTGGAAGGTAACGAATATTTTAATAGGTGCATTGGAGGAAAACTGTTCAATGCGCGAAACTATGCATTTTAACATTATAGTGGATTCAATGCACTCAAAGTCTACAGCAAGTATGGGGCAACCAATATGCAGAAAATAGGGACAAGTTATTATTATTTGTTACCAATGGATTAATTATATAAATGTTGCTGAAAGAATATTGAAGGAAACATAACAGAATATGCTTCATATAACATGTTTAGCACATGGGCTTCACAGAATTGCCGAGACTTATAAGGGGTGCTACCCAGATATTGGTAATTTAATATTTAGTGTAAAAAAAGTACCAGATCGTCTCAGGTTATTTCACGAAATCCTTCCAACAATGCCATTACCTCCACAGCTCATTTTAACACGATTGGAAACTTGTCTAGAGACAACATTGTACTACTACTGTAATTTTAAAAAAGTGAAATCTATACGAAAACAGTTAACTCCAGATGACGCAGTGGCTATTTCACAGTCATTTATGGATACAACTGTCCAAGAAAATTTGAAACTCACACACGGAAATTTTTCTCGAATTCCTCTAGGTATACGCGAACTCCAGCATAGGCCAGAAATATTAAGGTTTACTGTAGCTGATGAAATGAATATCGTATTCCATCTCGACAATACATTTTTTAGTTATCGGGACACATTGCTGGAACAGTAAAACAAAAAATTCGAAACTGCTTTAAAAAACAATCCCGGATTTATTATGACGCCAGGTATAATGGACCTTTGAAACGTCAATGAAGTAAATTTTTCTACACCAAGCATAAATGAGGCGACTTTGCGAAACTTCAGATATTTTAAGTATACCCCAATTACATTTGTCATCGTTGAGCGGTCTTTCTCGCAATATAAATGGATTTTCAACGAAAGGCGCCGAAATGTAACTCCAAAATATTTAGAACAGATATTAGTAATACACTTTTATTCTTATAGGTAAAGCTGGCAGTAAAAAATACTAATGTGTGTGTGTGTTAGTTTAGTGTGACATCCCCCAATACCTCCGGTCCTCTACGAGTGAGTGTTTATAATAAATTGACTTTATCAACTTTGGATATTACTGAATTTATTAAAAATGTTACAAGGTAAGATGTATTGTGTCATACATGCATGAACTTTTTTGCCCGTTGAAACATAATATACAACCTATCATGGTTTTAGTGTCATCAGTATCTGAATTCTGAGCTCTAGTTATTCAATGACCCAACTACCATCAATTTTAGCGGATGCGCCAATATGAAACGTTTCTTCGTAAAAGTTATGAAAATTATTTATGGGTGGTATTAATAATATATCTAGCATCGTTTGCGATATACAGTGTACCCAAATTCGATCCTCACCATTGGGATATCGGAAACAATAAGAGATAGAGAGTGAATTCAATTAGCAAAGTTGTATCAAATTTAATGCTGATTTTGAATTAGAGAAATGGATAGTTTCCAAGTTACTTACAAAAAACT
>JANEYF010002019.1:60000-312500 GCA_029963845.1 Rhamnusium bicolor | reverse complement strand
AAGTAATTGAGAGGAAAATTATCTAGCACTTCCTCAAGGTGAACTCGCAATATATCTAAGAATTTTTGTGAATTTAAACTCCCCTCAATAAAATGTTTTCCAATAATACGATCATCGAGGATTCCGCACCAAACGTTAAGGAGAAATTTAACTTGGGGCTTGGTTTTCTGTACCAAATGTGGATTGAAATACTTATTTTTTTCTATTGATAATCCCGCTATTGGTGAACGTTGTTTCATTACTTCAAATAATTTTCGTGCCATACCACCCTATTTTCTGCTGCCTTTCCTTGGAACCATCTGAAAATTTCAATTCTGTTTTCTTTGTCTCCAATGTGTAATAACTTCTGCACTCGTTTAAATTTATAGACATGATATTTCTGTTTTTCAAAATTCTTTTGATAGTAATATATGAAATTCCACATTCTCTTGCAATTAGTCTAATAAAACCTTCGGAATTTATGTGAATTTGAGCGAGGATATTTATTTCATTGGTCAGTTCATGTCTCGTTTGATACATATTCATCATTATAGAATCAAAGTAAGCAATATTTATTAAACAAATAAAACTACCTATGTCTCGATATCTCCACACTGCCACATTTCGATATAAGTATTTTTAAAAAGAACGTTTGGTCGATTTGATGCATTCCTAATACAAATGGTGGTATTGTTGGTCAGTTTCCATAGAATTTCTGTTGTTTCTACCGTACAGTTCTTACATTTATCTTTTTTCCATACGCGATTACCTGACCATGATTTTAACTCAACTCGAATAAACTAAAAAAAAAAAACAAAAAATTGTTGTTTACAAATCTGTCAACGATTTCAACTGTTTTTATTTTCACCATAGCCGTTATCTTTCCAAATAAAGTAGTAGCGCTGCATACTGCCGTATTCATAATTCTTTTCTTATCTGTCAGTGACAAAATCTAATATAGCGCCTATAAGAAAAAAAATTTGGCTATCGTATCTCCGAAAGTAGTAGCCCTAGAAATATTCTTTTGACGGATTAGAAATCCTCGTATGTACTTATATAAAAGTATCAAACTACAACGCTCTTGTGTAATAAAGACATATCAGATTTTCTAAAACAGGAATTTTCAGTTTTTTCAAAATATTTCAGGAATGGTCGCAGATATCTTGGATCTGTTGTTTTTTCATCGGCATGAAATGACGTAACTTTTTTATAATTTAACCGACTTCGTATCTCCTACGGTTTACAAGGTACCAATGGTGGAAATTAAAAACGAACCGCCCTGTATACGTATTCTCTTTGACAAATTACGTAAAATTGGAATGTAATAAGTTTTCTACGGATGGTATTTGAGACCAATGATAACGTTATGATATATTTTATCGAGAACTGAACCGATAAATAACGCACAAAACTCAAAAATATATTGATAATATTCCATGTGATTGTGGTAAATATTATATCGGTGAATCATCTAGACCTTTCAGTGTATAGCTCCTTAAACACAATAATTATTCCAGGAAACGAGAATCAGCAGTCAAAAAATTTGTGAACACCAGTGGAATGAAAACCATATTGTTGGGATTTTGCAAAAATTTTGGAAGAAAGGTTAGGGATACAAGCAACATAATTAGAGCATTTCCTCACATGTCAGTAAATACAGTATGTGCACTGAATCATCAACCATGGGTCTCTTAAATGGAACGTTACAATGTAAACAGACAAGTCGTCGCTCGTTAGCGTCAGTATTAGCAGAGCAGAGAATTCATTTTCCATTGAGATGTCGTGCGGTCAACAGTGCACACTTCGTCCGATACTATGCTAATTTTCATCTTTTTTCAGTGTACTATGTCTAATACTTCAATATTGTTTAATATATTGTGTCAATATTTTATGAAAATAGAAAGAATGTACCATTAATTGTTGTGAAAAATTATGTTTATAAATTGATATAATGATGCCACAATTAAAAATATAATTTAATATCTGTGCTCTAACCACAAGTTTTTTTTTGTTAGATTTCTGTTTTCACATGAAATATGCAAAAATTTTGACTATTTAAATGAAGAACTTGCTGATGTCCATTTTTATTATGGAAAAGCTAATGGAAACCCACCAATAAATTGCATGCTTAGGATTTCCCAAACCGACAAATGGCCTGCGCCCCTCTAGTGGATCTAGAAGGGCATTTTGGAGGAAACCGGAGCTATAACACATAAAAAAGATTATTAAAATATTGTATATTTTAGAAATTATGTGACTTACTTGAAACATTCTTTGTCCAAAGTATATATTTACATTGGATAAACCTAGTTTACTGATTTACTGTACAAGTGTGAATGTCCAACATTTTATTTTGCTGCCTAAACCTAGTAAATCAATAACGAAGTACTAAATAGTAAGTCCCAAATACTAGGTTCTTCTGCTGTAAATAAAGGTAAAATAGCAAATGTTATATGATATGTTTCTCCATTTTATTTTAAATTTATTATGTATTTCCATTGCAAAATAGGAAATAAATTGCTTTCTAGGAAGTGCATTACGCTGTATAGTACATTAACATTTTTAAATATCACTTTGAAATAAATATGATTAACACGGAAAAAGCTACTTTATGCACTTATTATAATTTTCATTCAAACTGTGAATAGCTAGCTCCGACATAGTCATATCTTTACGCGCATGTGTATGTTCATCCTTATATAATGCAACGTTGACAGACAAAAGAAATATAGCGGAATATTTTTTATATTGAACATTTTCTTTGTATTAAATTTGATGGGAAGCAAAGATTTTGGAGGGGACCCGGGCCCCCAGGGCCCTCCCCTAAATCCGCTAGTACTGTGCCCAAACTTTTTCAAATATCCATCGCAGATTGAGAGAAAGTGATACTGTAAAGCCAAGAAAACAAGACTACGGAGTAGAAAGGATGAGTCGAACACCTGATGTTGAAGAGAATCTTACAAAAAGTAGCCAATAATCCCCGAATCAGTTTCGAAGATTAGCTGCTTAAGAAGGTATTCCAAAAAGTATTATGTGGGAATTTTTTCATGGGTAGCTACTCTACCCATTTCATGTGCAGAGGGTACAAATCCTGAAAGTACGAGGATAAATTTTTGTCGTTGGTTGGAGGGAAAATGCCGCAAAAGTCCAACATTTACTAATAAAATTCTGTTTACCGGTAAAACAGGCTTCAATCGAAATGGAATTGTGAATTTTCACAACAACCATGTGTGGTATGAAGAAAACTCTCATGCCTTCTCTTGAATCACACTACCAGGACAAATTTTCAATTAATGTTTCAGCGGCTGTGATTGATGATTATTTAATTGATCTGTCTTCGCTGAAAGGTGGATTGGTCGAGTTGGACCAGTAGCCTGGCCATCGCGCTCATCGGATCTGAATCGCTTGGATTATTTTGTTTGGGGTTATTTGAAATCTCTCGTTTACGCAGAGCAAAAATCTGTTGAAGACTTAGAAACGGGTAATTAATGGTTGGTAAACTTTCCGAAATGAACAGGACGCATTCCGAGGTTTGGCGTTCATTGCATAAAGGGTTGAATGTCTGCATCAATATGAACGGGGGACACGTTTTTTTTGAATTGCTTTTTCTGTTTTTATAACATAATTAATTTTTCGATAAATATTCTAGTGCTTAGTTTTCACTTTTTACAAAAAAATTATAAATTAACATCCTGAAGTGGGTTGAATGAAACCTTTGATGTGCAGCCAGCACTGGCGTGGTTTTTCACAAAACAAGCTGGCATCATCTGGAGATGATTAAAACTAACCTTATGCCTAACAATGTTTCCCATTTAGTCCAAACTATTGTTACGGTTCTGTGAACCGTGACTTACTACCAAGGGAGCACTCTATTGGTTATTTCCCAGTAAACACCAAAGTATGAGTCTTTACTAGGCGTTACCGGGCCTTTATTGGCAATGCTGGCCCAATAAAGGCCCGGTAGAGACCCATATTTTGGTGTTTACTGGGTTAGTATTTTATTGTTATCTTTGAGGATATCACGCCCCCAAAAATTCTGCTGTTATTCCCGGGCACCCTGTATAAACAGGAAACTGTCATGTTTGACACTGATGCAAAAATCAAATACTATCTAAGCAGCTTTATTATTAGTTTTTATAACGGAAACAGATGGTATTCCGAAACATCAACTTTTCCAACCTAAAATATCTCGCGTTTAATAAATTCATATTCACATTCACATAATAATTGTTCTATGTGTGACACTCAAGTTTAATAAATTCATATTCACATTACTGTTGTTCTATGTGTGAAAATTTTTTTGAATATTCATATACTAAAGTATATGAATACACAATATCCGCCACCAAGAAACTATAAATAATAATTTTAGGATAGGCTAAAATATTTTCTCAAAAAACCAACATCTGACTAATCCTTTTAGCGCCGATGTTTATTTTTTTATTATTATTATTATTTTTTTTTTGAATAATTTATAGAACAGTGGCTTATTACCCACAGAAAGTGCGAGGAATATTATAAGATACAATAAATAAATAATTATTAACAATTCAGTGACACGTCCCGTTATCTGATGTCACACCCTGTATAATATAAAATAATACACACTGGTGGTGGCAGGAAATAAACTTAATACATTCAAAAAGAGCTAGTGAAAACATAGAAGTGTTAAAACGCCCAAGCTAAGCTAGTCAGTGGTAATAAGTACGCCCTCAATAAGTTAACACGGGATTGGTTCTGTCAGATGCCCATGCACTCTGACAGGTTCGTATTTTCAAAATAAGGTCTTATTCACTAGTTCCGTATTCTACAATTGCGAGTTCAAATTTCAAAAGTGTGAGGTGTACAGTGCATTCAAATAATAGTGATTTTGTGTTCACTACAGACCGGCTATACTTATTTAATTGTGATTTTCGTTAAAAGGTAAGTTAAATTTGATACACTAATAGAAAATGTAATATTTTCCAGGAACATATTACATTTTCTGTCGAGTAAAATAAATTGTGGCGTACAAAATTTTAATACATATGGCAAGTCTGCTGGAATCAAACTATATTATATTATACAAGGTGCGGACAATGTTACTAACATTCTTTAACTGTGACTACTGGTATTCAAATTACTCTTACCTCCCAAAAGTGTACCTTACGAGTTATAACCCCCCAATGTTATAGAAATTACTCAAGTAGCAATGAATCTTGGCTATATCTTAGCAATATAGTGGCCAAATATTTAAATATTATAGGTTTAAGATATTGCATAAAACACATAAAGAGATTGAGATTAATTATTAAATAAACAATTTACCAATATGTCACATATTTGGCCAATATAGGAAACATGCACACTATACAGTCTGTCTGTAAACAAAGTAATATAATTTAAATATTACGTTTTGGCGGACGTAAAAATTTTCTCCCTCTCAAAATGGTGACTGGGTGCCATCTTAAATGAAATTTTTTAATAGGGGGTTAAATGACACCACATTTGAAACGTCTTTAAATTTAGTGTTTGATCCTAGAAAATCATACAAAAATATGCACCAAGAACAAATGTTTTAATGGGCTGATATTAAAAATAGAGAATTTAGATGCATATAATCAATCAACTTAAAATAATTAAAACCAAAATTAATAAAGATATTGACCTGAAATGTAAAAAATGGCGTCAAATCATTTTAGAATTATATTAATTCTAAAACAGTTACAGGGTAAGTCACATAAATTTTTACGTCCTGCTACATTAGTTATTTTTAACCCAAATAGTTCATTCAAAACACGAAATTGAATGATTTTTAAAGTTTTAAACACAGACAGTTTGATACAATGTCGCCAATAACTTGATTTATAGCTAGAAAAACAAGTGAATTGAACAATAAATAGAAAAAGAAATATTCGTTTATGATTTTTATAACAAAAGATTAAACAATAAACGGTAGCTATAACAAAATGAAATTATTAAACGAAACGAACAACAATAACATTATACTTCAGTAACATAACAGATAAAAATAGTGTAAAAATTATATCATATTATCTTCAACATATGTAACTCTCATTATTTTCTATGCATTTGAAACATCGCCTCAAGAAATTGGATCTGACTTTATCAGACACTGTCTCATCCTCATTAAACAAATTTATTGCATCCCTTATTAGATGTTTTAAGTTGTTCATTATCCCCTGAGAATTCTTCATTATAAATATTATGTGTGAGAACACCCCAAAGATAAAAATCTATGGGATTTAAATCGGGACTCTTTGCGGGCCAGTGGATTGGTCCATTATTTCCAATCCACATAGGATATTTTGATTTAAATAATCCGTGATGAGTCGGACATTATACGAGAGCTCCGTCTTGTTGCCAGATTATTCCTAAGTTAAATAAAATTCGAAAATCGTCCAAGTATTCCTCAACTTGCTGTTGCAAAAGACTTGATATAAATTTCACCCGTGTGGTTTGTATTTATAAAAATAGGACCGATTATTTTATTTCTGTGTATCCCACACCACATATTTACAGTTGTACGCTCTTGCTTTTTAAATTTTTCAATATATTTTTGTAGTCCAATGATGACTTTATGCCTGTTAAACAAACCGGCTGTAGAAAAGGAAAAAATAGTATGCAATAAATCATTATTTTCATTACATCTCTCAATTATTTGTTGACAAAACAAAATTCTCTGTAGATTGTCATATTCATTCAATTCTTGAACAGGATAATATGGAATGGTATGAATTTTTTTTATGTCCGCATAACACTGTTGACATATTTAACTCTTTAGCTACAGAAAAAGTAGACAGATTTGGGTTTTCTATGAAAGATAATAAAATATTCATCAACATTTGCTCATCAAGAACAGTTTTTCTTTTTCTTTTAGTTTTGGAACTTCTAGATTTGGAACTCTGCTTTTGAAGCGGTCATGTTTTTATTACAAAATAAATATCTTTCTAAAATCTTACGTCTTTCCTCCAAATTGTTATAATGCATGATGTAAGTTTTTCCGCCACAATATAGATATTATTGTAATAGATAAAACAAGCACTAATTATAAACTCAACAACTTTTGACAGTTATAGAAATTGACTGAAGTTTAATAATTAAACTTCAGCCAATTCTTAAATCAATAATTATTATTGTTTTTATAGCCTATATTTCATATAATTTGTTGTAGCTCCCTATCCTATAATTGGTTTAAGTACTGTTGAATGGTATAATATAAAATGAAATAAAAATAAAATAAAAAAGTAATACAGGATTTAAAAAAAAACGTTTATTTTAAATAAATAAATAAACCACCAGGTAAAAATTAAATCAAGTGTTCGAAGTGTTCACCACTTACTTCTTAGCAAGTAAGGAGTTGGTCATAAAATGCGTACCTTACATTTTCAAAGTTTCTGTAGTGATATTTTTTGCAAACATCTGTAAAGGGGAGAACAGATATACGCGATTGCGATGGCTATCACGATCGTGATCTATATCCAGCATATACGTTCTCCATTTTATGCGTTGCTATGTTCATAACTTTTTTCTGGGAAAATTCTATACACATGAAAAATCTATCTTCCCGGAAAATGTTCGTTGAGGAAGTTAGAAACAGGCTTATAAAAATGAGTTGACGCTCCGTCTTGTTGGATCATAACATTTTCAATCTTATTTCCAGCCATCTGAACTATTTCTGGGAAATTATTTTCCTGCGCCATCCTTAAATTTTCTCTCAAAAAAATTGGACCAATAACATGGTTGCTCAATATTGCCAGCCCAAACATTAACTTTTTGAATGTGCTGTGTATGAGTTTCTCTAAATTCGTGAGGATTTTTACTACACTAATATCGACGATTTAAGTCTACTAACATGTCTATTTAAGAAAAATGTGCTTTCGTCACTAAAGCAAATGTTGCCCACCAACAATTTGATTTTGCGGGTCTTTCAGTCATTAAATCAAAGTACTGCAATCTGCGACTTCAGCCGTCTTCAGGCAGTTCAGTTTGAGTTTATAGGGGTGTAATTATTTTCCTTTTAACATTTTATGGATTGTTGAACGTGGCATATTATGTTGATCAGCTAGTTCTGTTGTAGATTTTAAGGGTTGGCTAGAAAATCAACCAAAATTGTCTTGTGAGCCGAATGGCTTTCCACTTCTTTTGAAATTTCACACATTTCCAGTTCAAATTTTCTTATAAATTTTCTAAGATATTTTCGGTCAATTGGTATAGCTTCATGGGCATTATTTTGTGATTGATAAAATACTTTTCTCTGCGGTACGCATAACACCAATAAACGTGTTAAGAAAAATGAAAGAAAATACAGTGCAAAATTGAAATTAAAACTTTAAACACCTTTTTAAGACGAAACGGAGTACTAGATTTACTAATATGTAGTTATTTTTTGACGAAAATTCGAAAACAACGGTCTAAATAGGTCTCGTGCACTGACGTCACAGATTTTGAGACCTTAGGGAAAATATTTGTGTGATCTGCCAACTTAACATGTGGTTTTAAGTGTATTTTGTAGTATTCAAAACTAGTATTAGTTATTTAACATCTAAAACAATTTTTTTTATTTGATTTCGTTAATTTCGTGTGCTTAAGATTGAGATGAGTTTGTATTTTATGTGGAATTGTCTCGTAATGTACAGGTTAGGTACATGAAAAAATTGCCATTGCTTTAGATGTTTGAAAAAGAAGATTTCACTACAAATATTGATGTATTTTCCAAATATTACACATGCGCATATCGTCAATGATTTAGTTTTTGAACGTAGTGCATACATAAAGGAAGAAGCTTAGGCATTCAAAAAATCTTGGAACATACAACCAATTCGTTAGTGGTTGGGTGAAGGAAGTCCTTTGTAAGAAATTTCCCACAAAAAAAGCTTGTTGCAAAGGTAACAATAAGTTATCAATTATCAGTCTCAATATCAGAGAGATTTCTTACACTGTTACATTTATTATAATAAATTGATTATATTTCCGTTTTTAATTGGTACAGTGCACACAGAGAAATATTTTGAAGTCCCCATTTCGAATAAATCCATGTAAACACAGATATTATGAAAAATAACAAATTAGTGATTCTGTGGAAATATGTAAATCAATCACCATAAAACCTGAATAGATATAGTTTTGTTTTTCTTAAGGTCTGACAACTGTGACGTCACGCCCACGCGACCTGTTAATACTTACTTCTTAATGACATTTAATAGCAAGCAAATAAATGGAAAAGAGCCTACTGGATTAACAAAAATAATTTCCAATGACTATAGTAACAAAAAATAGCCTGCTTGATTAAAAGAACACAAAACGATTTAGAATTAAATTTCGTCAGTTTAAAAATCGCCATTTTGTCCTGGATGCTATTCATATTTTTATTTAAAATATCGTTTAAAATGGTGTCCAATCACTATTTTGTGAAATAGGAAATATTTATATGCACCAAAAAGTAGTATTCCACTGTAAAGTCGCAATCAAATATCTCATTTTCCCAATAAATATTTGATGGTATGTGCAGAATATATTAAGTTTAATTTGGGACATATTCTAATTTTCAGCATCGGCTTTCACTTTAAAATGGCCAGTCTACTTAATTTTATTACACCATACGACAAAATATCTTAATCACCACATCAATAAACTCTATTCGGTGCCAAAATTACCCCCTTCCCCAACGATATGTACGAATTTTACGAATTTTTAGATAATGAATGCCGTTAATCTAACCTCTGGAGGTACTGAACGTCGCAACTTGCTAATAACACGTGTGGCTTCATTCATAAATATAACAAAAACTCGATAAAATGTTTTATAATCCTCTGGAACTCAAACTAACCTTATATGAACTTAAATGACTTACTTCCATCCATCTTTATATAAATTTTTCAAAAATATGTCAAATATTTGAAAAACATCTTCTACACATCTGGAACTCACACTTACACGATTTGTACCAGGTTTCTTTCTTTTTCCATCTATCAGGTAACCAAAAACGGTGTCAGCAGGTTTAATTTTTTTTTAAATTTCAAAATTATGTCGAGGGGAACGATAAACTAATACCCTCACTTCTTTCTAGTTATTATGAGAAGAAATGCAGCTCTAGGCATTACATGGTGTTTTCTAAGTAATCAAAAATACTTGTAAAGGCGATTCCTCAAAATTTCGATTTATTTTATTTTTTATCACCCACATTCGTCATGCTATTCACCTAAAATGCATATTTTCGAGTAAGACCACTATGGTATGATAGTTTTACTGTAAATAATATGCAGGGGCTCGTGTACCCTTTTCCACGCCATTTTTTGAAGCATTAGTCTAACTTCTAGGTCATTACCATCGTTTAGATAATGCCCTAGAAGCAAGTATGCAGAGCTCTATCCAATGAAACGTTTACCCAATTCAAGGACTTTCACGCACACACATATTCGCCTTTACCAACCTGGTATTTTTGTTACATCTAAGCACATTCAGGAATACCTTCACAACTGAAAGAACAAATTCTTGAAGTTATTGATGATTCTCTGAAAATTAGTACAAATAACATTGCTGCTCAAATTGATATTTCTCCTAAAACAGTAAGGAAGGTTTTAAATGGAAATCTGTTATATCCTTATCATATCCAAAGCATTCAGGCTTTGTTACCAAATGACCATCCATTTCGGATTAACTAATGTCAGTGGTTTTCATAAATGACTACAGTAATTCCAATTTCCCTGTACCAATCTTTTAGATGGCGCCATGGGAGAAATTAAGGAATTAAGATCTGGTGGTCCAGGAGGCCATAGTTGTAGTCCCCCAGTCTGGATAGGGTATTCAGAAACTTGTTAATATTTAAGGACAGAAGCACCATCGTACATGAACCACATTTGTCGTATTGTCACTTCTTTGAAAAGGCCGAGATGATTACTTTCAGTAAGTTGACGGTATGAATCGCCATTGTACTGAATCAGGAAGAAAATGTGGTCCATTCAAATAATTTCCAATAATCCCGGCCTAAACATCCACAGAAAACCTGTGCTGAAACCTTGTTTCATAAAAGCTTCTCTAAAGAGGATGGCCTCATGCGTGAACAAGACATTGGGACATGGAAATTTGGATTACCTGAAAACCACTGACGCTAGTTGACTTGAGAGGATGATCATTTGGTAATAAAGCCTGAACGCGTTTGGAGATGATGGATATACAACAGATTTTCTTTCAAAATTTTCGTACTATTTTAGGAGTAACATTAATTTAGGCAGCAATTTTTCTGAAGAAAGAAATATGCGTCAATATTCACTGAACCCTTTATACCATTTTTGGGACGACACTGCAACTATCAGCAACGTATCTCAGAATGTCACCCGCAATATCTGTACAGATTAAATATATGTACATAGATAGTTTATCTTTATGTAAATATTTATCGCCCAAAAAATGTGGACGCCTAAATTTTTACATCGATACGAGCAACGCCTGTTTATATTTTTATTAATTTTGAAAAATAGTAAATGCATACAAATGGTCCATTATAACCTTATAATTTCAAAACTAACAAAATTCTAAATAGGCACTATTCACAACGATATAAAAATTTTTGGGGTCCATATTTTTGAGCGATAAATATTAACGTGTGTCAACTATCTACATAAAGTTTATTTCAAACCTATTTGCAACATAAAAATCGTCGGCTTCTTTGGCGGTGGTAAAGGGATCAAAGAAGCCGACGTTTTTTCTGTTGCAAATAAGTTTGAAATAAACTTGTATGTACATTTAATCTATGATATCTGTGATCACTGATCAGTAACCTTTAAGGAATAAAAGACAACCCGCAATAACTTTCCACAAAGTTGCCCACGGCGGCGGCGTACCCTATGCTCCCATAAGCTAATGATTCAGTATGACATGAATTTCCCGTTTAATTAAGTAAAGAAAAACATCAAATATTACGTATAAATAAATGGTACAAACCGATATACGGAATATATACCAAAACCAAAAATACACGCACAAAATTCGTATAATATATACCAAAATTATTATACTATTGTAAGCCTCTTGGGTATAATTGATAAAATTGAGCATAATAAACCCATCGCCTTTCGCTTGGAAGTGCTTGAAAAGAATGCTAATGGTTTATTTTCCATACATCTATTGTTGATGTTATATTCGCGAGGTACACAACAATACTAGAAGCATACTAAGTAGAGGTAGTTAAAGCCGTGTAGTTAATCATATAAACTGTTGGAACCTTGAGTTGCATCTTAATAAGCAATGAGATTTGAATTGCCTAAGTCACATCCGGTGCTTAGTCCAAACAGAATTCATACCATAATTTCCGTCTTAAACATATATTTTTATTTAAAATTTTAAATTTCCGTTATTTTTTTTATTACTATTGCTAAAACAACAGCAATAAAACTAGTTATAATAATTGCATTCGGGCTTGTCGACTGTGAATAGCTATCGAATTACATGTTACTCTGGTATCACTCATCACAATTTATTTATTTATTTATTTAATATAAAGTCCAACACACATAGTTCATACTCCATTGACAGGGCTGAAAGCGATATTACATTACATTGTACATAGAAAAAAAGAAAATATACAGAATATACACAAATAATATACATATACATATATATGAAGTGAAATATAATAAATCCCAGAAAATCACCTATAGCAGTAAGATAACAATTATTCAAATGATGATAAATTTAGAGTTCCTGTCGTAAAGACATTATATTTAACCTGTTTGGTAGAACCCACCAATCAATACCATGGGGAGGGTACTCACCATCCAGCTCAAAATTGAGATACTTTGAAAACACTCTGCATTTGTTCAATTAAATTTATATTTTTCCTGTATAAGGGGACCATATTAGAGACAGATATTCTAGCTTAGTTTGTACCAACAAGAAATATATTATTTTTAAAGCCTCAGTGCTCTTGAACACTTTGCAGTTTTTAAAAATAAATCGTGGCATTTGCATGACTGATGAAACAATATTTTGATTATGAATATTAAAATCGAGTTTGGAGTCTAACGTAATTCCTAGGTCCTTGAAAGTTTCATTTTGACATTTTAAGAAACGTTATCTATTTGATAGTTGTAATAAGTTGGGTTAAACTTTCGAATAAAATACAATGATGAACGTTTTGATATATTGAAAAGCAAATTGTTCCGTCACACCAACTTTATATATTGTTTAATTTGTCACAATATTTAACAAAATTTATTGTATTATACTCTTTTAAATCATCACAAACAACTTGTATTTTATGATGTAATATCGTTGATAAAGATTAGGAACATAGTGGTCCTAAATTGGAGCGCTGTGGTACACCCGATGATACACTGAATTGAACCGACCTATAGCTATTATATTGCACAAATTTCCTTCTGTCACATAAGTATGCTTTGAAAAAGTTTATATCCCTTGCTACATTGAACCAAATGCATTTTTCGTAAAATAGTTGGATGACTGATTTTATTGAAGGCTTTTGAGAAGTCGGTAAAATACACATCTACCTAGCCTATGTTGTCTACCACCAAAGCAGTATATCACGTAAAACTGGCCAAGTTAGTAATTGTTGACAGACCTCTGATAAATCCCCATGTTTCTCAATTGACAGGATGGGCTCAATTTTTACAAAAATATAATCATAAATTAACATCTCAAATAATTTGAAAAATCCACATATATTAGTGACACAGGACGATAGTTTGATATATCTCATATTTATAGTTCTAAAATAGCCCATATTAGAAAATAACCTACAAATTTTCATGGGAATATAAATTTTTCTTGAATCAAGAAATAATAAAACTAATTATATGCAACACGAAGTGTCATAAAATAATTAACGCGTTTTCTTTCCGTGTACTGATATTGTAAAAAAGCATTCTTCCTTGATCAATATTTCAAAGTATTTTGTAACAAAATGAGTACAATGTTCGCATTATTACATAAGCTCTTTCCACCCTTTTTAACGTCCGTATAAACTAGACATTTTGCATGGGAACTTTTTTCTTATTTTGTTGGGACGAATTAGCTGCCGAAGTATTACGAAATACTTCGGCAGCTAATTCGTCTCAACAAAATGAACCAAAAGTCATAAATTGGAAATATATACCTACATAAGGGTCTTCAGACACTGACTAAATGTATTTCTAATGTAATAAATAGCGCATAGCGGAAGTACATGGCTTCTTCGAAACATAAAGTAAGATCTTGATGGCTATACCGGTTTATACAAAAAACCGTAAAGGGTGTTCATATTTTATTTTTTTTATAATTATATTCAACATGTGTACAACTAAACAGGTATATATTTTAACTTTCACTGCTTATAGTGTCTACCCAATAGATGTGAAGGGTACAGGTGAAAAATGTTGTCACAAAAAATTTTATTCCTATATACACGTTTTTATAGCGTGTCTCACTTTTCACCACTGTACTTCAATGTTTTGTCCATTTATTGATCGATTTCAGTCAAATTTGGTTTACTTCCTTTTTCAGATTTTAGATTAAATTGATATTAAAAAAAATATTTTTCGAAATTAAATATGCCTATTATAATCGAAAGAAAATTGAGTTATATTAGCGACTGAGATAGAATTTTTGTTTTTACATCATGCATGGTTAAAAAAACGTCAAGAACAAGCTCTCTTTAATTTTTTATGCAGAATTCGAAGATGTTGAATTTTTTCGGAAGGAGTACACAGATGCAGACCACACTACAACTTCATGTTTTCAATTTTATTTTTTGCTGATTTTGATTCCTAATGTGGGTATAATACAATTCAAACTTGGTAACGAACTTTCTATTTGTAAGAACTGAAAAAAACTAAAGGGGACGTTTTTGTAGTATAATAACAAATTCCGAAAATTACTGACCGTTTTATCGTAGTGTTTTGTTTTTAGTTTTATTTATAAATTTTATTTACATCTATATTTTAAATCATATTTGTAACTGACTTGTCCTATACCTATTTTGTATGGTCTTACGGGATAAATAAATTATTATTATTATTATTATTACTTGATAGAAAACATATTTTTTGTAAATGTAGCTATTTTTATCAATAAAAAAGTTCAGTACCAGACAAAAAGGTTATAAATGGTCATTTCGTATGAAAAATAACTTAGTTAACAGGATTAAATCGGTTTGATCTGATGCAAGGTCGATTTTTTCCTAGAAGGAAACGACTTTTGCCCGAAAATTCACTCCCCTAACTGCTGACATTTGTCAGATGAGCCATATTCGAAGAAAAAATTTGCTTTTTACTTTTTGATAGTTTGACAAATTAAATATTAACAATAATAATAACCTTAAGTGAAGTTTCAACAATTAAAATCGTGTCATAGCAAATTTTTATTAAATAATCTTTTTTTTTACATTTTCATGCGAAAATATTCATGAAATAAATCAGTTTTTTAAATTTATCCTCGTACCATTTTTATTCCATTATAACTGCAGTTTTGTTTAGAGGCCATGAAACGCCCTGTATATTGGGAACGGTTGGCATTCAAGGGTGTGTTTGGGGGTGTTTTGAACTCAGCTAGGTGTGCTCTGTCTCCCATTACTCTATATCACTTTAAATCTGGGACACCCTGTATATTAGACTCATAGGTCAGCTGCGACTCTCAAGTAAATTTTATATAAAGTTTTGTTGTAATGGATGTCTATCAAATTAATCTGAAATATCTGTACTTTATGCAACTAGAACTCACCTGAAAATGTATACCATCAATTTATTGAATGCCCTTTATATAACCACTTACAACCTGATCTCATAGTATTCCTAAATGATTTAAACGATCTAATAATTCTATTAAATAGCCTCACTCTCACCACCTCTAGAATTAAAGCTAATTAAATAAATAATATACCATAACATCGTTCTTTTATATTAAATGAATACTTTTTTTCTTCTTTCAATCTTTTAATGAATTTACACATCACATGGTCAAACTTTTTGTTTTTTTTTCTCTTGGCAAAGAATATTTATATTAATTAATTTTCTGTTTCTTTTTTTTGGTCACAGCCAGGTATTCATAGATATAAGATGAGTAGTACAATCCTCTTCTTACTTATTTTATTTTATTAGAATACACATATATAATTTCACACAACAAACTTCTTATAATAAACTTTGTAATGATTTTTAGATAGAATAAAGTTTATTATTATTATTATTCCATTATAAAATTAAAAAAATATTTTTATAATCAATAATAATCAAGAACCTTGTAAAAATGTACAAAAAAAATTGTTTGTGTGTTATTTTCAATATTTTTTTATTTAATTTTCAGGAGCTGACGTGTCAGTTAATATGGGGATTAGCAGCTTTCATTTGGTAATTGAATTATGTGTTCTCATGGTGTTTGAGGCCTATTCCACGATACCAATCGGTTTGTATAAAAACATTATCCTTATTAAGGCGGTATCTCATCAGGTGGCAAATCTTCTCCATTATTCATGCTAACCAAAAAAAAAAAAAATCTATTTCATTCAAAATCGGATGCAAATTTAATAGGTGAAATTACAGACCAAACTGAAGCCATTTCATTTGTTTTTTCGAAATACGAATTTAATATTTGTTATGTTTATGTTTTTATGGTGTGTTTTATGTTTTAATAATTGGTGAGTTTTACTAAAGTTCGTTTTGTACAAATAAAAAAATAGACACCTACTAATATAGGTATACGATTCAAATGAATCAAGTCCTCATTTTGGCTATATCTTAAATATCGACGGAGCAGAAAAAACTGAAAAAATCTTGTATTCATTATGCGCCTGTTGTAAACCACTCACTTAATTGTAAACCACTCACTGAAATTTAAATAATTTGCGTTGACGAGTTTTGATGATTTGCCATGTTAAAAAATGCATCACTTTTTAAGGAAATTTTCAATCATATATGGAAAACTTTGTCTCCGGAGAGCGCGAACTACAAAACGCTCTTAGTGCGGTAGAAGATTATACGCGGGCAACTGGTATGGAAATCGGGTTGGATAAATATGCAGACGTCCACCTCAAGAGAGGACGATGAGTGGAATTCTCCAAGAATGCGCAGCTCGCGGATGGAAGCATCTTGCAACATCTAGATGCTGGAGAAACCTACCTACCTATGTGTACAAGAACGTTACATCCAGGATGTAAAACAAATAAAGGATTCCCTTCGCGGCAAATATAGACACCTGCTCTGAAAGATTTGATCCTCCGAACTTTTGAGGAAGAACAAGGTGTCTACGCCTAACATGCTTGTCGTTCCGGTTCTGCTTTATTCTTTTAGAGTGGTAAAGTGGACAGTGGATAAGCTGCGCCACTTAAACAGAGATATCGACAAGATTATGAATATTCACAGAAATATTCATCCTAAATCGTCTGTTCTTCATGTGCAGCATCCACATGGGGGGTCGTGAGTCTGATATATATATATATATATATATATATATATATATATATATATATATATATATATATATATATATATATATATATATATATATATATATATATATATATATATATATATATATATATATGGCAGAGTAATACTGAGTGTGGCACGTAACATCCTCAGGAGCACGAATTGCCTCTTGATATAGAAGTCAGTTACCTACTGCGTCTCTGCCAAATATCCTGAAAGACCGAATCAGAACTACCGCATAGGAAAATTTATATCAGCAGCACATCGATAAACCTCAAAACGATATTTTCTATAAGATCTTTTTTTTTGCTTCCAAGTGCGCCTGCTTGATACAGTCACAGTGACGCTGCAGCCGAAGCGGCTTATTGTGTCCTTCCCTGGTTGTCTATAACCTTCCGGTGATTACTGAGTTGCTGATTAGCTGACACATTTCTATGACTGGTCTGTGTGAATTTGAAGAATGAGTTTTCATCGATGCTATGTAAATAGTCTAATTAGTTTAATAATTATTATTTCATTGTTACAATGAACTATAACATTAATTTGAAGAGTGAAGGTTCATTGTTGTTATAAACGCAGTCATTGTTTCAATGAACAGATTTTACTAATTTAATGTATAAAATAATCTAATTAATGACATTTTTCATTAATTTAATGTCAGTAATCTTAATACTAATGTACTGTATTCATCTAATTAATGACATTTTTTATTAATTTTATGTAAGAAATCCTTATATTAATGAAGAGTGTCATTAATACAATGAAATAATTCCATAAACTATTTAGTTATGGACGTTCACAAATAAGTCGACATTATTGATAACTCTGTTATCTTTGTAACTACATTGTTAATTGTTAAATTAAAGTTATCATTTATAGGACATACTGTAGCTTAGATTACTGTCTGAAAGTTATAAAAGTTGTTTTTTTTTTATAACTGCTACCTTCTCGGAATAATAGCGCTAAGTCGCCAAGTTTTAATCACCTTGTAAATAATTTAAAAAAGATTGTTTTGATTTTTTATTTATTGTATGTATTACCGACTAAATGATTATGTTTCAGGTACTAAATACAACGATGAGGAATTTATTAACAATAATTTTGAAAATATAACTGCAGTTACGAATACAACGTTATTGCTTCAATGTCCAAAGAAATCAAATAAAATAAAATGGAAGTTACTAAATCATGCAAATAGTACCAATGGAAAAATATTGCAGGTAAATCTGTATTTATATAATGCTTTCATCACTTCGTGATTCCCCCCCCCCCAATATTCATGCTAGTAGTATTGGAAGTAAAAAATACTGAGATTAAAAAAATTTTGACTTTTTCTTGATAGAGTAGAATTTATTTCATACCGGTAAATACTTGTAGAATATTGGTGTTCAAAATGTTTTACTGCTTGCATCAGACGCATCGGCACAGACACTGTGTGCCAGGATATATGTAACAATAGTGTATGTGTAAAGCTATCAGGCTTTTACGAACCATGTATCCCAATGTGATTCATGTAATTTGTCTGGCCCATGCCTTGTAATCTATACCAATGGCTTGAACACAGTGCAGGAGATTTTATGAAATGTTCAGACACTCGCGGTAGGTACGTATTTAAATTGTTCCTCCGAACAAATTATCGTTACCATCATTGTCTCTTATTTCATGTGCCGTCCCTGAATGCACGGAAATTGTCCGGTGTCTACTAATAACCAAAAACTTAATTAAAACCGTTTTTGACAAATAAGCGACAAATTGTTCCAGTAAATAAGTTACTATAATATGTTCTTATACTACAAATAAATCGTCACATTTTTCCTAAAATTACATCATGCGATCAAGACAAATAGCCGATAAGAAAATAACATTTTAAAATTTCCTGTAGACGATATTAACGGCCTTCATATTTATTGTTTCAGACGAATTCGGATACCTTTGAATTGCGGCCAATAAGCTCACAAGACAATGGTGTTTACGGTTGTTTCGCAAATGAGTCAGACATTATAAAAATATATAACATAACTGTGTTCGAACCTCCACATTTTACAAAAAATATGGAAAAACATATATTTAAACCTGCTGGAAGTATGGTACGGTTAAACTGCAAGGCAGGGGGATTCCAACTCCAAATATTACTTGGTACAAGGACGATAAATCACCACCAAAACGAGAATTTGGCGAAATCAAAACCAATCATTGGGCATTAACTTTGGAAGACTCCGTGCCAAGTGACAAGGGAAATTACACTTGTATTGTATGCAACATTGTCGGATGTATTAATTTTACTTTCCTTGTGGATGTAGTTGGTAAGTAGTTATATCTATCACATCTCCTGTGGGGGTTTCGTTATTACAAGCTGAAATTTGTATAAAATGAGTGCTTATGTACTGATGTTTCCAAATCTCGAGGCCATCATAAATAGTAATGTGCAAAAAGGGCACTAAAGTTAAAAAACGAGTTAAGTATATAGTGGTAAAAAAGAAACAAATGGCGATTTTATTATGTATTTTTCAGGAAAAGTTTTGTAGAGCAAATATTTTTTTTTATGATTTTCATATATTGTATTTTACACTGATGTGGTTTTCCACAAAACACCATATACTTCACTCGGCGCGCGTTTCGCCAACGAAGTTAGCATCATTTGGAGACGATTAAAATTAACCTTATGCACCAATATGCGTGGCTTTGACGGTGACCTCGGATGACAGGGGCCGGCGAATTTTCTTCCCCTTTACCCTACCACATCAGACCTCGACCAACCTCGTAAGGGCGGACCTTCTCCACTGGCAACCTCGTCCGCAGCTGCGAACGATGTGGTGGTTTTGGCAAACCTCCCCGGTTCTGGTTAAAATGACGTCTGAGCAACTTTAATGGACCATCTCCAGATTCAGACGAAGTTTTGCACATTTTTTCAACCACCTTTTCTTAGTTTGACCTTCAAATGACCTTCAGCCTGACGTGATAGAGCTTAACAGACCTCGGCATCGGAGTCAGCGACCCAAAAAATAAATAATTTCAGCACTTTCAAATATATATTAAACTTTATATACACAAATCTTGATCATGGTAACAAAGTTGTCGCAATCTGCATTGACTTATCGAAGGTTTTCGACAGCGTTGAATAACTTAAGGTGCTATGGTATACAAGGAACTCGCAAAGACCTGTTAATTTCTTATATAAAAAATATAAAGCAGTTTGTAGAATACTATAATACTAAGTCTGAGCAACTAAGGGGTTGACACTGGAATGCCACAAAGTAATGTCCTAGGACCTATACTATGCCTTATATACTTAAGTGACCTGGATAGTAATATACCTTCGTTTTATAACGCATTTGCTGACGATATTTTCACGATTGTAAATGAGAAAGATATTGGCAATGTAATTGATAGTTTATACCTTAATTTAAACAAAATCAGTGACTATTTTAAAAACCAAAATTAATAATGAATCAAGACAAAACAATGTTCATGCAGTTTCATCCCATAGCTGCGAACTATACGTCTAACTTACTTCTATATTGAAAAGCTACAACAATATAACAACAATTTCGTATGTACAAGGTTTATTTGAAAACTACGTCGCGTTGGTGGTAAATGATAAGATTCATGTTCAAGCGAGTAATATTTTTAGACCCATTTTAACAAAAACAAAACTGGTAAATTGTGAGCACAATTCAAAAACTGTATTTACAGTATTCCGTGTGTAATAAACATTATGTGGGAGAGTCATTCAGGCCTTTTAATGTAAAGTTAGGAGAGCACAAAAATTAAATTAGTACGGGTGAAATTGAGAAATCGAAAATTTGGGAACATGCTTGGGAAACTGGACATAAAATAAAAGAAGCAAATATATATATATATATATATATATATATATATATATATATATATATATATATATATATATATATATATATATATATATATATTATATATATATATATATATATATATATATATATATATATATATATATATATATATATATATATATATTTATATATATATATATATTTATATATATATATATATTTAAATTAAGAAACGAACCCGATCAACAAGATGACCATCAAACATTTATTGTAAGTGAGGACAAATAAATTGATGTATTAGGATTTGTGATGGTACACCCAACAACATCAACAAGGGAATTGTCAACGGAATGCGACATTAGTCAGTCTTCGGTTTGCAGAATTTTAAAGAAACATAAGTTTCGGTCTTATAAATACCAAATACACCAACATCTTTATGGAGATGATAAAGACAGGAGGCTAGTATATTGCAACTGGTTCTTAAATGCAGTACAACAAAACCCAGGTTTTCCTTTTCATATTTTATATTCAGATGAAAGTAGATTTACGAACCAAGGTATGTTTAACAGAAACAATACTAGGTACTGGGCTCAAGAAAATCCGAGGTTGGTAGGGCGGGGGAATATTCAGGAAAGATTTGGGTTTAACTGTTGGCTTGAAGTACTTGGAGATCGAATAATTAGACCCATATTTTTTGATGGAACACTTACTGGCGAACGATATTTAATCTTTTTACAAAATCAGACAGCAGAATTTCTTGACTTACTTCCTCTTGCCTATTTACAAAATCTGTTTTTCCAACAAGATGGTGCTCCCCCACATAATTCCAGAAGAGTGATGGAATATTTAAACAACTTGTATGGTGAACGCCTTATCGCAAATCAAGGTCATATCAGGTGGCCTCCTAGGTCACCTGACTTAACACCCCTCGACTATTATGTATGGGGCACTCTCAAAAATAAAGTTTATAAAACTTCTTCAAATACCCGTGAAGAGCTGCAAAATAAAGTTGTACGGGCTCTTAATGAAATAACGCCGGCTGAATTGCGTAGAGCGATTCAAGCAACTGTACGCAGAGCCGAATTGTGTATAGAAAAAAAATGGTGGACATTTTGAACAATATCTATAATGTCAATTTATGGTTTAATTATATTAATTATTTTAATATGGATACCTACTGTTACCTAGTTTAAGTTTAATTGTTCAAACGGAATTGATTTTTATTTATTTATAGGCACGATATTTATGTTCATTTAAATAAAACTCTGAAAACCGTACTGATGTCGCATTCTGTTGCTAATTTCCTTGTGGATCTAATTGTGTTTACCTCCACATACCTATGCTAAACTTACGTGTCACGTTCTTTGCGCTCACAATTATTAAATGTTTGATAGCTCAAGATTGCCTATAACTACACGAGTCTGTCTGGCAGCTGATATTGTTTTATTACATTCAATGGCTACTATGATTTTTCCAATGTTATTAGGTTACCAGATTTTAAACAGAAATGTGTCATTTTAGTTTCCAAAGCCCACTAATCTATTAGCCGCATGTTTCTAAAAGCTTGGTTGCATTGTATTTTGGCTGAAATCTCAAATATTTCTGAGCGGATTTTCAAAATTTTGGTATCATTAGATTCGTATGAAAATGGGGTATTTAAAAATGTGGTGGACGATTAACTTCCCATTTAAAAAAACCGAGTTAGTGGGTAAAAATCACATTTAAAAATTTTAAACGCCTCTAGACAATTAAGTAATGCAATCATATTGCTCTTTTTATTTTTATAGTAACGTAGCACACAAACTAAAATATATTTTGGGCACCACAGCACTCTGGATTCAGAAATAGCATGACCAAAATGGATGTATTGTATTCAAAATTTCCTCTAGATTCCAAAAATGTAAAAATATATAGGGTGTTTCATTTAAAAATCGAAAGTTGTGGGCATTTCTGGTCAAACCGGATGTGCACCAAACTTGATTTTTTATTGAAAAGATGTCATTTTAGTCGTATAATAAGCCCTCGAAATTTCAATTTTCAATTCCAAATATTTTAGGAGATATCGGGGCGACCGCAATTCGTGACACCCGGTATATATATATATATATATATATATATATATATATATATATATATATATATATATATATATATATATATATATATATATATATATATATATATATATATATATATATATATATATATATATATATATATATATATAAATGTTTATTTATTTTTTTATTTATGCGCTTTTAAAGGACACAATGTTTCTAATTTTTAAGAATGTTATTTCCCAATTTCTAAATGTGAATCTTGATGATTTATAAACTTGTATCTTATCATACGTATAAGTGTATTAAGGATCCTGTATTAATAATGTCTCATTTTGAATTTCTTAAAGACTTCTGTTTTATTTTCATACAAAACAGAGCGTTTTCCTTCAAAACCGTATATAAAGGATGGATACCCTCAGAACCTAACAATAGTGGAAAATAGAACAGCCATATTCGAATGTCCTCAAATAATTGCTGACTTAGAGCCATACATACAGTGGGTTAGAATTCACAATTACTCAGAAGTAGGTGATGACTACACTAAATTAAAAGTGACGTATTTACAGGTAATTTTATGAACTAGTTAGTTGGGCTATAAAAGTGTTTAATCAAAATAACAATACTAACAAACAGTACTGACTAAAAAATATTTTACATTTTTTTTTTTTTGTTTCTTTTTACCAGGGCATTTGGTGATGGTGTCTAATTGCAGGTTGTTGTTTTCTAGAGAAATAGGAAATCAAAAATTTTGCCTCATTTTAAAAATGTATGCCCCTAATTTTTATGGTGATTACGCACAATATTAATAAATGAACCTTAAAACTCTATATTATTATTGGCCCATTTGAGAAAAGCAAATTGTGCATGTTTGCTAACAGTAACATTAGGTACGTATGTAATGAAATGTTTAGTTGTAATTTGTAGTATTTTAATTGTAGTAATTCATCTATTTTAATGGCTGAAACTAGAAATATTTATAGATAGGTACATAGAATGGGCCATTGAAATCGAATCATGTGGGTTTTCGGGTAGTTCAAATTGATTTAAAAAAACACCCAGACACGTCAACTTATTTTTGTGGGAAACGTCTTTTGCAATAAAACTCTACCTACAAATCACTTCATCCTTTCTCGCTGACCACAACCCCTAAAATTTTAAATGGTATGATAGGACAAGTGATACTCATTTGAAAGGTCTTCCTCCCCTGAACATCGCACAATAAAAATGTTCAAATTCTATCGATTCGTTTTCAAGATATTTAAAATCAAGTTGCAAAAGCGCTATGTATTTATTCAGATAAAAAGAGTTTAAATAGTGCATCTGTCAAACGTTAGGAGAATCTTTATCAATCAATTAAATATCAAAGTGTTTGCCACCAGCTTCCATACAATAATACAAGTTTTGTTCGAAATGAATACATTGTAAAGTATTTGTGGTGTTATTTGATGGCATTCTTCAACAATACGACATCGCAACCCTTTCAGAGACTCCGGTTCCGTTGAATAGATTTTGTTCTACAAATGGCCCCACAGGAAAAGTCGAGTGGAGTTAAATCTGGAGATCTATTCGTCCAATCCATTATCCAGGAAACATCCTATCCAAAAACTTCCTAGCAGCCCGTGCATACTGTGGAGAGGCTCCGTCTTTTGAAATATCAAATAGTTCTCCAGGTAACGATTTTTCAATAATATCAACAAGTACAGGATGGATAATGTCTTCCAGTAATTCCAGAACGTTTCACTTGTCAGATTACCATCAAGAAAATTGCAACCAGTCGGTCTCCAAAAATACCAACCTAAACATTCAATTTTTAATTAGTTTAAGTGTGCACTTCGTGGAAGACAGTTGGATTAGCATCCGATCAATAGTGATAGTTATGACGATTTACAGTTGAGTTTAAGGAAAACGTACACGTCAGATGTTAAAAAGAAAATTGCTATCAGCAGCTATTCGGGCAGTCATAACTTCGAAAAACTTATGTTGCAGATCAAAATCATCCTCATTCAGTTCGTGTACTAAATTAATTTTGTAAGGATTAAATTTATAATGTTTCAGGATTCAGCGAAGAGTCGTTCTACCACTGTTATTAATAGTAGTAAATTCTCTCATGCTCAAAATTGGGTCTACAGCAACTTGTCCCGAAACTGCAATTTCAAAAGTTTCATTCCTTAACGGAAGTTTACGTTCAGAGTCCCGTTTCTTGTTAGCCAGTTTCACAGAATTTTTCCACTAACTCCTCTATTCACATGCTTTTCCAGATGTTGTTCATTGAATAAATTTGCTATATCGTTGCCACACTCATTATTTTGTAAAAATAGGGTGATTATTCCAACCTTTTCCGCAATTGTGTAAACCATTGTTGAGAATTAAACTTCTAAGCAGAATTCTGAATTAGCTGACATGTTAGCTTAACTGAAAGCAAGATTTTTGCTTAATTTTAGTATGATAATAGTTTCAAAAGGCTACATAAAAAATTATCCTTCACAGAAAATTTTTTGTTTTGAGTACATTCTTCTTAAGCCGCGTTTACATTCGTATAGTTACTTGTACTAGTTACTGATATAAGTAGCTAGCCTAGTTAGTCGACTTTCCCAGACTCAGAGAGTAGGTCTCTACACACAAAAGTGTTTTTTTCCCTTGCCATGGAGAGGATAAATCCTTTTCGTGGCAGTGTTTCCCGTTCAAATACGATTAGATTTAAAAAAGTTCTTTTGCAACTAAACTTGTACATTGAGCAAGTTTAAAGATTAGTTGTGCGGACAGTGATAAATGGGAGCTGTGGAGGAAGATTAGTTAGTAAGTAAATAGCCTGGGAAGCTATACATTTTCCTGTCCTCGCTGCTGGTGCAAGTACTTGTACAAGTACATTCTCATTCGGTTTACGTCGAGTTAGTAGCTGTCTGCAAGTTAGTGGTACAAGTAAGTAACCCATTTACTATACCAATGTAAACGCGGCTTATACACTTTCCTGTCCTCGCTGCTGGTACAAAAACTTTCTTATTTGGTATACATTGGGTTAGTAGCTGTTTTACAAGTTAATGGGGCAAGTAACTAACCCATTTACTATACCAATGTAAACCCGCCTTAACAATCCATCAGAAATGCTAGGGGAAATAATTATCTGAACTTTTTTTCTAACTGAATAAATAAAGAGCGCTTTTGCAACCCTAATTTTGAATAGTTTGTAAACGAATTAAAACTTTCTCATTTGGTATACATTGAGTTAGTAGTTGTTTTACAAGTTAACGGGGCAAGTAACTAACCCATTTGCTATACCAATGTAAACCCGCCTTAGCAATCCATCAGAAATGCTAATAGAAATAATTATCTGAACTTTTTTCTAACTGAATAAATAAAGAGCGCTTTTGCAACTTAAATTTTGAATGTCTTGTAAACGAATCGATAGAATTTGAAAATTTGTATTGTGTGGTATTTAGGAGAGGAAGCCCTATCAAATGAAGTATCATTTTCCCTATTTGCCATTTAAATTTTCAGGGATTTTGGTCACAGAACAGTGCGAAGAGATGAAGTGATTTGCAGGTGAGTTTCATTGCAAAAGTTGTCCGCTTAGAAAATGATTTAAACTCCTCGAAATCCCGTCTGTTCCGTTTTCAGTGACCCACCCTGTATATTGGTTAACCACAGTTTTTGACATATTTTCAACTAAATAATTGAAATATTCGGTTTTCCTATTTATTTTCTGGGGAGAAAATAATGTTAGAACTACCCTAATTTAAATAGTAAGATAATGGATAAAATTTGATGAAATTGAATTGAATGTTTGCAGACTGATAGCCTTTCAAAAGGGCTTTCATTTGAGATGTCGCAAGAGGTAGGGTGTCATTTAAGATTTTAAATTAGGGGCTCTATATTTCAATTTACGGAATTAAACTGTATATATGGTGCAATTCGTTGTAGAGATATAACAGATGCAAAAAAAAATCACTGACAAAAATCTTTGTCATATATATCATATTCCTTATATCTCTGTGATGACTACCATATTATTATTTCGTTTACAACTAATAATCTAATATTTGCATGTTCATCTGTGTCTATATAGAAACCCTTTCTGCAGGTAGTACATTTATTTTATTTTTCTTTAGAAAAGTAATGATGACAACGTGAACCCAGAAGTGTATCAAATAACAAATGTAACACACGAAGACGAAGGATGGTATGCCTGTATTGCTTCAAATAGTCTGGGCAACACATATTCTTCAGCATATATGCAAGTTGTAGATGAGGAGCAAAGTAAGTAAAACAAAAAATATAGTTTATTGCAGAGATATAAGAAATACAAAGAACCCCGTAAAATCACCGACAAAGATGCCGCCCTGTGCATATGTGACAGGACCGTACTACGGTTTTTTTAAATAGTGTATGAAATAAGGTGTAACAATATTAAAACTTCTGAAAATAGATGTTTACAAAAACAACAGTTTCAAAGAACATAAAAATTTTTAGTTGTAAATATTTAAAACACAATTAGCACAATTATTCTCCTGACCACAAAGTTTTGTTGGTGGCTGACATGGGAAACGGTGGAAATGCGTGCTTCACTGGACTGCCCAAGAATGTTCGTAGCTATTCTTTTCTTGTTTTCCATAGAGTTTTCTACGTAACTTTCCGCTATAGTATTCAATTTCGAACCCCCATGCTGTTTAATTTTTAGAAGATCGGCACATAGTCTACTAACAAAGTAACAGATAAGTATAAGTATAAGTATAACACCACATGAAATTACAACCCCCTTTATCCCTTAAGGTCTGGAATGACCTTGTGTGGGAGAGGGCTACACATTTAGAGACAATGGACACACACCCAATATCCGAGTATACTACGATTAATCTCTCTCACAGAAAAATCCCAGTTCCTCGACCGGGAATCGAACCCGGGACCCAGAGGTTTCGAGGCAAGTACGTTACCTCTAGACCACGGAGCCATCTGTGAAAGCGGTGACCAATAAACAAGATTGGATTTGGTAATTTTAGAAATTCTGCAATTTTTTTTGGTAGATAATCAAACATATTTATTCCAACAGACTACGTACATCATACTCCCTTGACGTATTTAAAAAATATCGTGCTCGACATTTTGTGATCGTAAGCGAATATATTTTCTCACTATTTCTACAAAATCCAGCCCGACTATGTCCCATGTGTTATAGCAAATTCTATCAATACATTAGTTTTCGTAGTGGAAATTCTTACTTTGATGTATGGTTCTTTGTCAACCACATTTTCTCTGCGCAAAAATATTAATTCGGATTTTTGGCAAGCGCCAGCAACACCAATAATCATTGCAACCTGAAACAAAAAAAATATATATAAGGCAACCTCTTTAAAAATTGGAAAAATGAGGAAAGAAACATCATAATTTCTACATACCTTCATCATTAAAAATAATTCCCATTGGCTTCTGTCAACAATCTTGAAATATATTCTTTGGTAAGAATATTTGTCCTTTTGGTTGATATCCGTCCGACTGCAGCTTCAGAAATGCCATCAATCTAGTATAATTCTTATCAATTGTTTTCGTTAACGAAATTTCTGTCCTCAACAGTGAATAGAGCGACCACAATGTAGAACTATTCATATCCTTTTTACCTTGGAAGTAGGCCAACAAAACCTTTTCGTTTATGTGCTTCATGTTCTTTTCTTCAAGCCACTTATTGAATTTTTGGTAAGCTACTTATTGAATTTTTGGTAAGCCAAATCGCACTTTGATTTCGATTTTTCGGGAATCACACTTGATAATGTCTTTTGCGCAGCTTCCTCCACATCACTTTGGACGTCCAAACTGGAATCAGACATATTTTTTCTTAAAAAACTTGAAATGAACTTTCAGTGGTTTTGCTGTCGCTAAAGACACTACTGATAAACAAGCATTAGCAGCTAAGTAAAACAAGATTCTAGATTGAAAGTTTGTGATAAGAAGTGACGTGTTCTGACAAAACGTTTATTGAGAAATAGATGGCATTTAACTCGTTTTAAAGAACCCTTTTAAAGGCCGTTTATTTATTTTTAGCAAAATGCAGTTTCTGTAATTTAAAATACAGGATAAATATAGGGGACATATTTTTTTTAGTTATAGAAAATTATGCAATTACCCCTAAAAAAGTGTTTTGCAGAAATTGTGTTTTGAAAATAAGCTCCTCATTTTGTGTAAGATACTCATTACACTCATTTTTACCAACTGGTTATACAAATAGCTATTACATGCCATTACAAAAAAAGTCGTAAAGTTAACGTCGTTTTACACAATGCAATAAATTTCACAATAAATTGCGCAATATTTTATTGCATCGTGTAATATCCGAAATTGTTGCAATTTTAAGTTGGTAAGAAATTCTGCAATAAATTGCGAAATTAGAGAAGGTTCTATTTTTCTGGCAATTTTTATGCAATTTCAGTGGTACCAACAGTGAGGCTTTAAGACAAAATTACAAAAGCAAGTGACAGGACAAAACGATTAATATATTGGTTTTTAATTTATTTTTGTTCACTCCTGTTCCTGGTGTTCCATTTTTAGGTTATGTTTATACACTTCTGTCTTCTGTTTTGTTTAGTAGAAATAGAAAATTGAATTATCAGTTGGCAGTATGAAAAATTGTGCAATAAATTGCATCGTTTAAAAACCCCAAGGTCAAACTGCCAGGTTCACAATTTCTTGCAACAATAAATCGCACAATTTATTGTAAAATTTATTGCATCGTGTAAAACGGCGTTTAGGAGGCATTTATTTCATTCTCATCAAATTGTGCAGAGCACCAAATTATCTGCACCTTGTACTATTCATATAATTACCAGAGGTTGCATTTACCAACCGGATATGACATAAGCGCAGGGTTGACTTTAAGTGGTTATATGTCAGATTTGCATGCATATATGAAAGGATATCTTACCTTGAAATTTTTTTAGCGAATTCCGTATTATCTAAAATTAATAAAGTCAGTTTATTATAAACACTCACTCGAAGAGAACTGGAGGTATATGGGGATGAACTTAACACTAAATTAACACACAAGTGTTCCTGGTAATAAGAATAAAAGTATATTATTAATATCTGTTCTAAATGTTTTGGAGTTAAACTTCGGCGCTTTTTGTTGAAAATCCTAAAGGGACTGCGAGAAGAACCGCTCGACGTCGACATATGTAACTGGGGCATACTTAAAATATGTAAATTTTCGCAGTCACCACATTCATGACCGGTGTAGCAAACTCTATTTCTTTGTCGTTTAAAAGGTCTATTACACCTGTCGTCGTAACAAATCCGGGATTTTTTTTAAACAGTTTGGAATTTTGTTTGTACCCTCGCAGTAATTTCTTCCTGTAATTGAAAAATATATTGTCGAAGATCAAACACAACGTATATTGCATCAATTGTAGTAAATTCTGATGTTGGCTGATATTAAAGGTCTAGTATGGCTAGAGGAATTCGTGAAAAACTTCCGTGTACATCTCCAGATTTTCTTAAACAGTTGGATCAATAAACGCCTGTTGCGCCTGTGAAATAGCCACTGCGTCACTTGAATTTAACTGCTGTATTAAGGATTTCACATTTTCAAAATGGCAATAATAATACGATGCTGTCTCTAATCAGGTTCCCCATCGTGTCATAATAAGCCCTGGGGGTAATGGAGTATTTGGTAGATGTTCATGAAATAGCCGTACACGACTTGGTGCTTTAAGAAAAGCTTTCTTTACACTAATATCAAATTATCAACATTAGGGTGGCACTCCCTATTTGTTTCAGCAATCCCATGAAGCCCATGTGCTAAACATGTTACATGAAGTATATTCTGATATGTTTTCTTCAAAATTCTTCCAGTAGCTTTCATATAATTCACTCCATCGATAAGAAATAATAAGGACTTGTTCTTATTTTCTGCATATTTGTCACCCCAAACTTGAATTCACTACCTCCGCTATAGTGCGAGAATTTGTAACTCCTAAAACTTTAGAGGTGATCAAGTGTCGGCTCATTGAACAATTTTCCTCCATTGCACCCACTACCTTAAACCCGCAAGAATTGGTGGTTTCGTCCACGCTAAGCCAGATGTATTTCCAATTAAACTCAGAAGAAATTTATATATATTTTCACACTCCGTTGATAAATATTTTTTTCTTAGTGTAGACTCCAAGGGCACGTTAACATTGCTATATTTGCCACTAATACATTTTCTAAAAAATTGTCTAAAAAGTGGATTGTTTAGTTTTGACCACGGTATATTACATCCTATCATAAATTACAGTAAATCTAAGTTAAAATTACGTTGCATATCTATTATATATGCAAGTGTACGCAAATATGTCTATTAATATTTGTGTTGCATGACCACGAAATTGCTTTATAACATCTAGTACAATACAGTTGTCTGCCATCAAATTGTAAATTGGCAATATCGCAAATCCAAGAATTTACTGTAGCTTCCGTCTGTTTCGTACGTTGTGACATTTTAACTGCGAATTTTTGGTACCTACGTCCGAATTAATCCACGTTATGCAAGATACTGTTTGATCGTGTTATGTTTTCTCGCCTCCACGCGAGGGGCGGCCGTTGGTCTTCAGTAATGTAAATTGCCTGTAGAGTGCAATTTAAAGGAATCTATTACACATTACGTTTTTATTTAATATAGTGCATTCTCCGACAAAACTAAGCTACGCATAACACTATAAAATTAAATAAAATTCACTTAATATATTGCATCACTTTCTTTTTGTAGTTTGGGAATGTTTCAGTAGGTGTTTACAATATATTATATCTGTAAAAGCCATCCCTGGAATCCGATCGGTAAATCCAACCTCTGGTAATTACATTATTATTACCATACTTAATAAAATTCTGGCAATACTGCTCGTTCCCAAGTAACATACCGAGTTACAACGTTGTGAAACCTGTCAAAACGTTAGTGTGACCAAATACAACTCAGTTTGCTACTTGGGATTGTATTTTATGAATCCAAATAGGTGAATAATTTGAAACAGATATAACCAACGGGTCTTCATAAATGATCGAAAATCACTTGACCTATTAGTTCCCTCTAACAGCCTCGTCGAGTCCTGCCGTCAGCAAAAGATGGTTAAAAATGATTCCAACAGGTTGACTGCCGACCATATTTTTGAGGCACTCTCGGACGCCGTTAAGTTTTATTTGTTTTGTTACCTTTAGTTATGCCATAAATCATGTAAATTATAGTGTTATTATCATTTTCATTTTTTTTTTTTCTCAAATTAGCGAAAAAAAAATTATACTCCGATCGGAGTGGCCGGCGTCAGGCATTAATATTTTCACGGGATGCCGAACACTCCGAGATCGGAGTATAATTTTTTTTCGCTAATATGAGACAAAAAAAAATGAAAATGATAATAAAAACTATAATTTACATGATTTATGGCAACAAAACTAAAAGGCAGATGGCTCAAAAAAAATCAAATTTACGCCCACCACTCCGATCGGAGTGGGGGGCGTCGCCGATTGATGCCGGTACACTCCGATCGGAGTAGTCGGCAGTCAATCTGTTAAACACATAAGTATGTGTAAAAATCCTCATCAGGTACTGCCATAATATGAAAGACATAAAATCACGAGGTAAAAGGTGCCAGTTGATCACATGGTTTTTAATCAATTATGAAGGCTCTGTATATTTGAAATACATTTTAGGTATTAGAGAAGAAACTACAAATTTATATACAATAACAGTAGTAGCAGCAATTGGAGCAGTGGTTGCAATTTCCATTATTTCTCTCATGTGTATTCATTTTCGACAAAAAATCAGACGGTAATTTTATCATTTATTTTCATAAAACAAGAGTTTCTAACAGGATGTCAATACCCCAAGTACGTATTTTAAGAGGCATTGCGAATTAGGCCCGGCTACATGTTTTCGATTCAGAACTTTACGCTTTTTCGAAAAATCAGAAATATACAGGTTGTTCCATTTAAGATAATCAAGTTGGTATCGACTTCCGGTATTACTGGAAGTAAAAAATATTTGAATTGCAAATGGGTTGTATGTGGGCCGTGTGTAGATTTGGCACTCAATGTGCGCCGGTTTTAAGGTTGAAATTATTAAATTAAGTGAGAAGTAAACATTTATTTTTTTGTTTACACACATATACGCATAGTTCCTTAGATATCCGCGGGTGTTAAATGATGTGTTGAATTTCCGGATATACTCCTGTGTAGCTGATAGGTCCCTAAAGGGATCGTAATTACTTCAATGACGTTTCGGCAGAGTCACATCTGCTATCTTCAAGTTCTTCTACGGTTTCTCGTTACTTGAACTAAAATGACGCTCTCTGGAGTCTCTGGATCGAGTTAATCCTTATATACCCTCGTTGTGCTAGTCGCGCATGCTTTATTTTGGTTGCGGCTGGTCTCGCTGTCATAGGTCACGTGTCTATGTCATTCGGCAACACTCATTGTGATATTGTGCCTCCCAGTCTCGTGTTCTCTTTAATGTATGTGGCGATTTTCCTGTCTCTTTTAAATGTTGTTTTGATTTTGTGTATACGTAGAAGTTCGATTATCTTATCTGCTGTGTCTTTTACATACGGCAGATAAACTCTTGGTACCGGTTTCTCAGAGTCCTCTTGTGTTTTAGGTATAGTTGATTTTTGCGACTTCTGTATTGTATGCTGTGTGAAATTTTTCTGCAACGCTTTCTTCGTTGATATTATCGGCAACCACTTGCTTCTTGGAGCAAGGTACGACGTTTTTACCAATAAATTTATGTGCTAGATGATGATATGATTATGCGTTTAGTCAGTGTGAGTAGCTTTTCTATACACTTTTTGGCCCAAGCTTCTCTCATGTTTATTTTTCACTAGTATGTCCAGGAATGGGAGTTGTCCATCTGTTTCTACCTCCATCGTGAATTTAGTTTTGTTATTCAGGTAGTCTAGGAAACTATTTAGATGCTATCTTTCATAAGTCCAAATTACGAATGTGTCGTCGACGTACCTTAGCAAGACTTTTTGTTTTAAGATCCTCAATGAAAATATTAGCAATGACTGGAGAGAAAGGTGAGCCCATCGCTTCATACATCAATTTGCCTGTAGATGTTGCATTTTTAGCAAAAGGCTGCAGTTGTCTAGCCAAATATTAGCTAACTGTTTAGAAGCGATTCTACTGAGTTGAGAATTGGTCTTAGAGGAGCTCCTTATTTATGAATCTTTGATGGGCGATATAATTTGGGGCATGTTAAAGATTTCTTTCTCGGAATAATCTGGTTTTGTATCACCCAGAAATTCAACACATCATATATAATAGATACTTTAAGGAGAGTAAACACATAATTCTAAAGGGCGTACTTGAGTTATAGATATGCTATAATGGGACACATGTATACCTTTAATATGTATACCTTTAATATGAATACTACTTTTTAGTGAAAAGAGAGAGAAAAGATGATTGCAGTGGAGACTGCAAGAGCGGCTATAAAAACAACTCAATGGACCAAAAAAGTTATTATTGAAAAAATGACCAATGCTTCAGAAAACATATCGGAACCACTGGTGAGTATAATACATCAAATAAATACAAAGAATCTTATTGTGAAACCAAAAATTGAAAAAAAAATAGTATTCATTCTGCAATAACCCCTCCCCCCACTTTCAGATATGGAAAGATCACCCAATAAATTTCCTTTGCCATTCCCTATAACATTCCCCTTGATTAAAACGAGTTATCTCAAAATCTATGTATTTTTTTTAAATGGGAGGAATCGTAACTAATTTATTGCCTAATAATAAAGGTAAAAATAATATGTATTACTTCTACATCTACAGACATTACAAATATTTTTTAGTTGATGCCAGTTGTGAAAATTGAAAAGCAAAAAACTCAAACGAAAAACTCCGGAGATAATATTCTATCGGAATATGAACTTCCAATGGATTCGGAGTGGGAAATACCCAGGGAAATGTTGGGCTTAGGCATGATCCTTGGAGAAGGCGCCTTTGGAAAAGTTATTAAAGCCGAGGCTATGAACCTTTTGAAACCTGGAAGTACAAGTGTTGTGGCAGTCAAAATGTTAAAAGGTAGAGTTTACTTCTCTATGGTGAACCAACATTAACAAATTGAGAGCGTACTTTTAAATTGTAAGGAATACGCTCATTTTTATTCCATCTATACTTTTCCACATATTGATATATTCTCTATATGATATTTATATTATGTATGTAAATATCATTCCTTTTTTAAATTTTTATTTTATATGTGCGGGGTGGTCCGATTTAAATTGGGAAACTTGCCAGGTTAGCCTAAAAGTAAAAACCTTTTGTCATATAAATATATATCGAAAAACGAATGGATTTGAAAATACAAGGTGTTGAAATTAGTAACAAAAATTTTTTTTTCAGTATCAAAATAACGCAATAATATTTTTTATTGACATTTGGTATACAGGTATAGTTATGGCAAGAATATTATTTAAATTAACTGTTGTCAAAAATGTTATATTAGATGATAATGTCTTTTTCTTATCGATTGCTCTTCAAGCCACAAAAAACTTTTTATTTGTACGTCACTGGTCAAACCCAATAGAAAAATTTTAATCTACGTTCCTCTTAAATCAACAAATGTTTTTGGCTTCTTTTTGAAATTCTTATGATTTTTGATAAATTTATTCTCTACGACGATGCATTTCCGCAACATTAAATTTGTAAGTAGAATCAAAAACAGTTGGCTGTGCAAATATGCGTTTTGACAAAACTGACATTTGTTACAAACTTATTATTTACATTTTTATATTAGCTGTCGTTGTTTGGGGGGGGGGGGCGAGAACCCCCCCTGGGGGGCCTTCAGCGGGCCTATTGTGGCTCAAACTTTTTACTTTTTCTTTGTGAGTTACTTTGAATCTTCTCTTTCAAATTATCATGCCTAATTTATTTACTAATGAAGAGTATGATATACATTTTATGTATGGTTATCGTCATGGAAATGCAAAAGGAGCTTCGAGAGAATATGAAATAAAGATTTCCAAATAAAAGACAATCAGATCCTTAAGTTATACGCACACTGTATAGAGATTATAGAAAACCCTACCATTTAAAACTCGTACAAAATTTAAGACTCGAAGATGGACCTACAGTAAAAATAAAAAAAAAAATTGAGTAAAAAAAGTTACAAAAATGCGCAGCCTCCCCAGATTACTTCTAGATCATTAGTAAAATCTTTGCAAACTATTTTTTTATTCGTAATCAGAAAGAAATTTTATCACCTAACTAGTCATAGACGATTTTGTTATCGCAATCTTAAATAGTTGAGCGTAGCTTTATTTATAACTTTTATAACAGCAAAAACTGAGGAGGAAATTTTCGTTTCATTAACCGTGGTGGATGTAAAAGAATTAATTCCGTTAAATAAATAGCAACGTTGAGATGTGGACAGATTTATTCTAAACTACTGTATTTGCATCAAGAGATGGCGCATTGTATCACCTGTGGTTTTAATTCAATAGAACTTCAACGAGTATTGGTAAAACGAAAATGAGAACAAATTGCAATACACAGCATACAAATGTTATGTATTGAAATCGGTATTGCCGAATCCAAGGATTTTATTCCCGTGAACGAGAAAGATGTTTTTTTTGCGCATCTTCTTTACACCATGCAATGGGAATTTATGGAGGGGACTTTTTTTACTTTTTAAAATACCCAAATCCATAGGTAAGCATTCGGCTGTTTTTGCAAACATGGTGATTAAATGTGTATTGTACATTTTCTACAGAAATGCAAATGGGAATTTTGGGGAGATTTTTACTTTATACAAACAAATACACAACCAAGTACTACACCCAAACTCTGAAGATTTCCAGCAATTTCAGATTTTATTTGTGTTTGCAACATAATAACATGGTGATGTAATAGTTGCATATTCAGTTAAAACTTTAAGTTCATATTTAGGGATACGTCATTTTGTCATAACTGTGTGTCCTGTAACTCAGCAGTTATGTTCCGTTGACAACGGACCATTGCATAATAAATAAATTAAAATTTGTGCTCTCGCCTAGCGAATAAGTTGTTGGTACCCCTTAATACCCTGCCTGACAGCCAAGTAGGGATGACGATATTTCCAAAAAGTATTGATTTCGGGTATCGATCTAGATTGATAGTAAAAAAATCGATCCACGATAAAATCGGACTTGAAAAAATCCATTCGTCAAAGATTGATGTCTGGTATTTTTATTCTGCTTTACTTATATACAGAATATGATTACTTGAAATTGAATTGAATAATTAATATTACATTCATAATACATGACCAGTCAAGATTACTAGACTTTTAAGTCTCCCAATATGTGATTAGAATTAGGGCAGGGTCATACGAAATCTTCAATTGCTGATGTTTTAAAGCATATTTTGAAAAGTAGGTTTAGTATCTCTTTTCATGTATGTAGAAATTGAAAAATTGGAAGAGAAATCGAATGTACCTGAACGATTTTTTATGATTCTTTTACCAATTAGACCGAAAGAAATCGGTTTTTATTGTTTCAAAATATCTATACCAAATATCGATTATTTTTGTTCCAAAAGTCGATTCATAGAAATATCGATACAAAATCGACATCCCTACAGCCAAGTTTAACAAATTAATAATATGATAGTATATCATCCCTTTAACCAATAATAAAAAAAAAATTTCCACAGTACCTGGTTTAATTTTTGCAAAAAAAAAAACTGAAAAATTCATATATCCCGTTTATTTTTGAGATTTTAGAATCTAAGGAATTCTAAGTATTTTTCGAGATTGTTTTGGGAATTTCTTTAGATGCTGATGTTGGCAACACTATAATACTTTTTATTCGGTGGTCAAAAATGTGTCGAAGTGATTGGCATGCATTTGAGCAACTCCTTCAATTAAAATGATTGTTAATAAACAAAATTTCATTATATAAAAAAATAAATTCTTAACCCGCCTCTCAAGTCACCGAAGTAACTCCCAGAAATCCTAAGATTTTGTGTTGAGTAAAGAGAGACGAGGCCTATAGTTTATTGTGGAGTCCGAACCACACCTAGGACATCGACATCCCATCTTAATCTGAAACAAATTACAAATAAAATGTCCAACTTGCTCCGGAATGGATTCGAACCATCGATAATCGGTACCGAGTAAATTATATGCGCTTTACCCACTCGGCTACCATGCCCATTTATAAATATTAAAACATGCCCACTAATAAATATTACAACATAAAAACATTTTTGTATATGTATAAAGTTAAATCCCAGGAACAATAAAATACCGCTTGATAGTTCATTTAAATAATAAGTATTTAAATCCATATTATTTTAAAAAACTAACACCTAACACCTGTGACATGTTAAAATTTGTATTACAATATCCTTAACTTTTTTGGAGAAGTTTACATCAATACCCTAGGCCACAAATCAAGACTATTTTTATTATTATTAAAAGAAAAGTAATTATAACTGTCAGTGTCAAAATTGTTTGAAATTAATATAAACTGAAAAACTATCTGCTGTGAATAATAATTTGATTCTTCATTTTCATTTAATGTTTTATATTTTAGAAGGACACACGGATAATGAAATGATGGATTTGGTCTCAGAAATGGAAATGATGAAAATGATAGGAAAACATATAAATATAATAAACTTGTTGGGTTGTTGTACTCAGGGAGGTCCTCTATACGTAGTTGTCGAATATGCTCCTTATGGTAATCTAAGAGACTTTTTAAGACAGCATAGACCATCTTCAGGCTATGAATTAGTTATTGGTGAGCAGAAGGAAAAGAAAACTTTAACACAAAAGGATTTGGTCTCCTTTGCGTATCAAGTAGCTCGAGGAATGGAATATTTAGCTTCTCGAAGGGTAAGTATATAAATTTTAAAAACTATGAAATACTCAGAGAGTGGCTTCAATTGCTGAAGATAAGCGGCATAATCCAAAGAAATATGAGCGGAGGAAGAAGATATCTTATCTGCCAAGGGCTCCTGAACCCATCGGCATCAAATTAAAGGTTTTTACAAAACTAAAATTTGTATAGGTAAATAATTAGCTGCATACCTTACGGAAACACATATTTTATTATGCAAGTGGTTCCAACATTGAACAGTGGTATTGGCAACACAGTTATTTAGTGCGTTTTGACCCTCTATTATACGAATAGGTCATAGATATTCATAATCGAATAGGCGAACCTGTGGTTTGAAATCAATCGAGCTTCCACTTTTATTTCAGTACACCTAATGTGACCGCAAAGCACAAAATTCTGTAGGCACTAAGTAGTTTCAGTTGATTTGATTTGATCGCTAGTGGAAATTTATTAGTAGTTGACAGTACTGTACAAACCACAGCTGCGATTGGTTTTACAATTAAATAAGTTTATTTTATAATGAACGGTAGGTTGTAACATCCCCAAGCAGCGAATCAGCTGTTAAAGCCTCACATGGTCGGGCGGCAGCGTAACTATGACCAGTGGACGTTGAAAGTGAACGAGGAAAAGACGAAGGCGATGGTGTTTACTAAAAAATCTTACAAACAGTAAAATCTTGACGCCAATTTCGATCCGGGGTACCCGTAAAAAAAATAAAATAGTACGTAAATAAATAAATAAATAAATAATTCAAATTAGATGTTCAAAAAGATTTCCTTGAGCAAGGCGACAATACTGTAAACTGCGCATACCTTTAGTCATGTATCTAGTGAGTTGGCTCGATCTGTATATACTCTCTCTCTCTCTCGCACTCGCGCGTCTACATAATGTCCTCTTCGTTGCACTATTGTAATTACTCTTTACCACTTTTCATGCTATTAAAATTGCCAGATCGGCCAGGCTTTCAACATTTTTTCTTTTTGGAGCATTAAAAATATACTGAAAAAATTACAGGCGGTACAAAACATTTTAAATGTAATCCCTAACAATGTAACTTTGCAATCACTTAACAATACGTTATGCTCAACCTGTAATTTTTTTTTATTACTTAAAAATGTATAAAATAGAAGATACTAAAATTTCAAGCAGTAGACTATTTTTATTTCCCAATTTTGCAAATTTCTTTGATATACAGCAACATAATGGAATATTTAACAATTTAAGTCCTTTACTTGATCTTGTTTTTTCAAACCTAAAATGTAAGATTTTTCGAGATAATGCGCCATTAGTACATGAGGATATTTTTCACCTAGCTCATTGCATTAAAATACAACCTCTTCCAAAATGTACAAACTTTGCATCTGCTAATGATCAAAAAGCCTATAACTTTAAGAAAGCTAATTATCCAGCCCTATATAATGCTCTTTTAGAAACGGATTGGTACTATTTACAAAATTTTTTTAAATATTAATTTAGCTGCTGAAACATATTACATTAAACTGTAGAGTATTTTGGACCAGTATGTACCTCAAATTAAATTTTATAAAAAGGACTTATCTAAAATGGTACACTAGCGAAATAATAAATAATTTTAAACAAAAAGACAAGCATTTCCGTAAGTACAAAAAAACAAACTATTATTACAATTTAGAACAGTTTAAAAGACTTAGAATTTTAATAAAATAACAGACAGATTTAGAATATCAAAGGTACCTCTCTAATATTCAGTCCTCAATATCATCGGATCCAAAGATATTTTGGTCATTTGCCCAATCAAAGCGGCAACAAACACGAATACCTGGTAAAATGTCATATAAAGATAATAACTACGATGATCCACATGATATTGTAAACATATTTGCGGAGTTTTTTTAGTTCAGTATATACCATGTGATACACAAGACAATCACGTGACTATAGGCAATAATAACTTTGAACTTTTCAGTATTACAAATATATCGATGTTGGAAATTCAAGATGTTGTGAAAAAGCTAAAGAACAAAATTACATCCGGCCCAGACCTTATACCATCCATTTTGGTGAAAGATTGTGCCAATGCATTCTTAACACCGCATTTTATTCTGTTTAATATTTCAATAAAATCCTCAGCTTTTCCCAACCGATGGAAGGTGGCAAAGGCGTTTACGATTTTTAAAGCAGGCGATACATTAAATATAAGCAATTACAGACAAATTTCTCTTTTGTGTAATTTTGCTAAAGTTCTTGAAATCAATTTATACAAACGCATCTATATGTCCACTAAAAACATATTATCAGTAGATTAGCATGGCTTTGTATCTAACAGATCAACTACTACGAACTTAGTAATACTCAGTCAAACAGTTTCTAATATTCTAGATAAACGAGGACAGGTAGACGCTTTGTATACCGATTTTACCAAAGCCTTTGATCGCATCGACCATAAATTACTTTTACAGAAATTAGCAAAGTATGGATTTAATTTAAATCTATTAAATTACTTTCAATCATATTTAACAGGCAACAATTTATATTTTACAATGGATATAAATATACTTAGCAACTTCCGAAGTGCCGCAAGGCCTTTACTATTTCTATTATTTATTGATGACTTTATGCACTGAATTGAAGTGCGACAAATTAATCTTTGCAGATGAATTAAAATCTTTTAAGAGCGTAAATTCCGTAAACGATTGTATATACATATCTTCAAGAAAACCTTAATATAGTCGGCAAATGGTGTGGCCTGAACAAAGTTGGTATCTATGTTGCTAAATGTATGGTAGTGTCTTACACAAAAAAGAAAAAATTGCTTTAACTAAAACTACAAAATTAGTTTTAGAGCGCATACAAACAATTAAAGAATTAGGTATATATTTTGATTCTGAACTGAATTTTTTCGAACATATACATATCAAATATAAAGAGGCAATCAAAATGTTAGGATTTATCATAAGAAACTGTAAATCATTTACTAATTTAAATTGTTTAAAATCATTATATTATTCTTGTGTACGATCGAAACTTGAGTACGGATCCATAATCAGGAACCGTTACTATCTAGTTCACAAAGGCGCGTTTGAGCAAGTTCAAAGAAAATTTTTAAAATTTTTATCATTTAGAGATACATGAGAAGGGTATAGATAACTATTATCTTCTAAGCACATTGCATTTTGAAAGTTTAGAGTATCGGCGAATTTGTCCTATGCTACTTTTTCTATACAAATTATTACATAATAAAATTGAATGTCCTCAAATTCTTTCACAAATTAACTTTTTCTCTCCAAGAATGCATTTTCGACAAAATCCCACATATTAAACTAAACGAGCCAATACCAATATGTTGCTAAATTCTATCAATACATTGTATGTGCTATTATTTTAATAAATTAAGTCAACATTGTGTATTACTATGGTAATTTATATAAAAAATAAATGCTGCCCAAATAAATAAATTTTGCTTCAGTTTATGCCTTGTTTTAGAAAAATACAGTGCAGTTATTACCGCACTATAGTGCTGTTATGATAAGGATTCATAACAGCACTGGTGCGGTAATAAATATCTTAACAAAACCCAAATTAATTTGTTTAATAGCCTATAAAAACACCGACGTAGATAAATTATTGAATCTACTTATATAAAAACGTAAATTTTCAGAATCTCCAATCATTTAATGAAATTATTGAAAATGGCGCACTGTAAATACCCGTTAGGTAAACATGAAACATTAAAATAATATTACAAAATATTTAAAACAAGTAACTTTTTAACGGTTTTTTCTGTCATGTTTTGTTTACGTTTTAATAACAAATATTTTAAAATATTGTTGGTTTTAATGTTTATGAAACTTTAAAAATAACATTTTCTTAATGTAATTTAGGAACCCTTTTAATTACGTTTTCTGAGTGTCTCTCTAACGTGAATACAATGTAACTGAAAATATAAGTATAACATCATTTTCAACATTTAGTCAACGTTATTTAAATATAGTTTTGTATATTGTATTATTTACATTTCCACCATATAAAAAAATAAGATAACGTACTCACAACGTAACATACCAAAAAGGAACACACATCCTCTCTCGGCCGTGGTTCGGCAGAGAGTCCCCCGCGTCTTAGTATAAGCGTTCCCCCTTTGTCCCCACACCGCAGTGTTCGCGCTGGTGCACTAAAGGTCCAGTGGTCGCTTATATTATCAAAGATTTACAATTTAGTTGTCGGTTCTAGAATTTTTAAGGTTGACCTCCAACCAAATTATGCAATTAGCATTAAATAAGACGCAAGTTAATTATATCTAAAAATGGACCGTTACATCGTAAACGTTATAGTTCGTGTACTGGACTCTCTTAAAACAACATGTCCACTGTTACTAGCTAGCAAAAGAGTAACTGTGTGTACTGGCCAAACAATTACGCGGATCGTGCTGGAGACGTTAGAAAAATTTGACCTGTCAGTGTTGATGTTTGTGACCGATGGTGCCGCAACAATGCGTTTAGTAGGCCGTTCTCTTCAAGAACACGGTTGTAGGTTAGTACATGTTACGTGTAAAGTGCATGCTTTTCACCTTATAGCAGAAACTATTCGACAAGGTTTTCCAGAGGTAGATGCATTAATAGCAAGAACTAAAATTGTGTTTCTTAAATCTCCTAAACGTCTTTGCGCATTTCATAACAAGTGTCCCGGTATTCCCGAACCACCACAGCTGATTCTTACATGTTGAGGAACATGGTTGGAGGTAGCATTTTATTATGCTGAATATTTACAACAAATAAAAGCTGTAATACTACAATTTAATCCAGACGAGGCTGCAGCTATTAAGGAAAGCCAGACAAAATTCGAAGACGTATCTGTTGATACAGCTTTACAAACTATTCGCAAGAACTATAAAGGATTACATGACGCCATATAAAACTTATAAAACAGTGCGTTGTCGTTAGCGGAGTCACTGCAAATAGTGGACGAAGTAAATCGACTGCTACACTCTATAGGTCACGCAAAAAATGAGCCCGTTGGAGAAAAGTTCGCACGTGTGTTAAAGCAAGACACTGGTTTTACCAGATTAAAACAAATTTGTGATGGTACTGATGATGCATCTGCAGATCCATTAAATGAGTTCAAAGACTATTTTAAGTATGCTTGTATTACATCAATAGATGTCGAACGGTCGTTCTCAAAATATAAGCATATATTTTCATCACGTCGAACATTACTCTCGGAGACAACCATAGAAACATACATGATGCTGCAAAGTTTTTACACATCTTTTCCAGTTTGTGATAACCAAGCTAGTTAAGAGGGTAAGGTGTGCATACATTGTTATAAATTGTAACAGTTTATTGCTTTTATTACTGCTTAATTTCTTTTCATACACTTATTATGGTGCGTACGCCTATGTTCTGCGGCGCATTTTTGTCAACTCTACTTATCACCCGTTTGGCAGTTATGTTGTTATGTACACCTGATATTTCTTTACATACCTTACGTCCGTTTTACAAGTTGAAAATAAATGGGCTCGTAATTGAGCAAATAACAAACAAATAACATATGCGCCTTTTTCAATAACTTCACCAAATGATTGGAGATTCCCAAAATTTACTTTTTGTTTTAATTAGTAGAATCACTACGTTTTCCTTTCCTAAATGGAAAGCTTACCGAATCACAACCAGATATACAATAAAATGCTAAGAGATTATTAACAAAGTCGATTGGACACATTTTAAAGGTCTGGGACAAATATAAACTAGTTGAAAATAAAACTATGTATTTTTTTAATTATAACAATATTTACAATAATATATCCTCAGAAAACTATGAGCAGTGAACTAAACAGTCTATAAATACATAAAACGTAATTAATGAAATGAAAACTGTCTGTTGTCCGACACGGTTAGGGACTGCCCACCAGAACGCCACATGTATGATTCATTTTACAAAACCTTTTTTCTCACTTACTATACAATTTATAAAAAAAAAACGCTCCATAAAAAAAATTTCTATTATAAGCTACAACGTATGTAGTTATTTTGAAAAATAAAAAAGTTACCTCGAATCACAAAAGTGGCAACTCTGCCATTAATATTTATCTATTTAATTATTTTTCAGTCCTATCAAAACAAATATGATTTTTACATATACCGTTGGAAATCGATATATTTGAATAATATAATACTAAAATATCAAGTTTTTACGACAACAAATGATAGATTTAGAGGGGTGAGAACATAAAAAATGCAAAAAAAAGGGAATTTTTCGTAAAAAAAATAAAAAGTACAATTTTTCTCCGATTTCACAATTACAAATTAAATCGCGACCTCAAAAGTATGTTTTGTGAGATGTTTTTACATAAGGATCAACTGTTTGTTTTTGTATGTTCGAGAGTTGCACAGCATGTGTCAAATTCAGGGGTCTCGTTCTTTGACTATTAGTTATGTGCCCGTACCAAGTAGCAGTGCTTTTCCATTCCTTTGGCAGGTGGCGTAACTATGTATTCCATCACTTTAATACTACCTCAAAACACTTAATCTCACAAAAATAACGGCTGTGATTCACTGAGAAGCGTGACGTTGAATGCAACGTCACGTATTGGAAAAATAAAACAAAAACAAAAGACTAGCTACCCGGTGCTCTGTCGTGTTCTTCTCTAACACTTCTGAACAAACCCCAGTCGGGTTTGTTCTAATTTCTTGAAAGGGGGAGTCTTGCCAAGAGAAACCCCCGTCTAATTTAAATAAAACATAATTATTAGTTGAACAGATAAATCCACGAAGGGGCCACCAAGGCACGAATACGCGATCATGTATCACTATGTGTGATGACTGATGACTGCGCTCATCAATTCCTGACGTGGATCCAACTCCGCTGCTAATTGTCAAATGTATATTGCGCATATCGGGCCATGTTCGCACCTTCGTGGTTTTATCTGGATATTTATATAATTAATAATAATAATAATAAACTTTGTTTTAACTACTTAGGATAACATAATTTGTACATGTGGCAGGTCATAAATAACAAATATATATAAAATATCACATATATGTTTCATATATAATAGACACTTACAATAGGTAATTTTGTATATGTGACAAGTCAAAACATAAATCATAAAAAACACGAATATATATAAAATATAATATACAATACATATGAGAAGACTACATTATACATAAAATATAAAAATATACATAAGAACATGGATAATAAGGTCCCGATCAGTCTAAATTATTAAAAAAATTTACGAATTCCCCTAGGTTGTAAAAACCTTCTTTTGAACACATAAACTGTTCTTGCATTTTGTATATCCAAAGACAACTTGTTATAAAGAGTTAAATCGGTGTAAATTTTTTCGGAAATAGAATGACTATAGAACTGCCAACAGACGATTATCCTCTTATGTTTTTAGTTCGGTTAGTTGATATTATTGTTCAACACATAGATATACCATAACTATCTTTGCTACTAAAAACCACAAAGAAATATCGCCACCCTTTCGGCAGAGAATAATTTGTGCTTTCGGCGTTGTTTTAACTGTTTACGGTAGCACGCTTCATACACTTTTTTGTTTCACGGTAGGAACTACGTGTGGTGGTTGCTTTGAGAAAAAGATTTACAAGTTTTTCAAATCCAAGATGACTGTCATGTTATATCGATGTGTGTTTAAGTATACGTACAGCTTACAGCTCTTTTGTTTTCTCACATTCTTTGCCATTTCGGTAATCGACATTGTCGTAATCATAATATTCATAATATATGGTTAGGCCAGTGGTTAGGGTTGTTGTGCATTAAAGTGCCAAGAATATTAAGCCAGTTTCCGAAGTAACTATAATTATTATATAGGTACATTATTTTTTACTTATTTTTTGTAAATTAATAGTAAAAAATAAGAAAGAAAAGAAATTAAGCAAAACATAATATTAACATCATTACGTAATTATTATTACGATAAGGTTACATGTTGCATCCTTTTTTCCTCCGGAACAATTAAAATGATCTCCATTTTAAAGGTTCAGAATAAGATTTTTTGGTGAAGACTTTGCTAATTTAAAACTAATTTCAGATATACGAGGTCCATTGCAGGGGGTCAAAACAAAGTAATATTTTTTAAAACGCGACTCCAACATAAAATAAATTTATTTTTATATTCACTAATTTTCACCGTTTTACGCAATGAAACATGTAATTTAAGGACAAAGTATTTTTTTTATTTATAGTAATTTTCTAATACTGTCTTAAGTTCGGAAGATGATCAAGAACAAAAAAAAGTTGGTTATTTATAAACATTTGCCAAGGGATTTTGCCTTATTTGCAAATAAATTTGTAACATCATAAGTTTAAGAACTAAAATCTTATCAATTAATTAGTCTAGCTTTACATATTTGGACAAATTATTGTTAAAATCTTTTAATTTGTAGATGTATGTAACTTGGAGACAGAGGACAAGTTTTCTTATATTTCCTTAATATAATTTTATATACTAATGCAATTTCACAATTTATGTTTAATTGTAAGCTTAAAATTACATAAGAAGTTGGATTTACTAACTTTTCATAGACATTGGTTTATATTATTTATTTGCATTCAATATAATCTACGCTAATAATGCCAAGATAATCCAAAATAGTTTTGCGACTAGTTTTATTTTCCTAAAAGTGAAGATCTCAAATAACTGTTAACATAAATAATGCAAAAGGACCAAAGGACTAAATAACCTTTTTTTTTGTGAAATAAGAAATAACGATATTCAAATAGAAACTATCTTAAAAATATTTTAAATTAACAAAATTAATTTCGCACGCGTTTAATCGTCGAAGTTATCTCCAATATTTCCCGATTTCCCTTGCATTTGTCAAATACTATATCAATATTTGCAGAATAATTGTGACATTTCAACAATATAAAAATTTCAAAAATATTTCACTAGCAAATTGTGCTAATAATGTAAAACAAAGGCAACTGCTATAAAAGGAACTTAGAAGCCAAACTGACAATGAGAGCTAAAATTGTTTTCTATCACAGTGTTACAATTAGAGAATGAACGACATTGCAATATTTAAATACAAATAACTCCAAAACGAGCACCTTTTTTTATGCAATTTTTAACATTGGCGCTTTTTCCGTTATAAGTATCTAATGAAAAATAAGACAAAAAAGTTATAGCGAAAATTCATCCTCATCCCTTCTGTAATTACTACAACAAATCATGATATTTAGAAATTTACTTTCTGCAACTTAAGACATTTCGAATTTATTGGTAAATAACTATGTCGTACTTACCCCGCGTTGTAGCTTCTTTATGAACCAATTTAAAGCAAATGTGTATATACAAAACAACTTATTTTTTCTAGTTCTATCACCCTCTTGAAGCAAGATACTCAATTATGAGACACCCTGTATAAAACTATTCAGCTTCCTCTAATTAAATCTCACGACCTGCCCCTATCTTTTTTAACATAAAACACCACATTACTATTTTCTGAAACTGGGAGTTTCTAAATAGAAACATTATTTAACAGCAAGGTGTAAGTACTCTAGACATTCAACTAACTGCTTTTCTGTTATAAAATTTAAAATAATATAGTAATAACTGAAACTATTTATTTAATTCAATTAGTAAACCTAAACCAATATTTAATCATTTTGAAAACCAACACTGACTTCCATTTAGCAAATTTCTATATTATGCGCCCGTACCAAGTAGACGTGCTTTTCCATTCCTTTGCCAGGTGGCGTACCTATGTATTCCATCACTTTAATACTACCTCAAAAGATTTGATCCCACAAAAATAACTAGTCTGTTTTTCATTGAGAAGCGTAATGTTGGATACTTCGTTACATATTGGGAAAATAAAAAAGGCAGCACCAACCGCGCCCAGCCTTTTTGCATTCCTCCTAGAAGGTTTTCACTAATACGGCCGAACAAACTCCGTAATAGGTTTGTTCTAATTTTTTGGAAGGTGCGAGGGGTCTTGTCAAGAGAAATCATTCATCCCACTATTAGAATCAAACGCAATTCAATTACATAGTATAAGATATCCACGGAACCGGTGCCGCCAACGGTGGGTGAATATGGTCCATACATCACAGTGCTGACCGCCCTCATCAATTCGCAATTGTGGATGCAACTCCACTGCTAATTGTCAAACGTATATTGCGCATATCAATGGCCGTGTCACCTTCGTGGTTTTAGCTGTATATTTTATATAATTGATTTCTTTTAATTTAGTCGCGGGCGGCTTGTGAAAGCGATACTTTAAGGCGTAACCACAACATAAAGGTTAAAATGTTTGCGAAACATTTTTTTTCAGAAACAGGTGGAAAATATAACGACAGATTTCAAATTTCATAAAAAATATAGATTTTTTACAAAATTGCACCCGAAAAAAAAAATTATTTAAAAAGTCCCTAAGGATGTAAGTCAATGGCGCTTACCTCTAAGTATTGAACATATGACGTATTTTTTATAAGTAGGCAGCTTACGTCTGAGAGTCGATGAAATTAAAGCCAATGTAGAATTTTTCTGATGTTGGAAAACTTCTCAAATTAAAATACACCGTTGGTAAAAATTACCGGAGAATTTTTTGAGTTAAAATCTGAAAATTGTATGATGAGGACGGCATCTTCAGTGATGTGGCAACCAAAAAATAATCCAATGAATGAACGGGGGAGATTTCCTAGTGCCTTTTTTTACTTATGAGCGCCCGTGTGCTACCTATACCGGCAAAACAGCCGACAAGGGACTGTCTTCAGAATTCTAGATCGATTGGTATTTGAAGATGAGGAATCACTCTCAGTTTAAAATAATTTATCTCTTGTGATGTTGAACTTTAGGCTGTTAAAATGGCTCTGTTCTTTATGCTAGTAAAATGGTATCTGTTAAAATTGATCTGTTAGTGGATGAAAAATAATTTTATATTTGTACTAATCGTGTCGTCATCTACGATAGAAATTTTTTTCTCAAAAAAGTAATTCGCAATAAGTTCTGGAATGTCACCTCAGCTCCTAGGGTTTCCTTGCTACAGGGTGAGCCAAGCTATGATTTTTACCTCTTAAACATGTATTTGCTGGGTCATGGGATGCTTAATCGTGGCGCTGGTGCTGACTTTCAAATTACATTTTTAACATGAAATTATGATTTTTTTAAAATAAACTGAAAGTTTGTAAATTATCTCTTATTTATTTGTGATTTTTTATTAAAATTCCAGAGCTCTAGCTTGAAAAAAGGGGGGGGGTGGGGGTTGGGGGGGGGTTTGGGGGGGGGGGGGGGGGGGGTGGGGGGGGGGGGGGGTGTGTTTTTTGAGGTGTGGGGTTTTTTTAGTGTGGGGGGGGGGGGATGGGTTTTTGGGGGAGGAGAGAGGGGGTGGGGTGGGGGGGAGGGGGGGGGGGGGGGGGGGGGGGGGGGGAGGTTTTGTGGGGGGGTGAGGGGGGGAGGGGGGGGGAGGGGGGGGGGGGGGGGGGGGGGGGGGGGGGGGGGGGGGGGGGGGGGAGGAGGAGGGGGGGGGAGAGGAGAAAGGGGGGGTAGGGGAGGGGTGAGGGGAAGAGTTTTTGGATTTTTTAAATATTTTTTTAAAAAAAGAGAAGGGGGTAGGGGAAGGGGAAAAAAGAGGAGGAAAAAGGAAAAAAAAAAGAGAAAAAAAATAAAATAAAAAAAAAAGAAAAAAATTTTTTGGGGAGAATTTTTTTTTGGGAGGGGGTTTTTTTTGGGGGGGGGTTTGGGGGGGGGGGGGGGGGGGGGGGGGTGGGGGGGGGGGGGGGAAGTGGGGAGGGAAGTAGGAAAAAAAAAAAGCAGGAGGGAAGGAAAAAAAGTAGAGAAATGATAAGAAAAGGGAATTGGGAGTTGTTTGGGGGAAAAAAAAGAAAGAGAAAAAATAAAAAAGAAAAAAAAAAAAAGGAAAAAAGGAAAAAAGAGGGGGGGAAAAAAAAGAAGAAAAAAAATTATGTGAAGGGGGGGATTTTAAAGGGTATGGGAGAAGAAGGGGGGGGGGAAGGAAGAAAAAAAAGGGAAAAAAAAAAAAAAAAAAAAAAAAAAAAAAAAAAAAAAAAAAAGGAAAAGGGAGAAAGGAGAGAGAAAAAAAAAAAAAGAAAAGACAGAGGGAGAAAAGGGGGGGGAGGGGGGGGGAGGGGGGGGAGGGGGAGGAAAAAAAAAAAAAAAAAAAAAAAAAAAAAAAAAAAAAAAAGAAAAAAATATTTTTTTTTAAAAAAAAAGGAAAAATTTAAATTAAAAAAAAAAAAAAAAAAAAAATTTTGGGGAAAAAAAAAAAAAAAAAAAAAAAAAAAAAAAAAAAAAAAAAAAATAAAAAAAAAAAAAAAAAAAAAAAAAAAAAAAAAGAAAAAAGGGGGAAAAAAAAAAAAAAAAAGGGAAGGGGGAAAAAAAAAGGGGGTTTTTATTTTTTTTTGGGGGGGGAAAAAAAAAAAAAAAAAAAAAGATTTTTTTTTTTTTTAAGAAAAAAAAAAAATTTCCGCTTTTTTTTGGGTTTTTTTAAAGTTTTATGTATAAACTGTGATAGTTGGGACAGCGTCGATAATTGGTACACCTTAATTGTATTCATGCGCAGTCGGTCCCTCTGGTAATTTGTATGTGTCACTTTTGTCCCTACATCTGTTTGAAATCTTTTGAATTACTGGTGGTCCTTTTTAGGTTGGGCGCCAGGTTATGACAGATATTTGATGACCAGGGGCCAAACCGTCACATTTATTTGTGGGAACAATACTCAAACTTCACTGTTACACTTTAATTACAATTACAATTACAAAATACAATTACTAGATATTTTCCATAAATCAACAAAATAGAATACATAAATGTCGCAATGGCACGTAAACGAAACATCAAAAAAATTACAAACTAAACTTCGTTAAACTTCCATATATTTGACAGTATGAGAGAAGGGTTGGTTGCAAGAAGTGAGGGCTGTTTTTGCTTTAAGAAATCAGCGCATCGATGTATTTTGGCGGAACTGACATTATTCAAGTTGTCGCGACGCCGAGCGTCGTTCTGAACATTAAGTGGCTTTTTGAAGAATTAAGAGGCCGCGCGTGTCTCGGATATATTTTTTTGATGGTTTGAAAGGACGATTCCTCTCTGATCAATATTGAGCCATTTTAGGCACCTTTTGGTTTTCGAAAAAAAAAAAAAGATTTTTGTAGAAATTTTCATTCTACAACACCTCAAAGTACTTTGCGAGGGTGAGGCCTATAAATTTAGAGACAATGGACACACCCAATATCCAGGTATGCTAGGATTAATTTCTGCATTAGAAAAGATCTCCACTCCTCGACCGGGGATCGAACCCGCGACTCCGAGGTGTGAAGCAGATATCCTTACTGCTCGACCACGAAGTCGTATTACGATAAACCGATGAATACGCAACATGTTCAATACCATACTCGCCCCGAGAAGATTGTCGAATATCTATATTTTTAACAATGACGTTTTAACGGGTGGCAATTAACAAATTATCTTAAAAACCGAAATCATTTTCATAAAAAGAACTACATAAATTTAAAAGCTCAAAATACTTTTTAATCGGGTATTTAAATATTTTTCATAAGACGTATTGGCAAAAAATTAGTATAAGTTGTAGCCACTTCAGGAGTGAACAAATAGGGAAAAAACCGAGGTCAAATTTTGTTTCACAATGTATAATACAATAATTTACTGTCGTGAAATCGTATTAATTTTTAATTTTTTTTTAGTGTATACACAGAGATTTAGCAGCCAGAAATGTATTAGTCAGCGATGAGTACATTTTAAAAATAGCAGATTTCGGTCTAGCTAGGGACATCCACTGCAATGATTATTACAGAAAAACCACAGATGGTAGATTACCCGTAAAATGGATGGCACCAGAGGCACTTTTTCACAGGGTTTACACAACCCAGTCTGACGTCTGGTCTTACGGAATATTATTGTGGGAAATAATGACGTTAGGAGGTATGCTTATAATTCATTATCAACCACACCACACCACACCACATAAATTAAATAACCCCCAAATCCAAAATCGACACTGCACGAGCGTGGGTTACACTGTTGAAAAAACGCGGACGCATAACCACTCCTTTCGACATTGTCGGAATCGAAGCTGGTATTTGAACCCGAGAATCGGCAGACAGTAAAAGCAGCTACGTAAACGTTCTAACCCATTGCGCTCAAGCACGAATCCAATGTGGAGCGCAATGGGTGCAATTGTCCCACTCTTAGGACCATCAAAAAATGAGCCTAATGAAGATGGTAATGACATTACTTTTTGAAAATATAACTACATAATATACATAGATCTTGTTTCGAAAATAAAAATATGATTACTAATACTGTTTCGATTCGTAGATCGGTCGTGTAAATAAAATAGGTCCAGCTCAAAGTTTGTATTACATACCATTTCTGGCATTTCTTATTAGGTATTTTTAAATATCAGTGTCAACCTTCTCCCCTGGGAACAACCTTTACTTGAAGCACTTTTAGGGTTTTGCGCAATTTTATTACTTTTTATATTCGGACTGGAGAGTAACTCGGACTGGAGAGTAACTGGTCTGTACTGTTGGACCCAATCTCGCTCTTCAACGAATCCAAGGAAAACGGACTAGGAGATATATCTCTCCACCCTGGTGTCAGCAAGACGAAACGGAGAGAATTCTCACCTAAGCAACTGGGTATCAAGCTAATTAGCCTAGAAATTCATATAGTCTAAATATATGAGGAAGCCGACCTAGTGCCCCTCAAGGTGGGGGAAGTACGTGGGGCCCAATGGTGAAGTAGGTCGCTTGATGAACTGCTACAGACTGCAAGAGGTGCTAACAATCAATCTGTCAAGAGAGGGTTGACCAGGCTCTCCGAGCCCAATCTTCAGTTGGCGGCTGGTGAAATTTAGGCTGTCTTATCTCAGTATTGGACCATGGGACCCAAGCGATACTTAAAGGCGTAACTATCAGGACTAAATGAAGAAGTTTTGCAGAAAAAAAATTGCGCTTGAAATTTGCGAAAAAAAGTTGGAAAAATTAGTGCCCCCCAGGTTATTTTTTAAACGATTTGTAAAATATGTGTGAAACATTTTTTTTCAGAATCAGGTGGAAAATATAAGTTCACATTTCAAATTTCATCGAAAAATATTGGTTTTCTATAAAGTCACACCGTTTTGAAGTTTGCAAAGTGAAAAATGAATCTAAAATAAAATTTCAAAACGGTGTAACTTTATAGAAAACCAATATTTTTCGATGAAATTTGAAATGTGAACTTATATTTTCCACCTGATTCTGAAAAAAAAATGTTTCACAAATATTTTATAAATCGTTTAAAAAATAACCTGGGGGGCACTAATTTTTCCAACTTTTTTTTCGCAAATTTCAAGCGCAATTTTTTTTCTGCAAAACTTCTTCATTTAGTCCTGATAGTTACGCCTTTAAGTATCGCGTGGGTCCCATGCTCCAATACTGAGATATGACATAGCCTAAATTTCACCAGCCGCCACTGCCAATCTTTCCCATTTTTTATTCAGAAGGGCCTGGATATTCTTCTGCTACATTTAAGAAGAATTTTTGCGGCCAGTCTAGCACTCGGATATGTACCCCTGGCCTGTAGGTCAGCTAAAGTGGTCTTCATCCCCAAAGTGGGAAAAAGGAATGCATAGCATCCAAATCGTTTAGGGCGATCAGTCTCACGTCCTATCTGCTAAAAACACTTAAAAGGATAGTGGACAGATATCTTGTTGGAAGGGGATCTAGCCATGTACCCATGTACGGATGTTCCAGTCAACGAAAAGGCTGATGAATTGGCTAGACTTGGAGGAGCCCTGCCTCGAACCTGAGCTTATATTGGGCATCAGAAAAAGTCAAGTTACGACGGTCCTCAATGAGTGAGACCATAAAACACTAAGAAAGCATTGGAGGACCAACAGGGCCTGTAGGTAAACTCGAGATTTTTGTGACGGGGCCAAACAAGTCGAGATCAGCCTGGTTACTGAACCGAAGTCGGAAGACTGAATCATTTAATCGGAGTTCTGACAGGATACTGTAGACTTCGGCGACATCTATCATTGTTAGGCGTTGAGGAAAACCCCAACATGCCCCGAATGCGGGAGTGATGAAGAAACGTCTTCACTTTGGGGCAGTGTGAAGTGGTTGGGCGCGTGAGGCATAGCATTGTCGGTGAGGCGCTTCTAATGATAAGAGATAATAGGTAAGAGATAATCTCCCTCGAACTGAGTGACATCCTGACCTTCATTAGAAGATGAGAATGATTTGACGAGGAAACAAGAGAAATACTTGGCCGAGGGTGGAAAAAGAGCCTGTCGCCAGCCGATTTGCTATGTGTCAGCACCATTATCATGAGCAATTACGATGTTTCGCTATATTTATTAGCATCCTCAGGATTAACTAAATTGTTTTTTCATGTTCATATTATACACAGCAAATGTGTTGTATATACATTCATATATTTTACGCATGTACTTAGTGTTATAGTATCTAACGTTAATTTAAGTATTCGCAACTTGTCTTACTGGAGCAAATAGCTAGGGATCGTAGTGTTGAGCTATTCGCTTAGTGTTTAAATTTTACCCTCAGGCCTCTTCAGCAACTGACCGCCGTGCTGGGCACCTACGCCACTGCCCTGTTGAAATTGGAGGACAATGTTGTTCTACGGCTGTGTAACTGCTATCGTTGGACAGTGGAAATTAGTGCTTTTAGTGGTATTTAACAGAAGCTGAAGACCCAATTTATTATCGATATGTGTATGATGTGGTGGTATTTACCAAAACTAAAGCCATCTATTGATACTTACCAAAACCTGGAGAAAACAATTAATAAAAGTTCTCGTGATGACCTATATTCTGTACAGATATTGCTAATTTAGAAAAACCTATATTTGTTTTACATTCCAATCATTGTTCAATGTTTTTAGGTACTCCTTATCCATCTGTACCAAGTGTCGAAAAACTTTTCCAGTTATTACGAAATGGTCATAGAATGGAGAAGCCTCCTTGTTGTTCTTTGGAAATATATATGTTAATGCGAGAATGTTGGAGTTATCAGCCAAACGAACGTCCAGTATTCTCAGAGTTAGTAGAAGATCTGGACAGAATATTAACCATTACTGCAAATGAGGAATACTTAGACTTGGGCCTCCCACAACTCGACACGCCTCCTTCAAGTCAAGAGTCTAGCTGTGACGAAGACTTTCCATTTCCTCAAATAAGCTAGTCATTTAACAAATATATATATATATATAACTAATTTTTGTGATTGTCACTAAATATGATTGCTACAAAACTATACAAAATATCAGTATTATAAACATATAAACAAAAATTTTGATAGTATTTTTTGTACCGCGATATACAGGGTGGGGCAATAGTGCGTCCGACTTCGATATCTCGAGTTATATGATAGCTAGAATCTTGATTTAAAAACATAAGTAAATTAGACAAAAAAGTCTATAACCGGAAATTGTTTTCGAATATACAGGGTGAGCCAAGATGATTCCACAGGGTCAAGTAACATTTTTTAAATGAAATGCCATGTATATCAACATTTTTTAAAACCTCTTTGTGGCCTCCTTTTACTCCTGAATTATTATTGACTTTCTCCCAACCACTTGGATGTAGGTAATGATTTTTTTTTGTTGACATTATACCATTTACACGTGTATATTAAAAATGTCACTACACGCACAACTATCGATTTTAAGAAAAAATATGTTAGTACCAGTTATGAACATCTGTGTGATGACACTCAGCCATTTTCACTTCCTAAAAGTATACAGGGTGGCCAAAAAGGATTTTTAAATATACTTTTTGACCTGAATTTTCTCAATTTTTTCAAATGGAACACACTTTAAATGGAACAACAATCCAAAATTTGAAAGAAATGAAAATAAATGCTTTTAGAAGTACCACTCCAAAGACACATAGAAATGTGTGTCAATCAAATTGGGCAACATGCGGAGCACTTTTTATAATATCTTCTCTTGAATTAAAAGAAATATATATAATATAATAATACAGGAGTGGAAGGAGGCCACAAAGAGGTTTCAAAAAAATATTCTGATATACGTGGCATTCCATTTAATAAAAATGTTTGTTGGCCTGTAGAATCATCTTGGTTCACTCTGTATATTCGAAAATAATTTCTGGTTATAGACTTTTTTGTCTAGTTTATTTATGTTTTTAAATCAAGTTTCTAGCTATCATAGAATTCGACATATCGAAGTCGGACGCACTATTACCCCACCCTGTAAAAATAAAATTATTTAGTTTCCTTACGTTTTCCGTTAGTGAACCCGAAAAATTGTTACATCATGAAAATGTTGACAATATCGACAAATTTTCAAACAAATGAAAGCCGCATGTTTCTGTCAGTAGCGGATTTTGTTAATAGTGTATAGATCGAATCAATAAGAAGCGAACATGAAAGGGTATATGACCAATTAATGAGTAGACTTGCTAAACGCCAACAATTTCAAGGTTGAGTTTAGCGAATAAGCGGCCGCACTCCGCAGACAAGACTGCAGTATTGCATCAGTTGTGGTAGAATGTATCTCTTTCATCTGAAAGAAATTTTATTTACGTACTTCTGGAAAAAAGTAAATTGATCATTCCACATAGCACAAGACATGCTAAGTATATGCGTAAAACATCCATAGTAGCACAGAATATTTCTAATATATGTCTAATACATTGATACAATTAGAATGTTTCCACAATATTGCAAAGATTTAAGAAATATTTTAGAAATATATTATAACAAATATATAATTAAAAATATTGTAAGAATATTTAAGAAATAATTCACAATAAATATGCAATAGGACATACTTAAAAAATAGATTTATAATTCAAAATATATCAAAAATATTTCATATAGGTATAAAACAAAAACTGTCGCTCGGTATATATATTTTACATAAAAATTTATTTATATTATGTACATTCATTTTAGGTAACAGAGATTTCTTCTACTTTCTGCATATACAGATTACATTCAATATTTGCAGGGAATATATATGGAATGATCGTAGTATATTTTTGTGCTATGTGGGATTCTAATGTCTATGTTCGTACCTTCATGGTTTTTACTATATTTAATTGATTCTAATGATATTTGTTATTTTATTAATCCAAATAATAAATATAAAAACTCATCGTTAGCAAAATGATCCATTATAAAGTGAAAGAAAATGTTACAATTTAAATTTTAACCATTTTATCTCGAATTTTATTAAATTTTTTGACATTTTTAACACAAATTTCACTTCTGCTTTTTAGTTTTGTCATCTGTGAGTTACGTCATACTTTTCGGGACCATTACACGCAAAGCAGAAAATAAACAATTATATTTTAGTTCTCTCTCTGATGATAGTTTAATAAACCAGAACGTAAGAACTTAATTTTATTTATACAGGGTATTCATTTAGTATTCTCTTCTTCAGTTACAGCTTTATCCCCACCTAGACAAAAAAAATCTGATTAGTGGAATGTCAAGTAGGTTAAAGAAAGCACATTTTAAAATTAGTGGCACATATACAGGGTGTCTGAAAGAAACACAATTTTCATAGGCGCCGCGTTTTGAAATTTTGGCCGGGTGCCAGGTGACAAACACGTATGGGTTAGTGCAGATGAAACCGCCGACGCTGGTAGTCATACTCGTGTCCTGGATCTGACCCTGATGTTGACGTCATGTAATATTCGGATCTTCTAAATTAATGACCAAGAAATACCTACTTTAAAATATCATCTTGGCAATGCCGCGTTAGAGGGAAAAAAATGTTTAAGGTTGGAGACAGGACTCAAGGAGGCTTCAATTACCAGAAGAAAATACAGGGTGTTCTATTTAAAAATATACTTTTATGCACCAGATTTTTTTTGAGACACTCTGTATATGTGCCGCTAATTTTAAAATGTGTCTTCAACCTAATTGACATTCCGCAAATCAGATTTTTTATCTGGGTGAGGGTAAAGCTGTAACTGAAGAAGGGAGTATTATTAAATGGAAACTCATGGCAGACAAAAAAAAATTATATTAACGATTAAGAAAAGAAAAAAATATATATATTAGTATTATGAACTAACATGAGACGATGACCATTAAACATGATAGGAATTTTACAAATCGAATCCATTTTCCATAATTTGGAATTTGGATATTACCCAGAAGGGAAATTCGCCAAGATCTACCTTTGGAAAGAACTTCATGGCGAATTTTATTTGATAAAAAAGATTAATTATTAGTTTATGTCAAGTGATCATATTTATCTACACTGTAAAGGAATAGGTGGGTAGGAACCATATTTACAGGAGCGGAAAAAATAGCCACCCACGCAGCAATGTTATCAGCGTACGGTTGCCAACTGTTGAAAGAACAGCACCCTGTGTATTTCTACGGATTTGGATATATATGATAAAAAACTGTTTTCAGTAATTTTATCGTCTATCCAAATCCATAGAAATACACAGGGTGTTATATTTAAAATAACAAAGTTGGTGTCACTTCCTGGAAAGCCGGAAGTGATATAAGTTGCCGTATAAGCCAAAAAATGACGATTCAAAAATGCAAATCGACGAGTCCGAGTCTGTTTATTATCTCCCCTTTTTTTGTAAATACTTTAGCAGCTGTTCATAATAAATATGTCTATAGGGAGTTTCTTAAAAATGTTGGTATCACTTCCAGGAATATCGGAAGAGATATTGAGTTGACGTATGGGTAAAAAAAATCGATTCAAAAATGCAATGGTTGAATGTTTACAAGTGTCATGAATTAGATATAGGTAAATGATTAATTTCATCATTTTTACTTTTTAAGTCGTAGTTTAGAAAAGAGGTCTTTTTCCAACAATTCTGTACTTATATATGTATACAATAATCAAAGATGTAAAAATTACCTGTATGATAATAAATATAAATAATAAGACTGCTTTTTTCATTTCTAATTAAAAGGTGTCCGGTTCAAACAGGATAAGTACCAAAATTACAAAACTGAGATATCTTCAGAAAACTAAATTTTTAGAGGCTATTTTCCAAAGGGTAATCCACAGGGTGTCTTATAATTAAGTACCTTCCTTCAATGGGATGATAGAACTATAAAAAATAAGTTGAGTTTTGTATATAAACATTTACCTGTTCATAAGGGAGCAATAACCCCTTAAAGGGGGTAATTACAACACAGTTATTTGCTAATAAATTCGAAACGTCTAAACCCATATAGCACAGGATATCCATATGGTGTCCATTTTTGGTCCATTTCATGTCTGATGTCCATGGACATGTAAGGGATATCCACTGGACATCCATTTACGTATATCTGTACACTGTCCATAAAGGGATGGCCACTGGACGTCCGTTTTGTGATAGTACACCAAAGTATAAGTGATGGATATCCACTGGACATCCACATAATGTATAGGTTATATTGTTTGTTTTAGTTCTTTCTCTTAGGTCTTTATCACCCACGCATAGCACAACGATGCGTGGGCGTCGTTAAAGAATGACTCTAATCTAAACGTTGAAAATGCAGTCTTATAACAATGTTTCAGCAACGTCAATAATAAACCTAAGATTCCAACATTCACACTCCATATATTGTAGTCGGCTGTTAAAATGTGTCTATTTTACTTGGTCACAATAACTAATTAGCGACGTCGCGCCAGAGGTCGTGGATGACATGATGACAATTTACACTCTGCACCTAATACAACCTTAATCTCTGTGAAAATGTGGTTGCAAGGCGCAAAATTGCTGCTTGGCTTACTTCTAATATCACCCCCTAAATACGCCACCCAAGGGGGGACGCAACCCCCCTTGGACAAATCTTAAATCCACCACCGTGCTTCACACGCGACCGATCGGCGTGCCAGAACTGGGATGGGTCTACCTACGTTACACCACTATTTTTTTGTCTCTAGTTTTTTACTTTTTTATCACCAGAGAATATTGTCCTACTCATGTTTACACAAAAAAGGTCCACTTCTCCCAAGGTTCGTTTTCAAGAAAAACCGCCTTAAAAAAAATTATTCCAGGATTCATCAAGTATCAAATAAATGGGATTTGAACAAAATAGCGAAATAGGCATGAATCAATTAACTCAAAAACGTCAATTTGTGAATTTTCCAGAGAAATTGTTACCGTTGTTTGCATAATCGTGTTGTTAACTCTGAACACACATTTTTTGGCAAGGAATTGCTCGTACCTCCTCGTGGTCCTTGCTGGGCAACAATAATAATTCGATATATTAAATTATTATTGGCTAAACTGAGCAACAAGAGATTATTGGATATAATTTTAATTTAGACTAACAAAATTCATCAATGCTCCACCAATATAAAATATTATTTCTATCTTGACACGAGCAAAACAGAGTAATTTTTTCTAATTTATCATGGTATCAAATAACTATTTATTTATCAAAGATACAATACTTTTAAATTTCTAACATTGTGTATTTCAACGCACAAAAATTTTAAGTACGGTACTGAGTCGCACGTAATTACATCCGGCTTTGCCACTTTTATTGCCGGTTTTTATGGCCTTTTTTATGTGTCTCTTAAAGTTGTGGTCTACTTTACAAATTGTACAAAATTTTTGGCAGTTACAGTTGATACTGATCAAATCACATACTGCTCTGTGGAAAACTTAAGGTGCGCTATTCCCCAAGGCAATTAAAATAAGTGGTAAACGTAGATACTATATAAACAGCATACTATGGTCATTTTTATTCACTTAGTTATGACGTATGAAATTTTAATACGAGGTAGATTACACATTTAACTTTTCGTCATAAAAAAAAAGGTGATATTAAAAAAAATGATAAAACCTATTGAAAACTATAGACCTACTACAATATTGTGTAATTTTAGCAAACTGTTTGAAGGTATTTTATATGAAAATTTATTTAGTCATGGGAAACCTCAAATACAGATTCTTCAAAGGCTTTCGACAGACTAGACCATGGATTACTACTGTAGAACTTGTGAGGTTGGACTCACTGATGGATTGCTGTAATTTTATGATTCATATCTAAGCAACAGATACCTTAATGTGCAGTATCGTGGTTTTAAGTCTGTCAAAATAACAGCAAGCTCGGTTGTCCCCTAAGGATCTGTCCTTAGCCCTCTTTTGTTTATCATCTTTATAAATGACATCATCTGTGGACTCAGTTGTAAAACTCTGTTATATGCTGATTAACTTAAAAACCTTACACCTCTATTTCTAATATAGATGATTATATTAAGTTGCAAGATGTTAATAAGCTAAATTTATGGTGTGAAAAAAATGTTTTACCTCTTAACATTAGTAAATATTATTGCATAAGATTCACTAAAAAGATCACTCTCTTCAATATGAATATACAATTAACAATGCTGATTTAATGAGATGAAGTACGTACAAGGATTTAGGAGTCATATTCGATTGCAGATTGACTTTCACAAATAGTAACAAGTGCATACAGAAATCTAGGATTTATAATAAAGAACAGAAAACAATTTGTAAATTCTGCTACATTAGAGTTACTTTTTAATGCCTTTGTTATGTCTAAATTGGAGTACACCTCGGTAGTCTGGAATCCAGGTTACAAAATTCATAAATTTAGAATTGAGAAAATCCAAAGAAAGTTTGTAAAATATGTGATACAAAGCTGATAGTGTTTATCCCCCTAATGGCATTAATCACGTTGATTTGTTACACAGGTCTAATATAAGTAACTAGAATACCCGTCGCAAATGTTATTTTTTAGTGATATATAAAATTGTAAATAACCTGATTGACTGCCCTGAGTTAGCTGTTTATATTTTCATGTTCCTAATTTTCAGACTCGTTCAAATAGTTTATTCTATTTACCTGCACCAAGAACAAATGTACTAAAATTTTCACCGTCACGTATTATGTGTTCGAACTACTCAACAAATCATAACATTGATATTTTCAATTGTAATATTAACACTATAAAGTCATGTTCTTTGTCTTACTTAAAAAAAAGGGGTTTGATTTAAATACCTAAATCAATTGATAGTTTTATTAATATTTTGTATTTTCCTGCCCTATAATTGGATTCGTCTGTATGGGCAGTTGTAGCTATAAATAAATAACAGGTCATTTCCGAAAATTTAATTTGTTAACTGCACCAGGTGTTTCTGCCTATGAATGCCTTTATTTTGTATTTAAGAACAAGCATCTCTTCACAAATAATATCACAGATCATGAAAATAACACTAGAAAGATATTTTTTATTACTCAAAACATAAAACATTATTAGAAAAAAGCTGTTTTGTCGTTTTCAGCCTACCCTCTAGGCGTATCTTCGGACTGAATTGGAATATCATTTTGAAATTTTGGTCGAATAGGTTTTTGGAAAACATTCTAAACTATTTTCGAGTTTTTAGCACTTCCGGTTATACCGAAAAATGTCATGTAAAGATCAAATAAAGATAAAATATATCCAAAATAACTTCATGCGAGTTGTTGCAACAAACGTTTACAAATATCAACTAGTCTTGTAAACAAATAATGAACAGAGTCACCACAAATCTCGCACTACAAATCAGCAAAACTATCTGGAATCAACTGCTCGTCACGAAGATCCAGTCTGTCTTTCATCGAAAGCTGAAGCTGGTTTCAGATAACGACTTAGTGTTGCTGGTAACAAGTCATGCGATTTCTTATCCAATGAAATTTGATACTTCCATCTGTTGATTAGTGAGGTTAGAATTTCCCAATTTCACAAGCAACACTCACAATATTTGCAACATAACATGTGATGTGCCTAAAAAGTAAATAATGGACGAAAAAATAATAAAACAAACTAAAATAAGGTGGTGGGGGATGTTGCGACCAAAATTTCAAAACGATATTCTAATTCAGTCCAGATATATGTCTTGGAGGTAGGCTGAAAACAAACATCCTATATAATGTTATCAAACATATAATAGAAATAATTGTATTTACAACTTAAGAAATTACATTAAAAACTCAATCCTAAAACACCTACAACCGTTTCCTCCTATCTCTCAGTTTTGGTATAACCCCAAATTACATAGAATTTATTCCACCCTGTAGCTAAAATTTCAGGCTCTTAAAGTAAACCCAGACACAACCTAAAATACACACTATTTTAAACTCGTCCTGTATTTTAAAGTGAGAAAAACAAGACGATCTATAATAAAAAAAAACTTTAATATAAACAGATCGGTTTTCTTACAATTGCCATTTCACACAACTCAAAATCCCTTATATAAAATTACATTATATATGCACGTACTAAAAAACTCATGTAATATAAACTGTATACTAACTGCCCACCAACTCGATCCTACGATACTTTTTTCTTTTATTTGAAACTGGATCTTTAAAAGCACTGGATCCAATCTTAGATTAGACCTTAACAATGGCATGTAACCAAACACGGCTGCGAACGTATTTAAGCATGTCTGTCTCTGTATAAAATGGTCTGGATCATTCCAGGGGGACCACCCACCAGAACTAGAATGCTCCTTGTATTGTTTTCTTTGTGTCACTTTAATTGGAGGCCGACGAGTAACGTGGCTAACCAAAAAGTTCATCAGAATATCTTCACAATTTTGACTTTGCTCCACTGTTTTGTGTAAGAGCGGACTCAACCACTCTGTGTAAAGATAGTTATAATACCGATGGTAAAAGGCGGCACCTGTTAGAACGATTGAGTAGTCATTGGTCCATTTGGAAGTGTAGCCCCATGTTGATTTGGATTCGTCCCAAAAATGTGACCGTCCTGGATACCCAACAATACGATCTGGAAACTGCTTCCACACAGTAAAAGCAAAATCTATCTCATCCGTGGTTAACGCGGAGTCTTCGTCTAGCGATAAAACTGCCTCAGTCTCAATTTCTTTGTGGGTAAAAAATCTCTGTGAAATACTTGATTTCCCCTGTTCGTTACCCCCAGGTTGTATAACATGCAGAGAAACGTGAAGCGGCAAGCCAGGCCAACGATTTCTGCTAGCTGGGCGGTTTTCATTGGACCAAACGATTAATATTTTAGTAACATATTTGCTTCGGCCAACGTAATTCACTAGGCGGTAAAGCGGGGAATTGGTCGACAAAGGTATACCTAACTGACAGTATATAACGGCTGTAAAACCCATTCTTTTCATCTTTTTCTACATGAAATGGAAGTTCTTCGTTGGAGTCTGAGTATGTAGCTAATGTTACCAGAGCCCCAGGAAAATGGTTCCATACCATTCCATCACGAATTGGTTGTTTTGGAAGTCTTTCGCGGATTATTTCTAACGTTGTGTACACTATTTTTTCTATTGATGAGAAGTATCTGTCCCAAAGAACTTGTGTTTGCTGACGGAGTAACAGTATTTTTCTTGGTGTTAACGAACGAATCATATGGGGAACCTAGAAATATAATAATTATTTATAATCAGACAAACCATAAACTAAAAAGGAAGTTATTTATTTATTTACTTATCACCCAACAGGTTCAAAACCCAATTACAGAGTAAAAATAGAAAGATACAGCACATAACAGGTAAATATACCATAGATTAATTATACATAGATACTCCATCCTTATGTAAATATTTATCACTCCAAATCCTGAACCTCAAAATTTTTATACTGAAATTAGCAGCGCCTGTTTACACAAATACAGACGATCAGTTACAACTTATTTACAGTTTCGAAACTAACAAAATTGTAAATAGGCACTGCTTACATCGACACAAAAAGTTTGTGCACATTTAGGAATGATAAATTTTTACACAGGCATGGACTGTCTATATAGTATGGTCTTTGAATAAACTAAGTATATTAAGTAAATACATTAAATGAATACACATGAATACACGTGTATTGGATGAAGAAATAGATCAAAACTAACAAAAAGTCCGACAGCAAACGAGGTTATAAAATTAAGAAATAAAATGTACAAGTACGCACATATCTACAACTTTACACAAACATGTAATTACTAAAGGTCAGCAACTTGTCCCGCTAAGAGAATCATATTCAGGACCATCAGAACAAACATTATTAAAAGTCATATTAGTTCTTGGAAACATTAACTTAAACATAATTTATATATTTAAAGCTGCATACAAAGTTTTAAAATATTTCATTTAATTTATAACTAATTATTTGTAAAAAAAATACATTCAATATAGTTAATGTTTCTTTTTATCGTCTTGTGCACATTTAGGAATGATAAATTTTTACACAGGCGCGGACTGTCTATGTAGTATGGTCTTTGAATATACTAAGTATATTAAGTAAATATAATACAATATTATTTGTCATCATTTATCATTTTAAAAATTTGGACAAATTTTTGGTATTTTTCGGCAATAAGGAAAAGTTGCTGTTCTCAGTAATAGATTAAAAATTTTGTATATAAGGGTGGCAAAAATGTGGAGGCAATCTTACTAAGAAACTGGGAATTTCATCTGCTCCACCTGACATATTTCATTTGAGTTTTTGAGAAATCTATATCAGAATCTACAAAGTGTGGTAGATGGACCCATGGGGAATTACTGAATTTTGAAATTTGCAGTTCTTGTCATCTGGGCTCTCAAAAACACTACTAAATATCTCGCGAAAGATGTAACAATGGAGAGCAGATACTCAAATATATCATTATCACAGAACAGAGCCCAGAATAGTAGAGGTCTGTTTTTTATTTTTTATAAAATTTCAAAATTCTTTGTTGATTTTTTAAATTTGACTTAATTTTTTGCTTTCGAGATAAATCCCATCCCCGTTATTTCAAAAACGAAGATAGCTACGTCAAATTTAAAAACACTATTGACAGTCACAAAATTCTTAAGAAATTTACCCATTTAAGTCTTTCCATCTCCAATGATAATTTGTAATTGGGTTTTAACCTGTTGGGTAATAAATAAATAAATAAATTATTGGAGTGAAAAAGATACTTAAATGGGGAAAGTGAAATGTTTTTTAAATTGGACTTGGCTTTTCGTGATAATTCCCATTCGCGAGACAGCTACGTCAAATTTAAAAACGTCATCAACAGGCATAAAATTCTTAAAAAATTTACCCATTTAACCATCTTTCTATTTCCAATACTGTGATAGCAATACATGCAACCTCAATTTGGAATAGATTGTATATTTGGTGGCAGTACTTAATGCTATGTGCCCTACAACTCCTTTATGGTCAAACCCTAGCATGCTTTTAGTCACTTATATGATTATACATACCTGTAATAATAATCTCTCATCGGCCCATACAGCTGCTTTGTTCCAATCTATAACTTGTGAAAAAGGTAGAGCCCAACTGTTTGATAACAAAACTGGTATGCAACCAGCCTGGAGGGCTTCTAAAAATCGAAAGGATCCTAATCTTCTACCTCGGGAACCAGACAAAATGTTGAATTCTGCAGTAACGTTTCATAGTCATACCTAAACAATTTTGATAAAAAATTAATTATTTTCTTGTCTACTATGTATATGTAGGTTTATATTACTATTGTTTTAAGATAATATACCTAACACCATATAAAATAAAATTCTATTCAAATTCAAGTATTTTACAAAGGACCCCTTCTGTGGTCAACAACCGATTTAGCACAAAAACATACTATACCAACAAAAAAAAGAAATTTTGTACACAAATTTCTCTTACAATTTTTCTTGTTTTCAGATTCTTTAATAGCAAATTATCGGCATTTTTATAAAGGAAACGGAAAATTATTTAGGTATTTAAATTTTAAATCTAACCACAGATAAATTACAGAATATGATTATAGGTCAGAGTAGGACAAGTTTTCAAAATTTGGCCATTGACACTACTTACACCTTATTCTCATGCAAATTTGGGCCATTTTTTGTCTCCTTTTTTTCTTTTTTAGCATCGACATTATTTTCATAAGGGCATATATTTAGTACATGCGACTAGGGTTTCCTTAAATGGTAGAAAGTTAGGACAGATAAAAATAAGCTTTTCATGCTTTGATACGAATAAGATTACATAGGCCAGTAAAATTGATAAATTGATCTAAAAAAAAATTGGTACAAACCAATCTCTAAAGAAATATATTGAAAATGGCATACTTTTGAACATATTAAAAGTCTACCAAGGACATGATATTCTCCAAGTTGGTGTGCCAAAAGAATAGAAAAATATGACAGTTTCTTATATTATCTTTAAAGATGGAAAATATAAATGAATCCCCTGAGGTAGAATAACACGCATATCAGGATTTGCTGTTGTTTTTACTATCTTTTCAATTTACCATGACTTTTGGTAGCAGTAATAAATAATCATTTTAATAATCCATTTCCAATTTTTTGTATGGTAATTTTATACACAGTAAAAAACCAGAGAAACCTAGACGACTGTTTGCTTGAAAACTTTTCAGTTTTACCAACAGTGATTTTACTGTGTGAAGTCACTTTTCGTAAAAATTTTGTAAAAAATTCAAAAATTCTCCCAGTGGTGGACTGTTGATATACTAAAAGTGTGTGCCCCTAAACATATTCCCATTCAGAAATCAGTTTATACTAAATTTGTTCAAAATTTGACCTTCATTGTGGTTAATTTTACTAGCTCATTACAAGTATTTATCCATGAGTATATCAAGTTTATTTTTTTAATAAGTTACCACAAGACATCAAGCAGTTACCAGAAAAACAATTTAAACTTAGGATTAAACATATTTTGCTGAATGGAGCATACTACTTATTTGACGAGTTCTTATGTGATGTTTTATATTAAATTCTTTTCAGTGTTGTTATCGTTAGTTGGTCGTTATATATTATTTATTTATATGTTGTGATGTAATATACACAATTGTACTTTTAGACTTATGTAAACCCACTGGGTATTGGCATCAATAAATTATTATTATTATTCCGCATCTCAGAAAGTATATTTATCTTTATCATAAACCTTTCCGTAGTTCTGCAGAATCAAGAGTTGTTTGTAGTGTGCCTACTAAGAAGATAATCTTACTTGTCATATTCCCTATTATCTTCATCACAGCGTTCATCTTTCATGTCCTTCCAACTTTTCCCGTGTCGACATGTAGTTACCATAATAATATCTCTCCTATTATGTAAATGATATAAAGAATTCCTTGTATCAGAACCAATTCCATGCACATACCGCTTCCCTTTAAAAGCCAACAGATATGTCTTCTCTAAGGGAAAATTGCTCGCAGAAGTAGTACCAGGTTCGCCACCTTTTGCTGGATGAATTTTATGAAATAAAGGGATACTTATATCAAAACCAGCACGTACATGGCTATCTGACATACTTGCTTTTGCCAAAATAGCCTTTCCATAATCAAAATCCAAATCATTTTCCGTATAGTTGGGCCATGTGCCTGAATATAAATTAAATATGACGTGGTTAAGGCCATCGTTCCAATGAGGTAAGCGTTGTAGTTTACTCTGCATATTTCTGACATAATCATTGCTTAAACGATCCCTATCCAACGTGTCTATACTTAATACAAAGATGCATGCTTCTCGAGGATCGGCAGTGTAATATCTAGATTCCAACAGGACATTGAGCAGTTTAAGATAGGACGGACTAGGCACACTGCCGTCCTCCTGAGGATAAACGTACACTTTAAAACTCTTTTGACATCTACTAAAATCAAAACATGTTTCCATACGACAGTTCTTTTTGTCATCTAATGGGAATCTTTTCTTTTTTTTTAATTAAGTAACCAGTCTCTATTCCACTTATATTGACATATTCCGATAATTTCTCTACTTCAAACAGTAATTCTCCTCGATTACGTCGCAAGTGGTAACCTCCGAAATACCAAAATGTTAAAAATGCAACTACAAATACTAGCAAATAGCGTCTTTTAGCTTGCATAATTCTCCCTGACACTTGTTATTTATGGTAACACTAATTCTGGTACATATGTATACTTTTATATAAATATTTTGTCCACATATGTCTTGCTTCTGGTAGTATTTACTAATATTTCATTTTCCAAAAAGACAACAAATTAAAAATAAAATATACATGATACAAAAACAATAGCCACGTTTACACTGCAACTAAAAGGTAAATAGTCAGAATTGCCAGGGGCGTGTTCATAAAATCACAGACCAAAAAAAAAAAAGTTTGTTGGAGCTGCTGTCAGAATGAGTTTGAAATCATCACTTGTAGGGGCTATGTGTAGTATCTTGAAAAAGCTTGTTAAAAGCTACTGTGCATGGTCAGTAAAGTTTCAAACCAATTCTGACTGTTCCAGCAAACTAAAGAAACTAGGGGGGGGAAAAAACCCGCCTTGGGTAAACCTTAAGGGGGGCAACCGCGCTGAAACCACAAGAGGCGCTAATGTAGGGTAAGGTTATTGTCACTGAACGTTAATGTTCATTATGGCCTTTTTAACGCGGGTTTTTAGTGATTTTTGTAAAAATTAGCTGAAAAACATTTAACACAATGATGGCAGAAGGGGAAAGAAGTAATTTACCTGCTCAGTAGGGAAATTATTGTACCTATCAGAGGTGTCCTATGTCGTTAAAGTTAGGTTATATCAAGCATGAGCATGATGAAAACAACGAATGTGCATAATTATTACTTACGATTTTCTGTAGAAGGCTCCTTTGGTACCGCATAATCGTCAGGATTAAAGTGTTTCTTACAAACAAGCGAATATTTCGAAAGAGTAAAGTTATCCCTGCTAATCGCTACCAACCACTGTTTTAGACGAGTTTTGTCTCCCGAAAACATATATCCGCCTTTTATTTCCGAACAAAGAAAATAGAACTACACAACACTGAGACATAATTAACAAGTTTTTTATTTACTGGTGTGCAAAATAATTATAATAAAACCGTACAACCTTGTAACGCGCCTAATAAATTTTGATATCAACCTTACTCGCCAGTGGCGCCAACTAGTGAGCCTAAAAACGGTAGCCCTTATTCCGACGGAACATTTGAGTCCTTCTGTTTGAAGTATAAACAATGAACATAACCTATTTGCACCCAAATGGTCAAAACTGACAGGAAGTCTTATATAGTGTTGTATATTTGTGCTATTGTAAAATAAGATCAACGAACTTAACTAAGACTGTTCATAACAGTAGGTACTTGTTTGTAGCAGTGTTGTCTTAAATCAGCTGTTTACATCCGCACTTACTCATTGGGAGAGATATTATATTCCTAGTATATGGTACCGTAGAAAGCTGACGACTTATCGGCAATACTTTTCCTTGTACCGGGGGGCCTTCTTCCGCTGGCTGGACGGACTGTAATGGATATTTCTCATTATTATTATTATGAATGCTTCTTAGAAAATACGTCACTTATTCCTACCCTTTAAAGCGAAGAGGTCACTAAAGACAATAACGAGAGATCAAAGGAATGGCGGCGGAGCGGTGTATCTTTATTAATCCTTGACAAGAGTGTAATTGTTTTATAATGTATACATATATTATGAATAAAATACATTGTGCACATTTCTCATTATGAATCTTGCTTCAATGTTATGTCACTCTCCTACCTTTTTAAAGGGACGAGGTCACTGAGGACAGTGGCGAATGATCAAAAGGAAGTCAGCGGAGTGTCGTATCTTTTATGAATATATATTCTTTTGACAGCCATTCTAATTATCATGCAAATTATTATTTTACTAATAATTTAATAAAATAATCTACTTTGAGCTGCAACTTTCTAACCTACAATTAGACAAAAAAGACATTGTTGACTGACAATTGACGTTAATGTTTTATACATGTGGAAAACTTAAATTCGCGTAGATTCCCAACCCTGCAAATCGCTATCGTATCAAGTGTATTAGTTTTCAACATCACAGAATGATGTTTTATTATAAAATAATTTCAGTAGCCTTCTAATAATTATTCTCTTTATGTTTTGACAACTGTTTGCTATAGGTTATGTTGTTATTTTGTTTATTAGGTGCGTTTTCTCTAACTGAGATCTCAGCTAATCTAAGTTGTTTTATGGTTACGCCACAGAGTACCTAGTTATATAGAGGCGAAAGAAAGCCTTCACACTAAAACCAAATTTGTATGCGCATGTGTGGAACCGCCATTTTTTAACTGGTATATGAATCAACCTCACTTTTGTCAAAGCCTTTAGGGCATTTCGGATGCATTCAAGTTTTAACTAGTGGTTATAACCTCTGGATTATCATTGGTTGAAATCAAAATTAATTTCAACCAATGATAATCACTGATTAATACTTCTCTACATCCGAAAAGCCCTTTTGTGTTTATGTTTATTTGTTTACTGTGTTTATTTATGTTCAGATTTGTGAGCTTTTTTTTTGTTTGCATGGTGTTCAATTAATTAGAGATGATGTGTTATGTTGCTTCGTTATTACCAAAATGTATCGTAAAGGAGGAACTGTTTGTGTTTTTCGCGGATGTTCGTCGAAGACTGGTGGAAAAATATCCCTATTTTCCTTTCCAAAAGATCCTTTCAGGTATGTAAAAAAATTAATAATGGTATAGAACTGACAATATATTAATAATATACAGATAAACATTGTTAATTTTTACAAGTCATCAAACAGTGAGTGAACTATGGGTTTTACTACAATTTGATGCACTTTCTCTGAAATTCATCACATTTGAATAATAATTTCATTATGATGTGTGAAAAATCAAGAGAATGAAATGTATCTCATATAGTATATTGGAATAATAATTATTTCTATTTTCAGAGCTGAATCGTGGCTGAGAGCTTGTAACCGAGATGATTTGCTCGACAAAAGGTTGGATGTTTTGCATAAAAATTACAAAGTATGTGAGAACCATTTAAAAAAAAAATCTCACAAGGTAGTGGAACCCGGAAACATTCAATTTAACACTCAGTTCCCACTATTTTCCTGAAAATTTGAAGCGTTTATTAATGTAAGATATCGCAGTTGATGTTAGTTGTAAGGAACTACCCAGAAAAGTTGTGGTTATTTCTGGTAAGTAATATTTACAATGTAAGAATTACTGTGCAACTAAACAATAATAATAGTTTTTAAATAATCTCACACAGGCACAATAAGCAATTCTGTTATTCATAAAAATAGGTATAAAGGCAACCAGGGTTGCAAATAAGTTTGTTATGGGTTGCCCATGTAATGCCTTTAGATATTCTATTGTGTGTTTGAGGATTGCTAACATTCCACTATACAAAAAACAAGATTTTTTTTTGCTCTGGCTTGGATTTGTTAATTTGTGCAGGGCTGAAGTGGACAGTCTCATTTTTTTTTATGCTCTGCAAGTAGAAATTAATATATTTGGTTTAGTAAAATAAAAATATTGTTAATGTTTTTATTTATTAATGCCTGGTCATTATCCTATGTAAACTATTTATAAAATTATTCATGTTATCAACTGCAGCTGGTGAAATTTAGGCTGTGTCATATCTTGGTATTGGAGCATGGGACCCAAGCGATACTTTAAGGCGACTAAATAAAGAAGTTTTGCAGAAAAAAAATTGCGATTGAAATTTGCAAAAAAAAGTTGGAAAAATTATGAGCCTCCCAGGTTAATTTTTTATATCGTTTAAAAAATAACCTTTGAGGCTCACAATTTTCCAACCTTTTTTCACAAATTTCAATTGTAATTTTTTTCCTGCAAAATTTCTTCATTTAATCTTGATAGTTATGCCTAAGTATTGCTTGGGTCCCTGCTCCAATACTAAGATGACAGCTGAAATTTCATCAGCCACCACTGCATCTTAGAGGAAAAAAATTTGCTATGGAGAAGACTTCATTTTTTCCATTAGTCTTTTCATAACTGAATTATCAAAGAAAAACAAAAACTCAAATTTTCCGTTTTTTTCCAGAAATCCCGAAAACGAAACAAAATACCTCGGATTTTTTTTGTCATATTACTCAGCATAAGATTCCACAACTTTGACTTTTTAACTTTGTTTGTACCAAACATGTAATGATGAGGTTTGAATTTGACTAATCCTGTATATACAGGAGTGAGGGAATAAAATTTTTTCACCGAAACTATGTAACTCCACTACTTTGTGCAACTGATTTGGACAACATTCGAATCTGTATTCAATTTGGATGAAAAAAGGTACTTTGAAATTTTTCTTACAATACTTACTTTTCGAATATGATAGTAAAAAGAATTACCAGGACTTATGGTTTGTCATGGTATAATGCTTAAGCAGCAGTTCGAGAATGAGTGAGGCAGCATCCAATTAAGTCCTATGCCATGCGTTATTGGCATTTCTAAAAGTAAGCGTTGCAAGGAAAATTCAAAAAATACCTTTTTTCTTCCAAATTATATACAGGTTTGAACAATCTCAAAATAAACTGCACAAAGCAGTGGCGTTACATAGTTTCAGTGAACAATTTTACTCCTTCACTCTGTGACGATGCCACTGGAGGCAGTACAAAGGCAAAATTTCATAAAACAAACAATAGAGGCTTAAAAAGTAATACCCCACCTAAAACTTCAAGTCAATAGCTTTCGTTGTTTCCGAATTATAAAAAAAATTGTTGTTTTTTTCACAATACTTCAACATCCTATATCTTTGTTAGCAATCACTTAAAGATGTATGTTGATAAAAACTTTTATACTTCTTTTAAGCCCTCCTATCACCTCCCAAAGTTTGTCAGGTAAACCTCAGACCACTGTGTATATTTATGGTACTATAATTTTGTCCACTACTGGTACATATTCGTTGAACATGTCCTTCACTATAGAAAGAAGTACAATGAATGAAGATGGGTGGCAACCCTATTTAGTATAGACCTTTTGGACATTAATCAATTCTTTGTTCAATGTCGTTGATAATCTTTTCAGTCAAAACAGTTGGCCAGTTGATTGTCCCTTGCAAATGCGACGTTTAGTTTCAAAACTTTTAACAAATACACATTTATAATATGAAAACGTTTCATATAGAATATTTGCATTAGGAAATTCGGTTAGAAATTGTTCGATGATGATAGCAACAAATATGTCCAAAACCCATCTCCGTTGCAAGTTCCACCCTGGAAAAAAACGATATTAATGAAGGCATCTTGCTCTTGCATAAAAAGAAGACAAGACTACTGAATAACATTACTTAACCTAACAATGTTACTCTCAATTAATTATTACTTACATAAAGATAAATGATGTAAATTAATTCCTCTGAAAAAAAACGAAGTGCACCAATAAAAATCAACACATAAAAAAAAATCAAAAAGCAACAACAAAACGCCCATATTCCATTACATCCACAGAACAGATTCCATCCACATTCCACAAGAAAAATGAGGCATTTACGAAAGTACGAAACGATTGAAACGAACCAAGAACGGTTACTACGAATAGTCACCTGATCACGTGGTCTGAAATCTTAATGATCTGGTAAGTGGTAAATTTTCATCTTGTTTTAAAATATTTAGAAGAACAAGAACAGATATAGTTCGCAAGTTATTTCCAGGGACTTTTCATTAAAATTATCCATTATCATGTCTTCAATAAGGTCATCACCATCAGGTCTCTTTTGTTATTATTTGATTAAAATTTATCTATAACTAATCAGAATTAAAGGTCTTTCTAAAGGGCTGTTTCTGATTGGATAAGAAATTTAATAACTTCGTTATAATAACATAAGAGGATATATCACAAGCCTGTGTGGGAACATAGTTGTTCTGTGGTTATGGGGGTGTAAGTCTGACTAATTACGCGCTTAACCATAGAACAAACTCGGTTAACTAAAAAGAAAAGCAACCGTAGGCCCAGTTTTTCAATGCCTAGTTAGCAAAATTATCCATCTAACATTTAGCTAACCGAGCATTGAAAAACCTGACCTTAGAATCAAACCTATGAATTAAACGGAATGTCTGTATAGACGCTACCTGACTGCAATATGAAAAACACAAAATCATTAATTAAGGGACTTTGGGCCGGTTTATCAATGCTTGATTAGCTAAATTATACTTCAGTTAGTGACTTCTCGGCCAATAGAACTATTTTGTCTAACTATGCATTGAAAAACCGGGCCTTAGTGTTCACGTGGTTTGTAATCGTTTATTTATGTATAATTATGTGGTGAATGTTAAAGATTCAATCAGACTTTATATTTTTCAAATATTTTGATAGATGATTTGCTCTTTGAAATTCCTAAAATAACGTTCGAATAGAATCAACAAACCACCAATTAAATTTACTATAAACTCGTTATTCTTTACAAAAGATTAGGTATAGTATTGTACTGTTATTTAATTTTCAGTTCATTATGTAGTTTTAATTATTTGTTTAGTCACAACTAAATACTTATTTTAATTTACTATTTCCCCGATATTCGTACACCAGAAACTTAAAACAAAACATTTAATTTTTTGGTTGGTACTGATCTACCTAGATCAGAACATCCAAATAGAACGAACTATACCTTTTAATCTAAACTATTTTAATCATATCGTATTTTTATAATGTAGTTATTTAATATTTAACGATTTTTAATTTTAAAATTAGCAAAATCTGTGTAGTAATATTATGGTTAACATTTATGAAATTAATAATTTTTAGAATATTCGAATAAGACCGCCATTTGTTTTCCTCTGAAAAATACGCGCGGTTGCGAGTCTATGCCGTGATTCAGCGCCATTGTGGCGTATTTGCAAGCAGATCGAAAGGTAGTTCCAAGATATTCTGATTATTTATTAAGGCATTCAAGACGATAATTTAAAGGTAGTATCCCATAGTGGATGTTAAAGTTAATAAGGATGGCATAAATAATAAAGTTTAGTGTGTGTGTTGTAGAAATATATTAATTTCAAGATAAAATGCTGGCGTAGGAAAAGGACCTTCACCCATAAGCGCCCTAACCTCCATTCGTGTTATTGGAGTAGATACGGAATTAAGTTGTGTCAGATGTGTCCATTATTTTGGATTATTCAAAAAGTGGTGTTATTTATTTACAAAATAAGGAAAGTGACATAGTGAGTAATCTAGCATGTGTTTACAAGGACCAGGGTGCAGATTGGGCTCCCAAAATGAAGGCAAGCATCCGTTGTTGACTACAACGACGGGGTGTTGGCAACGATCGGCCGTGCGAGATCACAGCCGTTTTTCTTAACATGGCTACAGCTCAGGCCGAAAAGCAACAAAATGACGTGAATAGTGAGAAAGTGCAACCGGATCAACATCTGAACGTGCGGAATACGTTGTTGCAAAATGGTTCTGAAAAGAGTGCTCGCGGAGGTGGCAGTGTAGTGCATACAAAGGCGAAGAATACCGGTGGCAAAAACATCGCCACAGAGATGAGTCAATACCGACCGGATGGCAACGGAGGCGGCTCGACGGCAATTTCAGGACAAACAAACACAAGTTCGGGACCTACATCTACACCGAATAGCACCTCCGAGCCGAGTCTTGGCGGTGAGCCTGAATCATCCGCCGGGGCCTCCTTGGACTCAGTGTATTCAACAGAGGGGCCCTCCGCGCCGTCACCGGCCGCCGACGGTCACGGGTACGGTTTTTCGTATGGCAGGGACGTGCATAATAGTGCAGAAAGTGGTGTACACGCGTTTGGTCCGCGGCAACCGTTCGGCGGCCCTAAACAGATTGCCCATCAGCGGTTTATGGCGGGACCGTCGATTTCGCAGCCCTCGGGCCCGACGCCTACTTTGAATCAGCTCTTACAGAGCAACAACCCCATGCTACATCGATACCCGAACAGCTACGGCCACCACGAACAGCATTACAACCAGGCCTGGACGTCGCAGAAACCATTGCAGCAGGGGTATGGTTCTAGTGCTCCTGCTCTAGGTTCGGCGGCATCCTCTGCGCCCTACAGATCCCAACTGGCGGTAAGTTGTACGCTTTATTTATCGGATTGTACACGTGAGCTGCCTTCTAAACTCGGTGCTTGGCAGGAGGAAGGCCACGTGGTGCAGTTTGTTTACGATTTCCGTGCTGCTATGATCGGCCCTAGCTTCTCCTGAACCCTGCTCTCCGCTGATATGGACTCGAACATGCAACTTTTGGCCTTGAACTTGTTCTGACACACGATTGCCGTACCTCCCACTTTGTAATTATGCAATCAGTTGACGTGTCGCAAAGTGACGTCAAACATTGCCATGCACCCATAATTTATTTAAAACCCCATACATTTTTATCATAGCCCCTTTTGTTTTTTGCAATCTTGTACATTCTTGCCGAGCATGCACGATAATTATTTACAAATTGTTTTAGTTTCAATATATTTCAGCTCGCCTTTAAAAAAATTGCATTTTATGTTTTGACAGGTGGTATGCTTTGTTATCGTCCTTTGATTGTCTAATACCTTGTCTAGTGTAATAAAAACCAGTGTTTATAAATGTCTAAAAATACCATTTTTTATTAGCTGCATCATGAAAGACTACTTTTCTATCCAACAGTTCTGAAAATGTCGATCGAATAGTTTTAAAACGTGATTGTTTTAATAACAATTTTGCTAACAACCACTTGTGGACGTAGGTTTGTAGTTTTCTTAAATTGTCGAAGGCAAGAAGCTACAGGGAATAAACAGTTATTCTTGTCAGTACTGTTTTTGAATGACGGATTGTAAAAATGTTCCTAGCAATCTGTCATCTACACTGAAAAATATTACTTAAATATGGCGATACTGCAATAAATTGGGCATGTATGGCTCATTTCAATATTGTTAAATAATTGTATCCGGAATTTGTAGCTAACTGGAGCTTTAAATATTCCGCCACAATATTGTGTTAATGTGTGTAATTTTAGGAAAACTATCAGCTGATTAATAGGTTATGTCTTCAATTTTGTATTTGTTGGGAGCTAGTTCATGTTTTATATATGCTATAACATATATAAATAAAAACCGACACAGAAAAGTATAGAGTCGGCGCCTGACGACATCTCTGCCCGTGATTTTGTGCCGTCTTTTGTATTTCTTATCTGTGCTATGAATTATATTTTGTTCATGGTGGCCTACTTATAGACAGAACTTAGAAGCTCAACTTTGTACAAAGTAAGGTCTTAGGTTTTACTTTTACCTGGTGAGAAACCTAAATATTTGAAAATTCGGGTAGTGAAAATTATTGAATGTACAATCTCGATTAAATTTGGATTTTAATATTCATCTACTACGAGAGTCATGGTACATTGCACCGCCGAGAATATGAGCATTGTCTGGTGCATATAGTGGCTTGTCTGTATTGAAAATTTTTTTGTATTCCAAAATTCCTAGCAAACCAGCAAAATACTAGGGGTATTTTCCGTTTAAATCTTTAAAACAGTCGCATTGTTTTTGCCCACGGGTTAGTGGTTAACTCCTGAAATAATTTGAACTCAAATTACGAAAAATATTGTGTGAACACGAATAGAAATTATTGCGGATTTTAATGTAAGATATGTGCTGCACATCAAAACTAACAGCTGAAAACTATAGCCGTTAAGTTCGAAAAGTATTGTGCCACTCGCCGATAACTGAAAATAATTTTTTATGTCCGGCGGCACGAATAAATTCAGCTATACGGCTTTGTTTTCTGCACTTGCTTATTGGATTATTGCTAGCGGCCACTTAAAAGTAACCCCCAACCAAAATTTTTTGCGTTTCGTGATTGTATTGGCAGTTTGAATTTAAAATTAAATTGCTGGTTGTAGGTGAATGTTTTCAGATTTTTCCAATGTACTCGACCTCAGCAATATAATGCTTGACACAAAAAGCAATGTGTTTGAAGTTCGCCGCCCATTTTAATAGGAAATAACAAATCGAAGTTGCACTAGATTATACTAGCATTGTACTGTTTGGTACGGTAGAAATTTTTTCAAAATACCGATGCTTTCATGCACAATAATCCAAAAGGCTGTTATTTAAAGTAGGTATCTCCTAGTACTTGAAAAACTAATTTTTATAAGTAAACTGGTTGAAATTAGATCTCGTGAGATTTAGACCTATGGGACTTTCTTCTCAGACGTCTTTCTAATAGGATTTTTAAATCGCTGTCCATGATAAAACACATTTGGAAAGCCGAACAGATATACAGTGTGATGCATTAGATTTCGTGGGAAAATAATTTCGGTGATTTAGATCTCGTGGAAATTAGACCTCATGCACGGCCGTCTCTAGACGACGGCCGTGCCTCATGGGATGTACTCGTTATAACTAGTACAACGTGGGAGTACGTCCCAAGAAGTCTAATTCCCACGAAATCTAAATAACTGGAAAATATTTTCCAACGGAATTTAAACGCATCGTCCTGTATAATCCGTTCGACATTCCAAATATGTTTTATCGTGGACGCGTGCTTAAAAACACCGATATCAAAATTCTATGAGATTTAAAGAGTTCGAGAACAAAGTGTCATGAGATCGAAATTCCACGATATCTAATTTCAACAAGTTTACTCATCATCCTGCATATCTATTCGGCTTTCCGAATAGACCGATTTGAGAGTCCCACAACATCTAGAAACCCCAAATGAACATCCCACGAAGGTCAAATTCTCATGAGAACTAAATCTGAAGTTATCATCATAGCCGGAAATATACAATCACCATAACAAAATAGGTAGACATATTTACTAGATTCTAAAATTCAAATTTACTACGAGACGCATATAAATTTCAATAATTTCATGAACTGCACACGTAATGCATTACTTCGATATGTAAGGTAACGTCACATTTTTATATTTCATGGAATTTAGATCTGGTGGGAATTAGATCTCGTGGGATTTTTAAATTGGTGGTTTTAGATGTTACAATGAAAAAATGCCTTCAGAAAGCCGGATGGATATACAGGGTGATGCACTAGATAGATATCGTGGGAATTAGATCTCATGGGTCGTCCTCCTATGTGGCACAACAAAAATTGGGAATTCACTATTTTTATTTTTTGTCTTTATTTCGAAAACTGCGCTAGTGATAGGAAATTGTTAGCAACGGTGCAATGTTAACTACAGTTGTACAATGTTCTACAAAGATAAAACTGAATTCTTCAGAAAGAGATTTTTTTAAAACACCTTTTTTTTGTAGAAATTTTTTTCTACGGGTAGTGTTTAGTACAATGTGGTACAATGATAAAAACTGTATATTTCAAAAGCATTGGTATTTTGAAAAAATTCTACTTATACAAAACAGTACAATCTAGTACAACCTCAATTTATTATTTCTTATTAAAGCGGGTGGCGAACTTCATACACATCACCTTATGCATGAGTAAACCTACATTGACAACCATTTTAGTGGCTAACACAATCTGCCGGTTGATTTCAAAAGGGCTTTTAAGCAATGTGGCTGCATGTATCTGTTTGGAGAATAAAATTTGAATTCGGCACCTTTTTTTAATTAGAGGCTTGCGAACCGCAAATATTCGTTTTAATGTTACATTATGCATGCAATTTTATTTTTTTGGTTATTGCAATTTTAAGAAGAATGATTGGAAACTGAGGATTATGTAAACATAATTTTATGTTGAGTATTTGTTATTAATTTTCCAAGGTTTCATTTTGTTGCAGAATACAATCAAAACCTTTACGCACTAAGTGATAAAAATTCCCGTAAAAATTTTATCTTGGCACAGTTTGCAATTCACTAACAAATTGCGCTTCTAATCAAGTGATTATAAATCTAGCCTTATAGGAGGATAGTATTTGGCCAAGTACTTACTAAAATTTGGTTATTCGTTTCCCTAACCCCGGCTTCTGATGCACGCTTGCTTTCCATTGAACTGGTTCGAACATGCAACTTTTGGGCTTGAACTTGTTTATACACAATTGCTGTACCTCCCGCGTTGTTATTATGCACTTTAAATTATGTCGAATATACAGGGTATCACTTAAAAAGGTTGAAGTAATTTCCGGTTAGGAAGTGAAACATATGAATGTGATACGCATTTATAATCAGTGGATTATCACATGTCCATTTCAGCATTAATATGCAGGTATTAATTTTTATATTTTGCAACTTTTTTTATTTGAGGTTTAATTGTTTTTTCATTTGAATTTGAAATTCAGAGAAAAGTACATATGTACAGTTATGGAATTTTTTTCTTAGGGGAAAAATAAAACGATGAAATCGATTGGGGTACTTAAAATGATCATCCTTTACTGTTTTGTACTGTAGAAACTTCAAAATGCAAAAGCGGTTATTTGACGTACACTTGCACTAAGTACTTGAAAAGCAGATTTTTTATTACGAATAAAGGTATAATAAAAATTAAAATACCAAATCATTTCAATACAAAGGGAGATTAATTTACAAATATTACTATAAATACTCAAAGTAATACCAAAATAGAAGGTACTAAAGTCGTAACCGTCTTACTTTATTTAAATGAAGATTAAATAAAGTTGCCACTTCTTGATGATTTATAAGTTTATATCACACAAAGAGAAGTGATCAATCTTTAATTGCAATTGAGCATTAATAAAAAAAAAAAATTACCAGATGAATGTGACAGATGGTCGAAAGTCAAGTGCGCTTGGCTTTCACCAAAATGTTCCAGGTTCGATCCCCGGTCATGGCAGTGGAATTAACTGTGAGAGAGTTTACTTCCACTATACATGAATACTGGGTGTCTGTATGTTGTCTAAATGTGTACCTCTCCTGCACAACGTTAGTTTAGGGATACAGGGGGGTTGTACTGTATGTGGTGTTATTATTATTTATTTATTTTTTCGGAATAGCCGATGCCGGACAATCCTTCCGTGGTCTCCCACGCCTCACGGGAGTCGCGACGGCGCATTAACTACAGGCACTCCCTATATCTCGCAGGATTAGTGACTAGATACCAGAATCGTGCGCCCTAAGCAGTCGGAGAGAATCCAGAATGACCGCCTTCTGCATTTGGTCTGCCAGCCACTCGGCTGATTTTTGACAGGCCGGTATGGTCTTCAGTTCCGAGATCAGCGTAGGTTTTATCCCTCAGAGTACACCGATTATGAGGACCATTTTGACCGAATAGCCTGGGTACAGCACTTGGAGCTCGTACCGGAGTTCGCGATATTTGGTCCGTTTCTCCTCCTTCAAGGTGATGTTTTTCTCCACAGGTGCCGACAACTCGATAACATACATAACCTTGAGTTGATGGTCGAGGAGGTTTATGTCAGGCTTGTTGGCTTGGATTAGCCCGACCGTCGGGAATGAGTAGTTTAGTAAATCCGGCATTTCTCGTTTTCGACTCAATACCTCCGGGAACGTAAAGCGGCACTGGTGTCTGATCTACCCCGTACGAGTGCCTTAGATGGTAGTATGGCACTCGTAACACCGCGTTATGTCGGTGGATGTAGGCCGAAATCGCGTATACGGGGCATGCAGACAGTAAGTGCCTATGCTATTCCGGCGCCTGACGGCAGGTCCTGCAGTTGATGTCAGAAAGCTCTACACGCCACACGCGGCTAGGGTAGACCAAGGTGTTGAAAACAGCATCTTGGCAGGCCATAATAAATCCCTCGGTCTCCGACTCTAGCCCGGCTGATCTTAGAAAAACGAATGTCAGTCTGGTCGATAAACCCAGTGTTTTTTGTTCTTGTAAAAGAAACCATGCTGGGGTTTATCGACGTGCTGCCGAAACAGATTTTCCTCTTCGGCAGCTCTAATTCGGGCTTTCAGGTGATTTGGCTGAAGTTCAGTGACTGAACCTCGCCGGCCGCACCACCTGGTGTCGAATGCGAGACCGAGTTTATCTGCTGCTCTCTTTGTTGCCTTGAACAATCCTGCTCCAACTCGTAGTTTCATGATGTTTTACAAACAGCAAGAGGGGATCTGAGCTCCTGAGGATGTTACATGCCATACACAGTACTACTCTGCCATACATACACCCCAGGCTCGAGAGTCCTCACCGTGGAAGGTACACACGAGGAACGGACGATTTAGGTTCAATACTTCTGTGAATATTCATCATCTCTGTCTAATTGGTGCAGCTCGTCTACTGTCCATTTCACTACTCCAAAGGAGTAGAGCAGAACCGGAACGGCAAATATGTTAGTCGCAGACACCTTGTTCTTCCCTGAAAGTTCGGAATACCAAATCTTTCGGAGACGGTAGCTGTACTTGCCGCGGAGAGAATCCTTTATTTGTTTTACATCCTGGATTTTTACACACCTAGATATGTATAGGTCTCTCCGGCATCCAAATGTCTTAGGATGTTTCCGTCTGCGAGCTGTGCATCTTCAGAGAATTCCCTCCATCGTCCTCTCTTGAGGTGAACGACTGCACATTTGTCCAGCTCGAACTTCATAGCAATTATTATTATTATTATCATTATTAAATGAAAATCCTTCTTAAGGTCATCAGGTATACCATTTTCAGACCGGTTTCTGGTTATTGCTTTCGTTAGTGCGAAGTAGGTACACGGTACACGCAACGTCAACAAGGAGAATCTCAGAATCGTTAGTCTCTATGTGAGTAGAGTACTATCGAGTTAATGGTAACTCCATCGACCAGTGTCAATTGCAATGTAATAAATTGGTAAAATCTCGGACACAGCGATCTTTACTAATAAAGGTATAATAAGAATTAAAATATCCAAATATTCCAATAAAGAGGCGAGGTTAATTTACAAATAGTAATTGTTTTCAACGGTAATGTGTTCAATGCAACTAGTACAATGTAGTTGGTACAACGATGAAATAAAACTGAATATTTAAAAAAATGGGGCCACGATTTTTTAAATCTTATAATTTTTTTTTTTAAATTACGCCATTTAGGAAATTAGGAACAAACATATCAATTTTTGGATATTGGGGTGCATAAAATATGTAGCCAATATTTTAGATATAATGTAAAAATTACCGGAATGGGCAAACCATTTGTGAAACGTTTTTTCTCAAACTGTAATTGATGTATTTTTTGCAAAACGTCTTAATTTAAGTATGCCTGAAGTATTATTTGGGTCCCATGCTCCAGCATTAAGATATAGCATAACCAAATTTCACTAGCCGCCACTGAGTGTCTAATACGACGGTACGTATTAGATACTTTAGACTACGCGACGCATCGTCTAAATGCGCTTCTAGACCAAACGCGCATCGCTGTGCCGCGCATTCGCAAACGTTGCAGCAGCATACAGTGTGGACGGAGAGCTGCGCGGCGCGCTTGTTCTGGACGCACCTTTATACAAACCTGATTATTTATAAAAATCTAACAAATGCCATTTTCCATTATCTGTATTATGAAATTCTCCGTATTTTTTCTACATTTTTGAAAGTGATCGTCGAATAGTTTTAAAACGTGGTTGTTTTATTGGAACTTTTGTTAACAACCATTTTAATTACGTTAGGTATGTAGTTTTCTTAGATTGTCGAAATGGTAAGAAGCTACAGGAAATAAACAGTTATTGTTTATTTTAAAAACACTTTTTTTTAATTGTGAATGATGGATTGTAAAAATGTTCCTAGTAGTCTATCATAAACATAAATAATATTCGAAATATGGCAATACTAAACTGAATTAGGCATGTATAGCCCATTTCAATGTTACAGTGTGTAATTTTAGGAAGAAAGATAGTTTCCTGTATGTTCAACGCGATGATTTTAGGCCTGATAGCTGATTTATTTTGTAGAAGCCCACAAACATAGCACTTTGCCCTTAGTCAGGTATTTTTTAGGTTTTAGTAAACTTGGTGAAAAGCTTTTAATATACAATGAAAAATGATGACCTTGATTGATGATGATTTTCTTCATTTATTTGTAGTATGAAATTTCCGTTTATAATAAATTGTACAGGTACTGCAAAAATATTACACGGTATTGCAAGGTATTACACAAGCATATAAGGATATTACATGTTGCATGATATTACACAAGTATTACATGGTATTGCAAGGTATTACACAAGTATTGCATGGTATTGCAGGGCATTACACAAGTATTGAAGATATTGCATGGCATTGCATTGGTATTATATGTGTATTGCGTAATACTGCACAGTATTTCATTAGTCTTGTTCCAACTATTATTACGAAACTATTACAGGGTATTGCATAAGTATTACAAGATATTACATGACAGTGCATGGTATTACGTATGTATTGCATAATATTGAACAGTATTGCATGTGTTCTGTCCTAACTATTACGTGCTTACCCCTTCGCAGTTTGGGTATTGAGCCACTGTCGCAAATTATCAAAAAATTTGTTAAATAGACCCCTGCGCTAATAGGATTAGACAGTTTTTTTATGTTTTTACCTGTTCAGAAAATGCCATCTAAAAAATATATTAACTGGAAAACGAAATTATTAAATGAAAAATACTTATTTTAGATTCGAACCTATTTTTATATGCGAAATATCAGATTTATTTGGAAATTTGTAGTGTTATTATATTGTTTCTATTTAAGCGATATAGAGAATACATTTCAAGAACCATTTACAGGGCACCTAAAATAGTGGTGTTTTAAAAAATCATATCTGCCATATCAGTTACAATAGAGCTTCCAGATTTAGAATGATCCTAGATAAAATGCTACCTGGGGGCGCCAGCATACAAAATTTAAACTAGATATAGAACAGATGGTTACTTAAAAAATAAAATGGAAAAATTCTTCAACTTTGTTGATTATTGTATCTATTAAGAATATATTTGCCATAATCATATGCTTACGCCATAAAATAACTCTTTAAACATAAACTGTAAAAGTTATACGTAAAAATATTAATAAGTTTCCTGTTGAAACTCTAAAAAACCTTATAATTAGAAATGATTGCACTAGAAGGTGCTGCGCTCTACAGAAAATTGTAAAAAACTGTATAAATATATCTTTAACTACATGTCTATTTTCCCGTATGTATATGTAACATATTTAGGTTTGTTTCATCTAAAACTTGGAAGTTGATTTAAATGTGTTAAGGACTCTTAAGGGTCCAAACACAAATTCTTGAATTCAGGATAGTACCTATTGTGAACTGTATATTACAATTAGGATTAGATTGGAGTATGGAGCCACCGAGGATATATTTGGCTTTATTGACTTGGTGCAAACTAGTTTTGTTGTTTTTTTTATATCTAAAAAAAAAAAAATAAATAAAAGGCATTTGCATGTCGTAAGAATGATTTCACCTATCTTCACTGTATACTATAAATCAAAATGGTTTTTTTGCGTGTTTTATTCAAAGGATCTTTAAATGTCTAGTATTATTAAAATTATCTCGGAGCGGGCGTACCATCTCCTGAACCTTGATTGATTGATACCGACCCGACCAAGCGACTTTTGGCCTTGACCTTGACCTGAAACGATTGCCACACCTACTTTGTTATTGTTATTATGCAATCGTTGACGTATCTCAAAATGACGTCAGAGATATCTGGTCATCTACATAATATATACAATCCTGTGAACCTTTACTGCTAATTGCTTTGTGAAGGCTTAAAATTTAAAGTATACAAAATGAATATTGTGGAAAATATTTTGTTTGTAAGTAAATCGCCAAGAAGTCACTTCCTGTAATATAAAACAAAAAAGTAAACATTTCAAACATGATTTTTTTTCCCGTCAAACCAGCACTGATCGCAAAGAATTTATATGGCATTTTTTTATTCTTTTTAGCTGCTAAATATTTCTGCAAATTTTCAATTTTTTTCATGAATTTTTAAGAAAAAAATTCAGAGGAACTGTAAATAGAAAAGACCAATCCTTGATATTCAAGGTAACTTACTGCCAAATTTAAAATTTTTCTATTGAACTTTTCGTCAGATCACAAGCTAGTTTATTTTCCAACGACGCCGACGTACAGACTGACAGACATTTGTTCAGGCGCACAGATCTATCGTGTTGGACGACTCGAAAGTCAATTTGGATCAAAACTGGAGAAAGCCATTTTTCGACCTAATGGATTACTTTTCTTTTTCACTAAAGTGAAGAAAAGTAATATTAATAACTATCGAGTAATATTCAATTAATTAATAAATAATGACTATTATTAACAATTTATAATTATACATATTTTTAAAAATTCTGTAGACATGAGAAAAGTCCCATTTGTTCCCGCGCCAAAAGCAAAAATATGCATATACATTTGATTTTGCTTTCGTCTGGAAAAGGGTTTGTCCATATAAATATATATGGCAAGCGTACCATACTCATCAGCTTAAATACACCACCTTCTAGCACTATTTGTATTGAGGCGTGCCAGAAAGAGAGCTGAGAGAAAGGTGGTGACTTTAAGCTGATGAATATTATACATAATTGTTAAGAAAGTACTAAACTAAAGTTTAAAAAAGAAAATAATAGTTCTACTATGCGTCAAATATACAAAAAACTTCACTATCACGTTAATGATCCTCGCAAAAATGCAAGTTTAGACGCGCCTGGCACCTCGGAGGAGGAAATTGTCTGGCATAATTTTTTTGTAATTATCTCAATAATCGCCACCAAAAATCAGCCGTGCCAAGATGACGCAATTTCACGGGTTTTTTGCATTTTAAAAATTCGCCCACATATCGTTGTCCTGGTGACCGGTTGCTAGAATACGATTTTCATGATTATCAACTGATGTCATTTCATAATCGTTCATTCCGAAATTCTGTAGAAAAAAATGTTCACTGGCTCTCGGACTAATATCCCACCGGTCGAATCATATATCTAACACGTTTGTTATTGCAAAAACAATAAAATCAAGACCGATCTTATAGAAAAAAGATATAAAAATAAATTTTTCTTTTTCTTTTTTGGGACTTAACTACCACATGAATAATTCTTCGTTATCTAAAAAATATAGTTAGTTACCCAGTATGTTACTGGAAAAATAAACCTCTGCGCTTGTGACTTTACGTCAAAAATTAATCAGTGTTTTTTGACAACTAATAAGAGACACAAAAAAAATATTATAATTCCTTAACGTTTCGGAAAACGAATCTGTTTCCTTTTTTCAAAGTTATTTATCTTTTATTAGAATATGTCAAGCGTGAAACGACATATTTATTTGCATAATATCCAAAGATACTTAAGTAGAACTGTTGATATTTAAAAATTATACAATATTAAGTATGTTCAATTCTTCTTTTAACGTCGATAACCACGTTGTACCAAAATCTACAGAGCAATGGGATAAAAAAAATTTTCATTCAATAATATTATCGTCGATTCCTTAATTTTCCGGCTACAATTTTAATGGAAGAAGCGGACAGCAAAAAAAGAAAAATTTAGATAATGCCACAAATAACGTTCAGACAATATTTATAAAAATAAAGTTGGCACTACATAAATCGTTGTTTTGCTGTAACCAGATTACAACATTTTAAAATTATGCCAGAGACAATCCGTCTGTGTTTCTTATTATACATAAATACTTCCTTAAATATAAATTTTAAAAGTTGTTTATGCCTATTCTGCCTATTAATTTTTATGTAACTACCAATTTGTTTATAACAATTTGTCATTTACAATTAAACTGTGGCTTTGTTTTTATAATACTTTAATCTGTGGAATGTTGATTATTCTGTGAAGGTATTTTTTTATTATTCATCATATTTATAGTTCAATAGTTTATAATATGATAAATGTTTATTATGCTGTCGTATAATCAAAAATACAATGCAGCAACATATAAGAATTACTTTCGTTAGTAGAGTGCTTGGCGCTTAAAAGTAAATTCTGTGGAGGTTTAGTTGTTACAGGATGAATTTTAAATAAAATTAATGCTTCTGTATTGATATTTCAAAATTCTGAGGCCGTCAAAAATTGTCATGTGCAAAAGGTCACTGAAGTTAAAAGACGAGGTAAGCATAGTGGTAAAAATTGCGATTTTTTTATATATTTTTCAGAAAAAGTTTTGTAAGCAAATATTTTTTTGTAATTTTCAAATATTATATTATAATATTGACGAGAGAATGCAAACTAAAACAGCAATATCTCAGTTTGAAATATTAATTCAATTTTCAAAATTTTGTACTCCGAAGAAAAGATTACTTTAACCTTTCTATAATATATGAAGATATAATGTACCTCCATTTTCGCTTGCAGTGTACGGTCCACAAAAATGCTCATAAAATTATACCCCAATTCCAATTAAAAAGACCTTCGAACATGAATAAAAATACATTTAATACCTAACCTTAAATATTTAATTTACCGCAAACGACCGAAGTGTTTGAGCGGTTGTTCTGGTTGATACCAATCGGTACTAATTTCAGGAAACCGCTTACCGTAATTACGATACGGGAAACCGGAGTCTTGGTTAAAATATTGGAATTACGGTACACACCCTAAATGAAGAATTTTATTGTGGGTACTTTGTATGTGGACGACTGAAAATTTGCAGTAAATTTATACGTGTATGTTAATTCAACAATTTTTTAAAAATAGCATTGTAATTGATTGGTTTTCGTTATAGGACCTAACTATATTAATGAAAAATATTCGTTATCTGCCAAAAGCCAATGGCGACGGTCGCCTCTCCCTGCCCCCCTTGGCGACGCCCAAGTTTTAACGTCAAATTTTTTATGTATTTTCACGACATTATTTTAGAAATCAATTTGAAAAGAAAGGTTAGTCCAATGGAATGGATGTCATAACAATTTATTATTCTCTCTCAATAAAAAACAGACTATAGATACCAAATGTATAACTCCTTAAATGAAACATGTGTCTTTGCAACTTAATAGCAACTGCACATAAATTTGACTAAGTGTCCATACCATATCTACCTCCAGGTAAATAATAGTTACTATTTTTGCAGAATAGTTATTCCATATTAGAATATACTTCACTGTGATCAGTTTTTTTCAATAGTTGAGACGTAATAATTAATATAAATCTGTTTGGTAACTAACAGCTACTCTACCAGAAGATGAATATACCGGGCCTAAACGCTTGTATTGTTATAGTCCCACCCAAATACAAACTATTACACCATATGGTTATTTAATCTATACATCTAAGGCCCGATATATCCATCTTCTGGTAGAGTGACTGTTAGTTACCAAACAGTTATATTAATTATTACGTTTCAAGTTTTGCAAGAAACTAACCACAGTGAAATATATTCTCATATGGAATAACTGTTCACAATACTTACTATAGTTTGCTAAACAGATATTCTGACGGGACGTCCGGAGTAACTCGCTACGGACGCAGAGCCGGATTGAACTGTATTGTTCGATCGTTTACTTTTTCAATGTAGGTTTCTGTGCTCGGTTTAGTTATCAACAATTTAACAATTGTACAAAAAAGTATTAACTTGAAATAAAAGTATTGAATTTAACGTATTGACTACACATACAGCAGTTACAGTATTCAAGTTTGCTTAATATAAATTGTTACTACCCAGCAAGAACCGCGAGGAGGTATGAGCATTTCTTGCCAAGAAAGGATGAGTATGGAATATTATTATAGAAAAGAGATTATTTAAAAAGTAACAAGAAAGTTTTAAAAACAAAATAAAAACAAAAAATATACTCTCAAAATAGTAACAGAAACAAATATTTTTCTCAATAAATTAACTAAAAATAAGTTCTAATTGTAAAGTTATTACTATAATAAAAACAGACATATTGTTTTCAAAATGAAAAAAAAAATAATAACTAAGAAATACTTAATAACACCCTGAAAAAGAATGTTTCTCAAGCACTGAACCACGAAAGCACAAAAACGGAATTAAATAATGCAGTTGATATTACAAAATTTACTTCTTCACTTCACTTTACCTGACCTCACATTGCTTCTTCCTCTGAATCTTCGTCCTTCTCACCCTCTTCTTCATTTTGAGATGAGCTACTGTCCTCGTTCAAATTTATAATAAATTTATTTTCACTATTTATATGAAATTTGGCAATTTTTAAATAATCATCCTCAACTCTAATTACTTTCCTAATTCATTTTTCGCAGTCTTTGTTAATTTTCGACACTTCATTTTGAATTAACTCTACGACTTTTTTTATCGAATTTCGGAAAAATATTTCCTTTTCTTCAATTTACACCAAATTAATTCAATCGGGTTGAAAATACAGAAATATGGCGGTAATCTCAACACTTTGTGGCCATATCTCTCCGCTACTGTATCTATAATATACTTCTCATAATTTTTCATTTGCAGGACTTCCAACAGTTGTGCTTTATTATAATTTTCCTCTTAATAGAGATCATGTTCCATTAAAAAAATTTGCTACTCTAGCTTAGTAAAACTCTTGATAGGAATTTTATTTAATTGTCTTGAATGGTACTTCGCATTGTCAAGAACAATAAAGCTATTCCTCAAATATTTCTCCCCCCCCATGTTCTTGTCTTCCACGTTACAGTCTTCCATGTTTTTCCGCACAGTTTCAATACATTATCAACCCATCCATCAACTGATCCACAGTGTAATATAATCAACCAAGTCCATTTATTAGGGGATTAGGGGGCAATGAGATTGGGTGACATTTCCTAGATCCATCAGTCCATCTTTTTTTTACGGTGTCACGAGTATCATACCAAGTTTCATCTAGATAATAAATTGGTCTATTTTCCCTTCTGAGTTCTTTTATCTCTTCTAGATATGAATTGCGCCAATCTACTATTCGTCTACTTTCCGTAATCGCCATGCCTTTATTAATAGTTTGGTATTTAAATCCAATGTTTCTCATCTAAGTTCCTAAAGTTCTTTTGGTATATTTTAGATGATAATCTATTTCTTTTAATTTTCTGTCTACTACGTCATAAGTTGGGATTTCATTTTTCTGATACGCGCCGTAAACTAAAGTTCTTAAAAGTTTTGCTAACGATGGGTCCAGAGTTTTCGATTAACTGGCGTCGGATCTTTGTTTTCTTGGGAGGGCACCTTCTTTCACCAGTTTGTGTATTGTGGGACGGGGAACGTTAGTTAGAGATGCTGTTTCACCTAGTGCATCCATATCGTTCAAATTAGGGTCATTAACTCGTCGCTTCAAAAGGTTATTGTAAATTAAGGCATATTTGTTTCGCTTGTTCGTTCAAATATAACCGATTTTTTCTTACTGAAAACACTAATGAACTTTAAGTTTCTTTATCACAGTAATCACTATCACTTTCATTTTCACAAACACAATAAGATGCAGACGTAGAGGCCTCCCACGGTTGAAACATTTTTACATCAAGTACACTACTCTACACAATACTCTACTACTCTACTCTACTACAATACACTACTCAATTTACCTTAGTTAGTATATGACTAGCAGGTTGGCCACCATCATTTGTCTGTTCCATAACCTATGGCATACTGAGGAGAACAAATAAGTTGGAAACCGGTCTATATCTGGTTAGGAATTGACAAATGATATTGGCTATCGATCTATCATGATTTGAAGGTGTAATACAATGCAGGTCGGGGTATTAGCCCGATGAGTAGTTGTTTCGTTCAAATCATATTTAATAACATCAAATACCTTTTAAATTATTTTCAAACACACACCAGCAAATAAACAGATATAATTATTACTTATATTACACTATTATACAACTCACTGCAATATGATAACCTTCTTAAATTATTTTCAAAAACACACCAGCAAATAAACAGATATGAAATAATTATTGCTTATATTATATTATTACACAACTCACTGCACAACTCGATAACCTTCTTAAATTATTTTAAAAAACACACCGGCAAATTAACAGATATAAAATAATTATTACTCATATTACACTATTACACAATTCACTCCAACACGATAACCTTCTTAAAATATTTTCAAAAACACGCCAGCAAATAAACAGATATTAAATAATTATTATTTATCTGATAACATTATACTTACAACATATCAAGCACTGCTAGAATGATTCGGTAACAAAATTAAGTGCGGCTCTGAAGTATCCCAGCAAGTAAGCTAAACTCCGCCTCGGTTGCGTGCCAGCAAAAACAATAACCATCGTTCTCGCTTTATTGCAAGCGGTGTAAAGACGGAAGATGACATGTGTTATACATTTCCCGCCCACTCGTCGCGTCACAATGTAGGTTTCGCAGACTATACTATATTGAATAACTGTTCTACAAAAATAGATAAATAGCAACTATTATTTTACTGGTTTAACAATTTTATTCTTAAATTTATCTGTTCGGTAACTTTACCAGGAGGTGGCATATACCGGCCCCAATAAAAATTAATGTATCTCAAGCTAAAGTACCGCTAGTAGAAATGGGAAATATCATTCATCCCGCTATAGTCATTCCCATTTCGAAAAAAGTGTCCCAAAATAACATTATATTGGAGCGCCTTCTCGCCAACTCATTTCCAAATTTATCCGAATTAAATACAGAAAAAATTCATACAGTGCCTTTTTTATTTTTATGAGAAGTGTCTTTAAAATAAATTGTTTTTATTTCTGTTTCGATATTTTTTAACTCTTGTAATTATGTTCACTTGAATATTTATTTATTTACAAATGGTTTTTCGAATTTTTTAGAGGTAAAATAATTAGGTCGAAGACCTTTAATATTTTGGAATGTCCAATTTTGGTAACGGTATAAGAGTGGCGGGTATATAACATCTCTAAAAAATGCGATAAATCATCTTTATTGCTGACCTAAAGAAATTGTTGACATAATTAAGAATGAGCTATTTTTAATGCTGGTTTACCTGGACCGGATTAAAATTTGTATTAGCCTTTCGATTAAATATGTATATTTAAAGACGTTTGTAATAATATTAAAAATAATAAATAATTATTTATTTACCGATACAATTTCACAAGTAAAAATTATTTCAAACTTATTTGCGGCTAAACATTTTCTGATTTCTTCTTCAGACGCCACAAAAGACTATCATTTTTAATGCTAAAGTCTCTCACGAGAATTGAATTTTTAATCCTAAAATTTAAAATATTTTTAATCCTAATATTAAAAGTATATCTAGGTAGTTCAAAAAGTAACTATTTGCATATATTAATTCAGTTTATTTAAATTACAATATGAAATTCTTAAATCCAAAAGACACTGGCTGACAAAAAAAAATATTTTTTGTAACATGTACCTGAATAGCATATCCCTCTTCTGATTACAGAAATGACAAGCAAAAAGTCGTAACGCGTAACGTTTTCTTGTAACATTAATAAAACATTATGGGCAGGAATATCATTATTGTTCATTTTACTGTCTATTTATTGTTATATATTAATGATGTATATAACATATATTAGGTTTACATAGGTATATCTACAAAGATAGATAATAATTTTTGAAAAACATATGCCCAGTTAATTTTTTCTTTTATGAGAGGTCAAATCGTCTCGCTTTAAGAACCAACAGTAATCACTCATCATGGCTGGATCCCATCGTCCTTGATAATGTATTTCCTTTGTCCTGATATCTTGATGAAATCTCGCTTACTAATTGCTTGTTCCCTAAAAATCCCCTGACTACGCTTACAAATGAGTTCCAAGCTCTTTGAGTTCCTGTCTGTTGAGTGATCCATTAAAATCTGCATTGTAAAGTAATTTTCTAATTTGAGGACCAATAAAAATGCCTTCTTTAAGTTTGGTGTCACTTAATTGGCGAAAAAATTCTCGTTAAGTATTTAAATCCTTCACCCTCTATTCATGGCCTTCACAAAATTTTTCATTAGCCCAAGTTTAATATGAACAGGTGACAAAACATTTATGATTTCCAAGCTTTCAAAAGCATTCGACTGTCTAGTATTTGTTACATTCCTAATTAATCTTAAATTGCTAATATCTATTTTATGGTTGTTCTCAAACACATGTTGGGCTACACTAGACTTATCTGTTCTACCATATTTGAGTTGGGCCATATGCTCTTTGAATCTATTTTGAATTGATCGTCTAGTCTGTCCAATATACTTTTGATTACAGTCCTTACAGCTAATTTCGTAAATCCCCAACTTTTCGTTTGTTTCAGTTTTGTCTTTTGGATTGCCTAAAAGTTGTAGTTTGTTTCCCGATGAATGAACCACTGTCATACCTACATCTTTAAAAATCTTACCAATACCACGGGTGAATCGAAGATCGAATGGAATCGATACAAATTTCGGATTTTCTCTTGCATTTTGAAAGGCCGAGGAATTTCGAAGCAACTCTTTAATCTTTCTCTCTTGCCAGTCTTAGTACAAGGAAGTTTTACCAGTAAAGCAGATCTTCAATATCGTCAGTTTTTAAATGAATCAGTTCGTCACAACGATATGCGCCCGCAATTCCTATTATTAAGGCAACCTATAATTAAAATTCCTATTATTAAATAATGTATGTCAGGAGTAGCATCCAAGAGTTGTTCAACTTGTTCCCTCGTTAAAAGCTTTAGGGGGTATAACCATCACTTTACCTTTTTTAAAATGCATTCAGCTTATTTCTACGCCATTTTTAAGATTCAGTGTCGATTTTACCATTGAATACTGTGAGCACAAAGTGGAACATTTCATTTTTAAGGACAGATTGGCAATATATGCCAATAAAACACTTTCCGAATACGATTTTATATTGTTTTCAGAGGACCATTGCATAAAGCGATTATAATATGCACACTGCTACACTTCACGCGACTTTGGTGGTAGGAGATTTAAAGTCACTTCGTTAGCAATTTCAACCACTTTTGCTGGTGTGCTCGACAAATCTTCACAATTGAATATTTTTTTAGACAAAAGTAATGGACTGTATTAAATCACAACTTCTTTGCTTAAATAGAATTTTTATTGTTTTTAATCACTGGCGTCCCTAACAACCACACAATGTATAGTAGGAGAAACCGCATTAGTGATGGGACGTGCTGTGTAAGACGCTACAGATCGCAGAATTTATTGGATTTATCTGTGTTGCTCGTTCGTTTATATTTTCAATGTAGGTTTTCGTGTTCAGTTTAGCTTAGTTGTCGATTGACCGGTGTCGGATCATTGTTTTCTTGGGAGGGCACCTTTTTCCACCAGTTTGTGTATTGTGGGGCGGGGAACGTTAGTCAGAGATGCAGTTTCATCTGGTACATCTAAATTATGCAAATTAGGGTCATTAGCTCGTCGCTTTAAAAGACTATTGCTCGTACTGATGAACTTTGATTTTCTTTACCACTGTAAACACAATCACTTTCATTTTCACAAACACAATAAGATGTAGACGTCGATGCCTCCCACGGCCGAAACATCTTTACATTAAATATGATAACATTCTAAAATTATTTTCAAAAACACACTAGCAAATAAATAGATATAAAATAATTATGCTAAACAAATCGGTAACAAAATTAAGTGCGGACCTGAAGTATTAAAGAATGTAAGTGAAACTCCGCCTCTGTCGCGTGCCAACAAAAATAACAATCATCTTTCTCGTAATCATGTAATGTTTAAATGTTTCCAAATGTTTTTTACGTTTGAAGAAAAAAATAACATGAATAACATTCGGATTAAAAGCGAATTTGTTTGACTCGCAATTATTGCGTTCGCTCCGCAACGTTGCGCTTCGTCTCGCAAATGCAAACATAAATTGCTCGTCAAACAAAGTGTCACTTTTAGTCCTAATAAAACAATACACAATTTTTTTAATTTTCAAAAATGATTTAAATTTTTTTTTGTAATGCCCTTAAAATCTCCAAAATTTGCCTTACAATTTTGGTATTTAAAATGTTTTTGATATTAATAATGAAGGATCCACGAAGGGTGAAAAGTCTACCCTGTATATCGTCTGATATGATATTTGTATAAATATCATGATCATATTCGTATCCTATTTTTACATACACAGTTGCATTTCCAATCCATTTACCAACTTCTGTAACAGGAAATAAAGTATTAGTAAACAATAATAATATTAAACCTAAACAATATAGTTTTTAACACAACTAAAAAAACATGTTAACGTAGCAGCAAATTTTTTAACTAAATTAAAAAATAAACTACATTCATAGGTCAGTGCACCCAAATAAAAACATTAAAACGGAACAAAGTGAAAAGAAACGCGTGGATCACGACAGGTTTAATAAAATCAATAAATCGCTAAAACGAATGTATAAAAAAGCTTCAAAACAATCTCGACATTCAGGTATTGAAAAATGGATTTAAAACATACAGGGATGCGTTAAAAATACGATAAAATCAGCTAAAATTATTTTTTCTAAAACAAATTAATAAATGTAGCAATTGTCAAAAAAAATTATAGGAATTGTGAAAAATTATAATGGTCAAACCAAACTGACTATAAATGATATACAAAAAATAAAGAATGACACCGTGAATTAATTACAAATAAGCGAATAATAGCTGAATACTTTGTAACACTTTGTCTAACAAAATAGTTAAAACCAGAATTCCAAATTCAACATACCAGCTAAAACTGATCATTAGTGTCCGGATCCGAATATTACATGACGTCAATATCAGGGGCAGATCCAGGATACCGGTGTAAACACGTGCACAGAAATGATAAACATGCCACTTACATGTGCCAGATTAAAATAGGTGTATTTTAAGCGCTGTCCAGTGGCCTTCATACGAATCTGCATCCGCATCCGTTACAAACAGCAAGACGTCCTTTATTATTTTCATAGTTCTCGCCCCAGACTGCCGCGTCAATATCCTATTGGCTTGATGACGGTCTCGGATGCTAGGGCCAGGCAGGACTATTGCCTTTTTACCATAGTCATCGCTGTAGATCTGGACCGGCCTCGTGCAGGGCGGGTTAGCTTACTTTACAAACGGCCCCACTCACAAATGTGAGCGGTGCCGAAGATTTCGGCCAACCTCCCTGGGTCCTGGCTGATGAACCCTGCTGGCTAGGGCCTCTTCTGGCGCTCTTCTGTCTTCGTCTTCTTTCTTCGTCAGCTTGTCACCCCCGGGGGTAGTCATCTATCTGTCAGGGACTGTGCGGATATTTTGTGACTTGGGATTGACTGCCAGTACACAAAGTGTCAATTGACACGTTGTCGTCTGGATCATCGGACAAGGTGAGGATGAGCTCTGTAGCTCTAGGAGGTGAAGGCCTAAGTGCTTTCTTAGCACTTTCGTCCTTCACGGAGCCAGGGGGACAACGGACACTGGTCGGCTTACTGACCGGCGCCCGCAAGGTCTGTGGGAAGGTGGTTGGTTATGTCATGTCTTTTCCGTGGTTTGGTCCATCTGTAAGGAAAGGATTAGTTATACTCACCCGTTATCCAGTAACTGTACTTTCGGCCTCTTGTGCCTCGGTGCGTCGGCCGGATCAAAGGAGGTGGCCTCCCTGATCAGCGGGTTCCTGTGCTCCTCAGCTAAGGTGTACAGTTTCTTCGCTCTATCCCGGATGATTTCGGTGACTGGTGTGTACTCCAGGTCCCTGAAGATGTCAGCGTTTCTAACGTACCATGGTGCGCTCACCGCCGTCCTGATGGCCACGTTTTTCACGGCTTGGATCTTCTTCAGATAGGTCTTCGCTTGGTATCCCCATGCTACCGAGGCGTAGGTCAGCTGTGGTCTGATGAGGGCTTTGACTGCCCCGACTGCCATCCACACATTCACATATCGTTTCTGCATTTGTGCGTTCTAACACATTTGTTGATGTTAACTTGACATTAACTTAATGTTCGGCCGAAGCAGTTTCAAAGTAAAACTGTATAAATTTATCTATTTATTTTCTGTAATGGAAACATTTACTTTTCATATTGTTTATCTTTTTTTAATTTACCTACTTATGCTATAATTTGCTATAAAACGTAATGGTTTTATTTGCTGCAATTGTAATTTAACACCAACAAGAAAACCATTTTATTCTGACAACAAAGTTCGCACATTTAGAAATAAAATATTAAATAATGAATCAAAAAAAAGTTACATTACTTTTTGCTTGAATAACAGCTTTGATTCTCTTGTGCATTGTGCTAACGAGTTTTAGACAAAATCCTCGGTGAAACCATCCAGTTTATTGAATTTTTAGTCTTAAGCCCGCAACATTTCTTTAAGATTTGTTTCGCAATTTTCGTTTCATTACATACCACAAATTCTCAATTATATTCCAATCGGGGCTGTTTGCAGGTCACGACAATACTTTCATTTCATTATTTACAAACCATTTTTTTGTGGATTTAGCCGTATGGCATGAAGCCCCATCTTGCTGGAATGTAGAATCTCCAGTTGGATGTAGTATTTGAAGCGGCGGTAATAAATTTTCTTGGAGAATGTCTTGATATTTTTGAGCGTTTATTATTCCACTGATGAACTTCAACTTGCCAACACCTTTTCCGGACATACATCCCAAAATCACGGTGCATTTCAAGCAATCTTTATGAAATGCCTCATCCACTTTGTAATTTTCCAAGCTTTCGAATGCATTCAGCTGTCTAATATTGGTGACATTTCTAATTAATCTTAAATTGCTATTATCTATTTTATGGTTGTTTTTAAACACCTATTGGGCAACACTAGACTTATTTGTTCTAAGTTTGAGAGAAGCCATATGCTCCTTGAATCTAGTTTGATTTGATCGTCTAGTTTGTCCAACATACTTTTGATTACAGTCCTTACAGGTAATTTCGTAAATCCTCGATTTTTTGTTTGTTTCAATTTAGTCTTTTGGATCTCCTAAAAGTTGTAGTTTATTTCCCGATGATTGAACCACTGCCACACCTTTATCCTACCAGTATCACGGATGAATCGAGAATCGTATGGAATCTATACAAATTTCGGTTTTTCTCTTTCATTTTGAAAGGTCAAAGAATTGTGAAGTGTCTTTAAATTTACGTTATACAGGGCCAATAGTGCGTGCGACTTCGATATGTCGAGTTCGGTGATAGCTAGAAACTTGATTTAAAAACATAAATAAACTAGACAAAAAAGTCTATAACCGGAAATTATTTTGGAATATACAGGGTGAACCAAGATGATTCTACAGGGTCAACTAACATTTTTTTAAATGGAATGCCATGTATATCAGAACATTTTTTGAAACATCTTTGTGGCCTCTTTCCACTCCTGTATTATTATTGACCCTCTCCCAACCACTTTGATGTAATGATTTTTTTTTGTTGAAATTATGCCATTTACACATGTATATTAAAAAAATCACTGCAGCCTCAGTTATCGATTTTAAGAAAAAAATGTGTTAGTACCAGTTATGAGACATCTGTGTGATGACACTTCCTAAAAGTGTATTTGCTTGACCCCGTAGAATCGTCTTGGCTCACCCTGTATATTCGAAAACAGTTTCCGGTTATAGACTTTTTTGTCTAGTTTACTTATATAATCAAGTTTCTAGCTATCATAGAACTTGTGAAATCGAAGTTGGTCGCACTATTGCCCCACCCTGTACATTTGCAAATTATTTTAATACAGAGGCTGTTGGGGCCCTGCAATAGCGATGTTCTGCTAGGAATCGAGATCAATCAATCACTGTTGCTCCGTGATAGTCGTTGCAGAGTAACAAATTATTTTATCTGTCAGGAACGGGACGGAACGTTACTATAAAATTCCACTCCAATGTAATTTTACAGAAATAACAACCCATCTCAACCGCTTAGTCCACACAGTTATATCCCGTGTGAAAATCCCTATTGTAAAAGTATGACTACGAAGTTTAAAATACTTACAAAACAATAATAATAAAAGAACAATAACATGAACGTGATAACAACCGACAGATACTAATATCACAATATAACGTGTATATATAAGTCATAAATATTAAATTAGATTACATAATATACATTTACACATCAATGATTCATATAATTTGGTCGGGACTACGAGTAATTCAGAGTGAGAACTTGCCGCTCAGATCAAAATAAACATTGTAGTATGTAGTAAAATAATTATTGAAAGCTCAATTAAATTCGTTTTAAGAGGTAGATAATTCGTTAGTTCTTACATGAATAATTAAAAAATAGATTATAACATGCTAAACAAAAACCGGGTCATTAAAAGTGGCTGACGATGACACAAGCATTGTCACTTCGTTTGTTATCAAACATATATTGAGATAATAACTGACAAACGTTGAAAACATTTTTATTTTAATTTGTATGTATATATATCACTGCAATAAAATAATACATTTTCAACTTGGTAATTTTTTACTACTACTAGATACTGAATTATTGTTTTATGTTATCAATTTATCAATAATTATCATATGTTGTTTTGGTTTAATTTGTTTTGTTATTACTTAAGTACAGTTCAACAATTACATTTCAAATATATTTCTTTTTAAACGTGACTGCATTGGCCGTCTGAAATTCAAGGGCCGGAATATGTATAAAATATTGCCCATATCATTTTAAATATTTGTTTAAGAGTCCTTTAACACAAGTTTTTAGCGAAACAAATCTAAATATGTGTTACAACATACACTGAATGATAATATATATTTATACAGTTTTCGTCGATTTCCTGTAGAGCTTTTCACCTTCCTATGCAATTATTTCTGATTGTAAGGGTTCTTTTTTTAGAAAGTTTTTAACAGAAAACTTATTTACATTTTTATATATAACTTTTACAGTTTGTTTAAAGTTGTTTTATGCCATGAGCATGATTATGGCAAATATATTCATATAGACACAATGTTAAACATCAAAGTTGAAGCATTTTTTTTCAATTTTGTTATATCGAAGTAACCATCTGTTCTACATCTAGTTTAAATTTTGCATGCTCACGCCCTCAAGTAGTAATTTATCTAGGATCAATCAAAATTTGGAAGTTCTAGTGTAACTGATATCACAGATATGATTCTATAAGTTTAAGTGTCCTATAAATGGCTTTTAATGGAAAAATGTTTCAAATGAAAGTTTTCTTTTTTACTTTTTTTTACTTATTCTTGTGACCTTGGAAAATTTTCTTTATGCAACCCCATAAAAAATTTGCTGGCCTGTTCCTGTACACCTTAATTTTGAGATGTCCCCATAAAAAAGAAGTCGAGGGCGTTAGATCGGGAGACCTAGCAGAGCACTCCCATCTGATTGTAACACATCATCGTGGTACATCCTTAAATGTCAACCAGTTAGAGCTAATATACGTTCTACAGGGGCATAATATTATGTCCAGCCAGATCTAGGAAGTATGATATATACAGTGTGTCTCAAAAAGCTCACTATTGCTATCTCTGTTATTATATGAGATACAGGTTCGAGTAAATGGGGAAAGTTTTGAGAAATTTTATGATAAAATCAGAGCCACTTGCAAACATTTTCCATGTACTAGATTTTGAAAAAAATAAAAAAATGTGAGATTTTTTTTCCAATTTTTCCACAACTTTTTTTATTTTTGATTTTTTCTTCAAATTGGTAAAAACTTTTCTAAGGCAAATTTTTAAACAAAATAACCCTCTTTAATCATATTTACTCTCCAGCGTTTCAGTTTTCCAGAACCCTCATCAACTTAATTTTTTTTTGTATGGGCGCCATATTGGATTTTCACATTCTTAAACAGGCATTTTTATTTCCTTTTCAGTGATTATCATAATCTGGTCATATCCTTTGTGATAAAGTTGGTAAAAATAAAATATTAATTTTTAATTACTGTAAATACTGTATATAGTAATCTGTGAAAAAAAAAATAAAATTTAGATACAATTGGAGCCTATTCTTAATAAACAAATAACAATAACAACACAATGAAACTGGAACAAAATGAATACTTTAAAAATCGAACAAAAAAAAATTTATACATATCTTTTGTTAATATGTATACCTACCTAAAATATGGAAGAAAGTTAAGAAACAAAATTTGTTTTAGAGATGTTCAAAATGTTGTCTATTTTTTTTAACACAATCTTGACACCAAGTACACTTCTGGTAAATCTACCTAGCGTATTACGGTTTATGTCGTTAAATGCGTCTCTAACTTTTTCTTCCAACATATTAATATTTTCTGATGGTTCCAAATCGTATACTTTAATTTTTATGAAGCCCCATTAATAGAAATCCAACGGTGATATGTCCGGAGATCGCGCTGGCCAGGCCGTTGGACCACTGTTTGAAATAACGCAATTTCCAAAAGTATCGTGAAGCCAGCGGTTAATGATGATCGCATTGTGTGTGAGACACCCATCTTGCTGAAACCATATCTGGTTTAATTGTTCCTGCGGAACTACTTGTCTAACAACCGGCAAAATTTGATTTTCTAATATAGTCAAATATCTTCCTCCATTCAGATTATATTTAAAAATGAATCGTCCCATTAAACGGTTCCCTAAATAATATTTCAAATTGTTTATAGTTGCATGCACAACCTACCAGTCTTGTATCATACCTAAAATACCACACCAGACGTTAAATCCAAATCTTGTTTGCAACCTTCTGTGGGATGTTAATCGAGGATTCTCGACACTCCAGTGATGGTGATTATGCCTATTGAATATTCCACAATTTGTTAATTGAGTTTTATCAGGCCATAGTACCCTGTTGCGAAAGATTTGATTCTCTACATTTTTCGATGTAGGTCCATTGACAAAATATGGGTCTTCTATTAAAATCATTTCCTCTTAGATCTTGCAAAATTGTAGGCTTATAGGGATGAAATTCCTTCTTAATACTCTTTGCACGGTACTTTTTGAATTATTAGTTGGTTGACTAATTTCTCTAATAGAAGATGAAGGAGCGTCGCTGACTGATTGAATTATGTCGGTATCGCGTAACTGATTATCGATTGCATATTTTCCTCGAGGTTGTTCCGAACTGCCAGAGTTTAATAAATTTCTAGTTAATTTTTGAAAGTATGTTCTATATGGCTGGGGTCTATCCGAATAATTCACAAAATAACTGTTACTTGCAGTTTCTGCATTTCTATGACACTTAATGTAAACTATTAGCATATATTTCTCTTCATTTGAATTTCGTCGTGCCATTTCTTTTTTTAATATATATTTGAAAAACCCAATACAATTATGAGATACAAATAACGTACACAAGCAGTTTTGACAGGAGTATTAATTCACGATTGTTTATGATCTATTAATTTGATCATGGCCTACTTGTTAGGTTCAGACGTTTGTTTTTAAATTAAGACAGACCACTGTAATAATGCCGAAATTCGCGTCCGTAGCTGCTTGTATTTTTTGGGATAATGTATGGCGCAATTTTTTCTTTTATTGTTAATAATAATTATCATGCTGTTATCCTTTATTATTACAAATATTTTTATATTCACGAAAATGGGGTACAATGTCTACTCAATTATCAAGATAGTACCTATTCTAAAATAATGAATTATAAAGGCGCAAGGGAGAACATTTTTAGAAGATGGTGCAATTATTTGATCACATGTTAATGCCTTCCACTTTTTATTTCACAGCTTACTATTTACAGTATTTATATATAGTACCTATTGTAGTTAAAAATTAATATTTTATTATTGCCAATTTTATCACAATGGATGATATGATTACCAACTTATGATACAGCACTGAAAAAGAAATAAAAAGCTCTCTTTAAAAATGTGAAAATCCAATATTAAATTATATTTACTGCAAATTGTGTTCTGTACTGGTTGTTTTTAATTGTCATTATTATTACTATTATTATTATTATTAAACCAATATAACCCCTATATTTTTATTTACATGGACAATGTGACGTCGTTTTCTTTTCTGAACGCTCGTTATAATACAAATAAAAACTGGACCAAAAACCAGTCGACACGCTTCAATATCTACCTGCTAAAAGGATGCGGAAGCATAATTACATGCATAATAAGACCCCTGGCCCCAGCTGTCACCGAAGTTGTCGAATTAAAGAACTATGTATGTTAGCACCGCACGCGTCTGAGAGAATAAACAAGAAGTAACCTCTTTAATTATGAAGTACATAGGTATATTTTTTGAAATTAACTTGTCATGATATGCTAACAGCTTCCATGTCACTATTGTCATTTTATGGCATAATAATCGCAAAAATGAATTGTATTTTCTTATTTTCTTTTAGCTGTAATTTTGTTTGTATTTATAGCACATTTTAATACGACATATGAATAAATTATTTATTAATAGTACTAATAAATGGTACCACGGTACCAATATGGTTGGTTCCATTGGAAAAAATTGAGTTTTGCCTCAAAAACCATTTTGATGAATTTTATTTGCTCATAAATCACGTAATTTAGTATTTTTGACGGGATTTCGATTTTTCTATCATTACACGGGTCATTTAGAATAAATCGGAACCGTCATGGCACACTTAAATGGAAAACTAAAAATTATGTTATAAAAAATATTGAAATTTGAAATGTCAGTTATTTGGTTGGATTCAGAAAATTATGCAGAATTCAAAAATGCAATAATATACAGGATGCTCCGTTTAAAAATCGAAAGATATTGTCACTTCCGACGAAACCGGAAGTGAAAAGAAATCACTTGTATGTCAAAAAGTGCCGCTTATTAAGTGTATAGGATGTTCCAAATTTCAATCTTTTACTTCAAAACTAAAGGAGAAAAGGAAGGTGTACCATGATCCTGTTACCCCATGAGTTTAATATTTCCAGGTTGAGTCGTGTTTTAGAAAATCGTACCACTCAGAATCACAGACACACCGACGGTATGTAGATTCGGATAAATATGCTACTTTTGACCACTAAACGACTATTTTCATCATAATATGAACCGTGAATTTTTCCATGACGTCAGTACTTTATAGATGAGAAAGTAAAATGGTGGTGTTTAAACAATAAACAAAAAGTTATTGAGAATAGGAACTTAATGCTGAGTTATAAATTTACGACCCTGTCGGAACTGAAATTCACCCAGTGAACCAAACCGGCCGAAATCAGCATTACCTCCGGAATACCATTCTATTTCTAATTTCGCTTTTGGCCTCGAATAATAAGGGCCTAATTTTGGTTTAATTTTTTCCATTTTTCTAATGCTAAAAGTAAGTAGGCTCTAATAAATCATTTGAGCAAAAACAACAAAATGACTGGTCTGGATACCCGGCCACTCTGGTATGGAAGGTAACGAAATAGCCGACTCCTTAGCCAGAGAACGAACGGGCACACGAATCATCGGACCAGAACCGATACTTGGCATACCTTCAAGTACTGCTAAGATGGCTATCTCAACCTGGGTTGAAAGGAAAACTCTCCAGTATTAGCAAGAGTTACCAAGTTACCAGTTCATTCGAAGGCGTTTATGAAATACCCTTTAAGATCAAGAGCTAAGAAACTTTTAGAGTTAAACAGGGTAAACCTGAAAACTCTAACAGGCCATATACCGGGCACTGTCGACTAAACTATCATCTGCACAAACTCGGCCTAGCGGAAAACGCCGAGTGCCGTCTATGTCTGGAAGAAGATGAGAAGGCAGACCACATCTTATGTAGCTGTCCCGCTTGTGGAGAGGATCCGATTCTCAATTATTGGCACCACAAAAACCTAACCTCACCCTAATGCTGAAAGTATCACATGAAGATGTATTTCAGTTTTTTTTCCTTCATATATAAATAATTTTCAAATGATAGTGATAAATAAAAATAGTAGGTTTAAAATATTCATTGTTTAATTAGTTTTCAATGTTTGAATCATAACGAAAAATGAAAATAGTACGATATCCATATCTATATGTATTGTATTATTTATATTTACATGAACTGTAAGGACTTGTTAAGCTCTAATGAAGGGGTCATGTCAAAGGCCGGAAATGTTTTATATCCAGTAAAGTAGCGATGAGTCGGTTGGGAATATGCCGGGAATAGAGTTTTGCCCTAAAGGGAATATTCGCTCAAGCTACATGCTCTATTAGCAGGTAAAAGAAACTTATTGATCTAATTACAATTTATGAGTAATAATTATAAAAGTGTTTATTTTAGTTTGTTTTAATGTTCATGTCTTATTTATTTTATGTTGTAAACAACAGGATTTGTATGTTTTCGTTTAATAAAATTAATAAGTTTTGTTTTTATTTTTTTTATTGACCATATAAAAACATGGTTGTTTGGTATCGTTATATTGGAAAAAGCTAATTGTAATACGAAAATCAAAAATATTTAATTTTGTGGCAGTCGCGTTCTATGTAGTGAAATTTTCACCAAGCGCAAATTTTTTTATTTGTAGAAATTAATATAAACATGCTGTTATATCTTGCGAACCTCTACTATCGATGATGGTTAAACACTGGTTGTTTATTTTCAAACAATCAATGGGTGCGTTAAGCCCACCCATCAGCTGAGAAATAGAACTTAGCATGATGACTTTTTATTGAGGGCTGAACCCACCACTGTTTTAAACCAGCAGTGATCGCTGTCAGTTATGTCTTGACGGTGTTTAAATTTCGAAGAAATTACAGATAATGAAGAGAACTGAGTTCTTCCGAATTGAACAATCACTTCAGGGGTTAATGATCTGTCACAATTGTAAATTTTCTGTCGAAGAGATAATGCCAAAAATATTTCGTAAAGGTCACGATGCTCAATAATTCTCTTTCATTTGCAAATTCTACATTATGTTGAAGGAATTCGGATTAATTGAGCTGGAATTTTAATTAACGATCGTCAATAGTTTTTCATTTAACATGATAATCTACAACAATTCTCCATTTTTTAATAGCACTTGCACCTAGTTTTTTCCACACAATTCATATATAATTGGACCAATTAAATACAAATGGCTTAATTATATCTTTGTGTCCTTAATGTGGCGATTTGCTTAGACTTTATTGGGATTGGTTTATAGAGTGGCATGAGAATGAGTTAATCAGATTTATTGTAAATTAAAAAGTGTTCACTATTGTGGACGCTACAAATGATTTTGAGGATAAAAAGTCCTTTATCAGTATCTAATTCTGCCACGGTAATTTCTGCATAATCGTAGTAAACTGAGTTAACTTTGTTGACAAAATAAAAAAGTGTTTCCTGGGCTGGCGGTAGAAGAGAAATGTGAATAGAGCCGTTGGCCAAATATTTGTTTGGAAAATCGATATTGAATTTGGGTACGTCCTTAACTTCAATGATCCGTCGAAATATTCATGAAAATCGAATAATGTCAATTCCATTAGATTTTTGGTTTGGCATTCAAGTAAAGCTGCTACTCTTCTTTTATATCGTAGTTGTATTGTCCAATGGGTCATTTATACTACACTCGTGGAAATATGTTTTGCTAAATAGAGACGAGTCATGGGATGTAAAGTATTCGATATCATTTAGAGTGGTTTTGAATTTGAATATATTATAATTCTGTTTTAAAACGGACAGATTAGTGATAGCAGTTTATAATTATAATTAATTTACACGTAATAAGAAAATAACGGATAAGCAAGAGATTGTAATTTATTTAATAACAGATTAATTAGCAGTCACTATACTTAATGCACTACTTCGATTTATAACTTCTGTCAGTCTGTGTAGCATAGAATTAATTAACTCGTACAATAAACATCTAAAATATTTTTCTATGCATTTAAATGATATTTTCAGTAAATTTTGTGCATTCTGTGGTCTGACATTTCTTTAAGGATATATTTCACAAATAAATAGTCGTCATAGATTTTCCATAGGGTTTAGATCTGGCCAATTAAGAATGTTAATGTTGCTTTCTTGAAACCAATTAGTTATTCTTTGAGATGTACGGATGAGACAATTGTTGAAAAATAAATTCATTTACAGCAAATAATTATGACAGGATTTCGGCCAATTTACCTTCTGTTCACTACTTTTTTAAATGTGACATTTTGGTTCTTATGATAATATTTTTGTCTTATTAACCATCCGTCATATGCTTTAGCAATAATTCCAGTCTTGACTAAATTATTAATTCGTACCGTAGTACTGTATTAGTTTTTGGGTACAAATTAAATGATCGCTATTTTAATTTTATATACAGTACACGTTTCCAGTATTGTATTACATAGTACTGGCCAAATAGTTATTTTACTGATCGAGAATCTCATTTTAACTGATAAAATTTTATAAATATACTGAGCTTTTGCAGTGTCTTACTGACTATTCGTAATATTATACTGTACATAATGCATTAAATACTGATTAGTTTATCATCAACCTTAGTTTTTTGCACTCGTAATATCTTTTGAAAGATATGACAAATATCATAATTATAAAATTAGTTTCAACAGATAGATTTTAGTAAAAATACCGATGAAAGCGTCGTTGATCGAAAATTTGTTCGTTCGATTATACGTGTGGCAGAACTGGTTAAACTGCCATTAAAGTTAATATCGTTTATTTTGATTTTCGAAAGTTGCGTGCAAAAGTTATTAAGTCATTGTGAAAACTCTTGGATTTCGGTGGGTATTAGAGATTGGATAGACATTGATTCAGGAGGTGATCGATGATTTTAGCTTGATACTTTTTGAAATTTGAACACAGAGGTTTATTGAATACTTTCTTATTAGTCGGAATCTTTTGATTACTTTGCGAAATGATCTAGTTTGAAATTGTTATTGAATTTGGGAATGTTATTTGATTTTATATTCTTTAGATTTCGAACAAAAATGTTTTTGATGCAAGGGAATATTGTTTTGAGATATACTATCTTAATATTGCTTTGATTTCAGTTATGGGCTTAAATTTAATTTAAGGTATTTTGCTTAGGACAATTGGATTACGTGTACCAGATTCAGGGGGGTTCATTTTTTTTAGATGGAATTGTTATAAGAACTCGTTTTAAACAATTTAGGCTCCACCTCTGAAACTTATTCTAAGTGCGTCTGCTACTACACAGTTAGCTCTGTAGAACCATTTGGAATACTCTTTCTTCCAGTTAGCATTCTGAAGATTACTCAAAGCAACTAATTAATAAATCTTCGTTTATACCGGATTTATATTGTCATGAATTCATTGCAGCCTTCAATGAAAGTTTCTTTCATTCTGTCATATTGATATATCGTATCAGCAAAGCTTTAACAAATGTCTAGAAGTTTTGACTCCCAGTTTGATCCTTCAAGTTTTTAGGATAATTCTAAGGATGTCAAATCCTTTCTACAGTCATCTAATAACGTTAAAAATGTCTTAAAATGTTTAAAGATTTTGTGTTTTTATAAGTATTTTAAACAATATGACAATAATCATTATATTCCAAAAGAAAATACAAATTAAAAAAGTTGTTTTTAGAAAATTTACTGTCCAGTGGAAATAAAATTATTAAATTATTGCAATTATCAAGTACCAACACTTGATAATTGCTTACACGTTTATATTGTATGCAAAATAAGTACGGCTATCTACAGCTGCTGCAACATAAAGGTTTCCAATCTAAAATTTTAAATAATTTTTTTCGCAGCTTGGCTGTTGAACTATATTATGTTTACTTGAATGCACGGGTTATGCGGAGGGAAGTAATTTATTGTCAATCTTTAGATTTTATTCGTTACAGAAGAAAGAATACATGTTCTCTTTCAAATCACAAATGACCTGGCAGTCTTTATGTTGCGACAGTTGTATATCTAGAAAAAATCTGTTTTCAAGTTACTAATTCTGTTTTATTAACTATAAACGAAAGATTATAACCTAAAAACTCAGTGATTTTTTCTTTTAAATAATTAAAACATGCTGCATTACTCCTAAAGAATGATTAAATTAAAATTAAAAATCGTCATTCCATGTAGATAATGCTTAGATAGATAAAATTAAAATAAAATTCCAGTTTGATATTATATTGAATTTAAAAATGAGATAGTAGCTTTTTATTTTTTTTAGTTAGTAGGTTTTAACGGGATTATGATAAAAAATTTGCAGTAATTACTGACAGCGAATTACTAAATAGTGATTCAATTACCAATTTACAATAAAATGGAACTTAACTCAATACCCTTGTAATCTCGGGTGGTTTTAGTCAAGTTAAGGTGACGAACTTTTCTCGCTTCCGGAATCGTAATTTATTTATTCTGGTAAAGCCGCCAAGTTCACGGGTTTTCACGGTATTATCCTGTCGCGACCTGACGGAGATAGATATACACCTCAGGCCATAAGCTCGAAAGATGTAATTGAACGGCATTATAATTCCAAGTATATGCCGATTGTTATAAAACTAATTACAGCACTGTACTTAAAATATTTATTTTTGATATTATTTTCCAGATAATTAAAAAATATAATGAAAATTTTGTAGAGTTCGAATAAATATAAAAAAATTCAAAATATTTTGGAGTTATTTCATTATTTAGCAGTGAATCTTTAAATTTTTTAAATATCTCAGAAATAGTTCAGTAGAGACGGAACAAAATAGGATTTAATGCCTCATTCAACGGTTAAGTAAAATATAAGGGTTAAGTGTAAGTGTGTCTTATAGACAAATTTCACTCTCAAAATTATTACGCCAATTATTATTTTATTTTGTTTACCCATCGCTGGATAGTCCTGCCGTGCCCTCCAAATATCACGGGACTCGCGCCAGCAAATTAACTACAGCCACTTCTCACATTCCGCAAGGTTAGTGGCTGTAGGTTCGAAATTCGTGTGCCCCAGGCAGACGGAGTGAACCTAGAATGAATGCCTTCTGCATTTGGTCTGCCAGCCCTTCGCTGATTTGTGGCAGGCAGGTATGGTCTTTAATTCCGAGAGCAGCGCAGATTTTATCTCTCCGAGCACACCAATTATCAGGACGACCATCTTGATCTAGTAGTCTGGGTACGTCACTTGAAGCTCGTATCAGAGATCCTGATTCTCCCCGTCCAGGATATTTTTCTCAGCAGGTGCTAAGAACTCGATGACACATCACCTTGGTTTGATAGTCGAGGGAGCAGTGTTGGGCTTATTGACTTGGATTCGCCTGGCGATCGAGAACGAGTATTTACGGTATATAAGATACTACTTCGCGTTCTCGATAACACCCAATATTTCTGAAGATCAGCCTTGTCGATAAACCCAGTGTTTCTGTTTTTATAGAAGACACCGTTCTGGGGTTTATCGACATGCTGCCAAGACAGATACCTCTGTTCGGTAACTCCGATTCAGGCTCTCAAGCGATTTGGCCGAGCTCCGTGGCTGGCTGCATCAACACCTCGTCGGTCTACTCGCCTGACGTTGAATATGAGACCGAATATATCTGGGTTTTTTTGCTGTCTTGTATAGTCCTGCGCCCACTTCTGTAGTATTATGAGTCATAATACTACAGAAGTACATAATGTCATACTGTATGACATTGTAATATGCACGATTGTTGTACATACTGTTCGAACATGAATATTGTATAAAGTTGCGTGTATTGCACGCGTTGTAAGAGTATTGCACACATTGCTCGAATATTGCATGCATTTTATATATGAATTTTTATTTCTTTCAGAAGGTTCCAAAAATTTGGCGAACAATTAAAGAGGATGTTTTTTGAGTGGTAAAAACTCGGATAAACATATTTAAAATCTATGCGACTAGCCATATTTCAATATAAGATCCTATCCACCATAATGCCAAGATATTTAATTTGTTCCACAATTTCGATATCATCGTTCCCAATAGTTAGTTACTTTAAAGTTATTTAATTTAAATTCATTACATTGTTTTGCCGTTTGTTCTCAGCTCTTCGAATGTTTTACATTTTTCACTTTATTTTTCTATATTGATAATACCCCAAATTATCTTAGATTTGTTATTCGATTGATTTATTTGATTTTTATAATAGGTGAATTTTTCATGAACATTTTAGTGTTTTTGGTGCATACCATCAAAATTCTTTTGTTAAACTGAAATGCGCGGGTAAACCCCAATATATTGGTTGTTTTAAGAGGTGAGTGAAACTGTAAACAAAATAGGCATATTAAATTGTTTTTGAAGTTTTTCTATTGATGAGAACGAAAAATGAAAATAAATAATTCATCTTAAATACCATATGGATTTAATATATAAAATTACTGGCCATACTGATGCGTTTTTTTTTTTTAATAAGAAATAAGAATATTTTAGTGTCATTTTATAAAACTAAATAATCGTATTTCCAATTAATAAAAATAAATATGCATCAGTAATACCTGTAACTTTATATTTTAAATCTATATGGTATTTACGATGAATTATTTGTTTTTGTTTTTCGATATTACTAACGGAACAATTTTAACAGCGATTTATAGATATATTTATAGATGGATACCTGGTAAAAACCCAGCCTTAATCATATTTAAATATCATTTGACGCACACCATATCTCGTATTTCTTCTTTAGAAAAGAAATTATGTTGCTTTAAACCTTAAGATGATCCTCAAATTAATATGATTAAGATGTTGCATCGAATAATTAAATTGTAAATATGTAATAGTTAACAAATAACTCATTTTTCTCAAAAACGACTTATACCCCTTTGCACGCGCACTAGTGAATTATTCATTAATAAACGATCTGGTATAGTTTATACGAGCACAATTGAAATCGTATAAAAACTAAAAGCCAGCAAAAACAGTCGGCATCTCTTTATTCTATATATTATTTTATATGTACAATAAAGAGATGCCGACTGTTTTTGCTGGCTTTTAGTATTTATACGATTTCAATTGTGCTCGTATAAACTATACTGCAAGTTTCTTATTTTTTTCGATTTCTTTTATAATAATTTTCTCATTTTTTTGTTGCAGGATGAAGAAGAAGGCATTCATTTACAGTTGGATCTATTGACACAGGCACAGGTAGTGCATTTTTAATTGAACTTGTTATCTCTTTCCCAATGTTTACGAAGAAATTATTTTAAAAAATCTGCCCTTTGTCATATTAAATTAATCTAATATATAGCATTTTCAACCACATTACGATTCTGTTTTTCATATTTATTTTTTTTGTTGTTATTTACCTATCAGATTTTTTAAGTAATTTCTTGCAGGATTACATTTTTATATAATTAAGTTTTAGTTATTGTTATTACATTGTAAAGAGTTAAGTTATATCTTGCCTAAAACTATTTGAGAGTAATTCTTGGGAAAATCGGTTATTGATAAAATTACTTCATTTTCTAACGTATCTCTTTACTAAATGAAGCATCTTAAGGGACGCTACTCTTCATTTAACATTTTTAATATCTTCACTCGGGATTAATCCACGTCTAACTGATTTTTTTCATTTCGAAATATTAATGTAGTTGAAATATGTTGTAGGATATTCAAATGCAACAGTTTTTCATGACATGTTAAAATTTACGTTTAGATAATATGGGTAATTTTAAATCTAATATACATTTGTCGGTTATATAAATAATATATAAAGGTAACAAAGGTATATAAGAAAGGTTCCGATAATCACCTATAGTCGCCAAAGTTTATTACGGTTTTATAACATTGCTGAAAGTTTCAGTTATATAATAAAGTGATATAATATTTCCATCACCGTTTTATAAAACCTACAGTAACCGTTATCACAATATATGTGTATATAACATGTTTGTATGAGACTTGCAGTTAACCTCATTATAAAACTATTATTTTCCAGGTTATATAGCGGTGTTGTTAATTACTTTTATAAAATTTAAGGGATAATATTGTTTCGGTGTATATATTATAACATTTTTGGTGATCAATTTGGTAATGAAACCTCCTTTTATAAACTTCCATTACTTTTAGTGAAACATATTACCCTTATAAACGTTGATGATACATCATGGCCGCTTTTGGTTTTGTTTGTAAACTTAACTATGCAGCTTACCAAAAACCAGTTAATAATTTTGCTAAATGCATATTTATTTCATAATCAGCAAACCTAAATCCTTTACTCCGATTGATGACAACAGGGTCTTAATTTCCGAATGCAAAAATAAAATGTGTATAAGATGTTTATACTTGTTCAACTTTATCTAGCGAACCCCCATTACATGGTCATAAACAGTATTGGCATAATTAAATCTAGCTGAAATTAGAGATTTACAAAGCATTGTTTCAAAATTAACATAATTTGAATGATTTAAATTAATAAAGAATCCTTTATTTTAATTTAAAAGACGATAAGTAATTGTAATCAAGTCTGGACAAAATTCATGCAATCTCGGGGGTGCCTCAGGGCTCCATCCCCTTCTGTTCGTTTTAGTTATTAACGATATAGTGAGTGACTTGAATTTTGGCATCTTACTGTATGCTGATGATGCAAAGATTTTTATCTCCATAAAATCAGGAGTTGATTGTGAAAAGTTACAAACATAACCTTTTACAATTAAAAAATGATGTGATGAAAATAACCTCCCACTTAATGTAGAACAATGTAATGTTTTGTCGTATAACAGAAAAAAGATCCAATCATCTATAAATATAAATGGGATAATATTGCTAGTTTATCAAAGATCTCGGTGTCACATTCGATGACAAATTAACATTTAAAAAGCATATCGAGCAAATCGTACAGTCTTCGTATAGAAACTTGGGTTTTGTTATAAGAAATACTAAAGGTTTTACGGATTTTCTTATTTCTACTGCTTTTTAACACCTTCGTGAGGTCAAAATTGGAATATGCATCTCTAATCTGGAAGTCAGGTTATTTAATCTGTGTAGACTCGCTAGAAAATATTTTTTTAATATTTATATCGTATGTAATAGATGGAGATTACCCTGAAGGAGGGATCCTACAACAAATACTTCTCACAAGATTTGCTGTAGAAAGCCTCAAAACGCGTAGAAATGAACAACTTATTTAAATTAATATATGATGTGAGGTCATTTATCCACCTCTACTGAAAAACTGACCTTTTCCCTACCATTTATTTATTCTAGAGATGCCAACACCTAACCTGTATCTAAATTGATTGATTTTATTTATACACAATTTTTACTGTTTGGCACCACATTATACTTTCTAACTTTACTTTTATTGACTTCTTTTTGTTTTACTCGGTATTCCGTATTTCATGTGTTATATTTAATTTTAATATTCATGTCTCTCTTTTTTGTGCATTGTATTTCTACTTTTTCCCATTCTGTAATTGGTACTTGTACTGTTGGATGGTGTATTTTTAAATAAATAAATAAATGGTCGAAAGGACCACCGTTGATTGTGCGTTTAACAAAAGGGCGTCTACTGTTAAATAGTATTTATTCATTTCTAAATAACTCCGCTGCACTTAAATTTTTTTCCCGTAACTCGGCGCAGGTATTTATTGTCTTTGTAAATTGTTGATTTAATATAACCCCAGAAAGAAAAATCCATACGATTAAAATCAGATCTACGCGCTGGTCAATGTAATTGGCTGCCACGACCTGTGCAATGATGGAGAAAATTAGTTTCAGGTATAAAATACATGTTGTCTCTTAAATCTAATGGTAAATCGTCCAAGAAATCAATCAGTCCATATTGTAAAAAAATTGAGTAGGTTCGGCCATTTAGATTAGCCGGTAACTCATATGGATCCAAGACATAATTTCCCATAATTCCACATCAAATGTTAATTTTAAGTTCATATTAGAAATGGCGCTCTCCTGTTAAATATGAATTTTCAGTTTTCTATACATGTTTGTTTGTAAAGTTAACACACCCCGATGAGTAAAAGTGGTCTCATCAGTGAATAATCTGTTTAAAAACATTGGATCAGCATTTTATTGAGTACAGAAAAAACGGACAAATTGTAACCTAGGTGGAAGATCGGCTGGTAGTAAATTCTAAACTGGTTAAATATGGTACGGATACAGCTTTTCGTGATTAAATATTTTAAGAACTAGTGATTTGCTGATTCCAGTGCCTACAGATGTACGCCTTGAACATATTTCCGCGAGTTATCGCCGAGCGGTTTGTCTTTTTAAAAAGTGAACTTAAAAATTTAACAAACTTTGTTTTGACGAAAAATAAAAATGAGATTATAATAATAACAAATCTAACTACAAAGATATGTAGATCTAAGTGAAGTGAATGTAGAACTAAAATAAAAGCAGCAGATGAGCATCTCGGCTCTTGGTAGGTAGTTCAGGGCCGTCCATAACTCGCCTTTTCTGCTACTTGAACCAAAATCTCTTCTTAGTTGGGCGTGATAATTTTTTTATCTCGTTTAGGACGAAACGAACCAGTTTCGCCTAATCGGTTGTAAAGATTTCTAAATAATTCCTGGTCTGGTTGTTTTCTGTTCCAGTACATTTCCTAATATCTACGATGCGCGCTACGCCCATTAAAATTTTCTTGAGCATATACGAAAACCATTTGCTTCATTTCTTCGTTGAAAAACTAATTATGTTGAGGCATTTTTCAAGTAATATAATACACAAACTTATTTAAATGACACGATGACATTAACAAATGGCTTTGACAAGAACCAAGTTTTAAGTGTTATTTCAGCAAACTCCTCTGTGTAAAATGATACAAAAGATATTGTGTATTGTTGCGTCCAAAACTTAAGTATATTTCGAACACAGTTTTAACTTTAGCGACATTAACAAAGTATACATTTTTTGAATAAGATTTACAGGAGACTACTACTTAGGGGACAAAAGCCTCGGCTCCTGCGTTGAATTAAACTTGCAAGTCTTATTTGATAGCTCGATCATTTGTCAATTAGAGGTCACAGCTCTTAGTACCTGCTTTGCAGGTCGCCATCAGTCACCAAAACATCAGTGATCTCTGACGGATAGTAGCACTGACCACCAGAGGGATACACTTATCACTCACTATGCCTGGCTTGCTTAGGCTGGCCCGGTTTGCTATTATTATTTGTCGTTTCCATTACTTATGGCATACTGACGAGAACATAACAAGTTCGAAACCGGTCTGTGTCTAGTGAGGAATTGACAAATGATCTTGGCTACCAAACAAGACTTGCAGGTTTAATTCAACGCAGGTCGGGGGCTTTTGTCTGCTGAGTAGTTGCTTCCTGTAAAACTTATTCCGTATATAGTTTAGCCCACCAGGGTTAGAGGTCACAGCTCTTGGTACCTGCTTTGCAGGTCGGTATCAGTCACTATGACATTAAGGGATACACTTATCACTCACTATGTATACATTTTTTTTTAGAAGAGCTGGGCCATTAGTTTTTTTTAATTAAAATTGCCATATACGTAGGCACAGAAAGGTTGCGGTTTTTTTTTAAGAAATGAAGACTAGCGTAGGTGGCGCCCTCTAGAAACTACACCAAAATTGGGAACGAATCACAAAAAAAATCCTTTTCACCAATTTTCATATAATATTTAAAATCTTCACAAGTTATGTGGGAAAATTGAAAATGAATTCATTCTACATTATTGTCACACACTGTATATTTATCACTGACCGAGAAATCACAAGAATTACTGTCAAATATTTGATATCGACAGACAAAAAATTAAAGTTAATTGCTAACCCTATTTTTAGCTTATCTTAATTACCGTACCATATTAAACTATTTCTGCTTTGCCTTTATGAAAAACCTATTCTGTTTTTATTAATATTCTATGCGACACATGGTTTAACATAATTTTCAAAAAATAAGGACGTGGGTGGGCCTCGTCCTTGATTGCTTTACACCATCTACTGTTGTGGACTTTTATCAATCAATAATCTTGAAATCTGGGGAATCGGTGGCCCGCGGATATATTCCTGTATAACCGACAATCTGTGCGCTCGGATCTTCTGATTGAGGCATGATACGCAACAGACGTTTCGAACTCATACTTCGGTTACATATTCAAAAAAAAAAAAAAAAATTATCCCGCTTGGGTAACGTCGAGGAATATGACGGTCCCATACCTGTATTATTAATGCACCATATCCGCGTTTTTGAGCTCGGTAAATCCCCAATAAATATAAACAAAAACAAATTTTGTATGGTTCATTTCCGAGGTATAAGGAATATAAAAAACACTATAAATTACCGACAAAGATGCTTCCGGAAATAAAAATAAATCGAGGGGCGCTAAGTCGGGAAACCTAACAGGCCATTCTATTGATCCCCTGTATCGATCAATCTATCGGGATACACCTGATTTAAATATTCTCTCACGCTGTTTGTAAGGGTTCCAGTTATTTTTGAGCATTTAAATTTCCATCTGTAAAGAACTGTCCGATTATACAACATTTATTTTCGGGTTCCGGCCGGTGTGAATTATTTCTCGATCAATATCGGCAACTATGCCAGATTACTGTTCCGTTAAAGCAAAAGTTTGCTTCATCGAAGAATAAAATTTGACGACCCAAAATGTTCATCATTATTACAAAGTTCCAACATTAGATCGCAAAATTGTAATCTGTCGAAATCATCCTTGTTTAATTTCTGGACTAAATGCATCTTATAAGGATAGGCTTTTTTTCAGAAGATTTCTGATAAATTTGTGGTCCACATAGTGATCCACAGCAAGTTGTTATTGATACTCGAGGTTCTTTTAATGTTAACAAAATGTCGAGAGCCTTTTCTCCGCCTGTCGCTGATTTTGGGCTGCAAATCTTTGGAGTATTTTTAACACTTCCTGTTTCTCTAAACTTCTTCACTATTCTGCTTAATAGAACAGTGTGGAATAGGAACTTTGTTGGGATAAAGTTCGTTAAACAAAGTGCAAGTCGTTTTTCTATCGCCATATCCTACCCACAGTAAACAATAACGAGTAGCTTATCTCTCTGGCGGTCCCTTTGATGCTTTGCTCGATGCTCGGTGACCTCGGGAAAATAATACCTCGACCGCGTGGTGCGGCGAAGTTTTATGATTTTTCCATAGGCGTACCAGGGATAAAACGCTATTCTAAAATATTAGTTTTATGTAGCTTATCATTCTATACGTATTATAGGATGTATACAGGGTGTTCTAACATAAATGACATTCTAAATATGTATTTTACTATTGAAGAAACAATCGTAATGCAGTAACATAAATGTATGCGACATAGGTGTAATATCTATTGATTTAAATTAGCATTGTTTTTTAAATTACAATTTTTATTATTATTTCATTGGTAATTATAGACTTATAGACTTGCTTTAACGATTGTTTATTTAAAATCATGAGGTCAATAGTAAAATAAATAAATAAATGAACAACAATAATAAGAAATAAACGTTTTATTAATTTTTCCAAATATTTAATTTATTTGTTCGACGTCTTCAAATTTCTATTAATAAATTTGTTAAATTAGTTCATAATTAAAAATACGGAGGTATTTTTGTAGAGGTAGAGTTACCTATCGATTATTGTATACCAATGTAAGTAATAATAAAATACAAATAACTCCAAAATGATAGTTTGTATCTACATTTAGGAGGACCTTTTTTTATGCAGTTTTTAACACTGGCGTTGCTTGTCGCTATAAATGTGTAAAAAAAATAAGATATTATATACAAAACAACTTTTTTTTTTTTTTTTAGTTCCATCACCTTGAAAGAAAGTACTTGATTATGGGACACCCTGTATATGCTTTAATATTATTTGACCCTTTCACTTTGTAAATGGCCCGCAAATAATAGACCCCCAAGATACGTTGTGTTAAAAATAATCGCCTATATATTCCTTTACATAAATCTAATAATAACCCATCGCCGCCGGGCTGAAATTATCAGTGTTGAATTAAAAATTATGAATTTACAAAACGAAACCACCAATATGATTTAAAAAATGACTAAACTTTTCAGAAAATAACTAATTTGAAATTCGTTTACAACATATACACATTTTAAAATTTATTCTGTAATATCTTAATTATTCAAAATAGATGCAAAACTAAAAACTTAATTTTTTTATTCTATTTCCTATTTTATTTATACTTTCAATTTATAATATTAAAATTACCTGTTTTTACAAAACAATACATAACTCCAATATTAAAATCAATATGTTTTATGCTTGCGTAATATAACAGTTTTTCATTTACCTTTCGGCATCATGAGAAAATAAATAAAACTTTTCATTACTACAATAACTTTTATTAGTAGGGTCAATGGGGGTAACTGTGATAGGAAAATCACAAGTTTATGTTTATTTTTAGATTACACAGACATTGTTGTAAATATCTAAATGAAATTTTAATTGTGTAATCTTAGTAATGTTCTGTTTAAACATTTTATGCGGGATTATCTCTAAAATGCCTTCTCTTTTTTTTTACATATAATTCTTGTTTTGCCACCTACTGTCACAGTTACCCCATCATGTCGGGGTAACTGTGATAGATGATGGGGCTAGTGTGATAGCCGTGCATTTTCTTAAAAATTATTCATTTGACTGTAATGGGCTGACTGTAATAAAAAAGAGCAGATTTTGTTTACTTAGTACAAAAATTTTTAAAACTTTATTTTAATATTTAACATTACAAAAGAGCAAATGAAAATAACTTCATATAACTTTAAAGAGAATAATGCACACAAAATAAGACAATGGTTCAAATACGTCTACAGGATCAGGAAAAACATATTTTATTCGTGCACCTTGGGTTAAAAGTTGGGGTCTTCTAAAATTCCAACAATTTCATTGGTAGAAATAAGAGACTTATCTTTTTCGACTATTACAAAGGCAGTTTTATTATTTTCTACACTTTTTAAACCCATTACTTCTAATTCGTTATTTGAATCAACTTCCGATTGTATAATACAAACAAAACGAAAAGTTGTTTGATTTCTTTTGTCCCCTTTAAAACAAACTAACACGAAAGTTCCCTTCTTTAAATCCTCATTTTTAGCGGACAATACCTTCGTTGGTTCCATTCTGGGATCTTCTGGTGCATAATCGCTATCTCCCGATGATGCTGTTAATATTTCTGACTCAGCTGTATTACTACTGTCAGTATTCTCAGCTTCTCTTGATTTCCTTTTCTTCTTAGGATCCGTCTTAATATTTTTCTTCCTTTTTACAGACAAACTTTTCCTTTTTTGCCACCTTTTCTTCCTTTTTCTCTTTAAGTTTTGCCAACTTTTCTTCTTCTTTCTTTTTAAGTGTAGCCAGATAACTTTCTTTTGTTATAATCTCTGCTACGTCAATCCTTCTTTTTACACTTTTTATTACTGCAGTTTGAGTGACTTTTTGTAATTAAATTTTGGAAGCATGTACCAGGACTCGATTCCATCTCAGAATTATTATCATTTAAAGATATATTATTGGGTTCTCTGGATGTACTCGGCATATCTTCAGATAAAAGTGGATGATCTATAGAAGCCGTTTTATCAACATTTTGTTCACTTGATCTCTTTTTTTAAAAAATCCCTATACCTCTTAAGTTTGTCTGGATGGTAACTGCTAACAAGTCTATTGCATCACAATTACCCCACCTGTTGCTATCACAGTAACCCCCTAGTGTTTATTTATAAGGGGTGACTGTGATAACAAAAAAAAATTATTTTTTTAGCAAGCTAAAATCGGTTTTGCTATTAGAATTCATCTAGCATACCTTTCAGATCAAAACAATGTAAAGAGGTCATCTAAATAATGTTTAACAAATGAGATACTTAAATTTTGAAATAGTGTGAATTAATTTGAAAATTGGAATAAAAATTACATATGAAAAATACTTGACAAAACTTTTATATTATTTGCTGTTTATTTTTCATATTTTAATTTCAGTATTATTACCTAACATAGTAAGCGTTAGTGGCAAAATATTTCTCGTTTCTCAATAAATTTTAATTTTATTTGCGGGTATCGCACTCACCCCGAAATCACAGTTACCCCCATTGACCCTACAGCTTTTACATGAGCAAACCATTTCTCCTTTTTTCTTATCGTCCCCCATTTTAAAATAAAATAAAATGCATACAATTGTCACAGTAAACCAATTACGCATAAAGCACTTGCACCACTAGTTATTTTTTATTTCGCTGATAACATACATACACTCCGTCCTGACGGCCACTACGACACTGATGGTTTTCAGAGTAGCGTTTCAGAGTAGCGACTCTTGTAGGTCCCCGACGGCGAGGCCTGGCAAGCTACCGGTTACTGTTTACTGTGTCCTACCATAGTTAAAATTTCGATCCTTTCTCTTTTACTTCATGGGACATTTTGTACAATTTAACGCGCACAGCAAAAGCTAAGCCAGCCAGTTTAAATCCAAACTAATTTTTTTTACTCTTTTAATTCCTTTTATACCGAATAAGATTTGCGGGAAACAACTACTCAGCGGACAAAAGCCCCGATCTGCATTGAATTAAACCTGCAGATCTTGTTTGGTAGCTAAGATCATTTGTCAATTCAGCACTAGACATATACCGGTTTCGAACCTTTTATGTTCTTGTCGGTATGCCATAAGTTATGCAAAAGATAAATAATAGCAAACCAGGCTAGCCTAAAGCAGACTAAGCAAAACAGACATAGTGAGTGATAAGTGTATCTCTCAGGTGGTCAGTGCTATTACCAGTCAGACATCACAGATATTCAGTATATAGTTTAGCTCACCAGGGTTAGAGATCGAAGCTCTTGGTACCTGCTTTGCAGGTCGCCATCTGTCACTAAGACACCAGTGATGTCTGACTGGTAGTAGCACTGACCACCAGAGGGATACACTTATTACTCACTATGTCTGTTTTGGTTAGTCTGCTTTAAGCCAGCCTGGTTTGCCATTATTATTTGTCTTTTCCATTACTTACGGTATACTGACGAAAACATAACATGTTCGAAATCGGTCTATGTCTAGCGAGGAATTGACAAATGATCTTAGCTATCAAACAAGATTTGCAGGTTGGGGCTTTTGCCGCTGAGTAGTTGTTTCCTGCAAATCTTATTCAGTATATAGTTTAGCTCACCAGGGTTAGAGTTCGGAGCTCTTGGTACCTGCTTTGCAAGTTTCTATCAGTCACTAAGTCATCAGTGATGTCAGACTGGTAGTAGCACTGACCACCAGAGGGATACACTTATCACTTACTATTAGTGATGCAAATTCCCGTTACTTTTTAGTAATCATTGGTAATCGTTACTTTTTCATTAAATAATCGTTACTAAGTATTCGTTACTGACTACCAAATGATTACCTACTTATGGAACAATCTAATAATAAGTATGTTCCTTTTAAAAAGCGTAAATAAATAAATAAAAAAATAATAGTACTTATACAACTTATATAGGTACGCACTTATTCACTTAACTTCTTAACATCCCACTGAGCTAAAGAAAATACTAAGTAAATAAGAAAAATATAAATATACCTACCTCTGTACGGGTGGCATATAAGCATCCTTTACAGTCATACGGAAATGGCAGTATTTCTAGCAATTTCATTGGCAGTTTCAAGGCCACGGCATGGCGTGCTCATCAGATATCATTTTTAAAGGGGACCGTGAAAATAAACAAACTATAATAAAGGGCAAGGAAAATAAACAAACTGTAATAAAGGGCAAGGAAAATCTTACTAACGAACTAAAAAATACTTATTTAAAAAAAAAAGGTAATAAGTCTGTGATTCGAACCCTGGACTTGCCGCGTGCTAGGCGAATATCTTCTCTATCGTTTAACGAGCTCCTTGCTGACAAACGATTCCAAAAGGATTTAATACACTTTGACATGTCATGTAATTGCGCATGCCCTGCGGCTATCTTAAAACGGCCAATGAAATTGCGATTAATACTTCCATTGCCGTACGACTGTAAGAAATGCTTATATGCGTACGGGTGACGTCTTTCTTTGCAATGTCAAAGGCCGCAAAATAAAGCCGTCTTTTTATACCCGCAAGTAAATTTGCTGAATCTGTATGATGTATTATTAACAAAATACATCAACAATTCTCAACTAAGAAAATACTATTAAATAAAATTATAACATATCCCTTTATATGTAGTTTTAGAATATTATTCATTATTTTGAAACTGTTTGAATTCAAAGACGGCGGCCGCCTTTTAGCTTTGTTTTTTATGAGAGCGATAAGGCAATATAGCGTCACCGATAACGGCCAGTCGGATCGACTGATGTACTGTAGTGCACGCATTCAACAACGATACGGTAAAAACAGCACTGAATTCCATAAAGTACGCATGTACCGCTCACAGTGTCATGGCAGCCGTTTCCGCACTCCATGAAAATAACCAAACTATAATAAAGGGAAGGAAAATAAATAAACTATAATAAAGGGCAAGAAAAATCTTACTAACGAATTAAAATATACTTATTTAAAAAAAATAATAATAATAAGTTTGTGATTCGAACCCTAGTACCTAGCGCGTGCTAGCCAGTATCTTCTCTATCGTCTAATGAGTTTCTTGCTGACAAACGATTCCAAAAGGATTTAATACATTTTGACATGTAACTGCGCATGCCCTGCGGCTATCTTAAAACGGAATCCAGTGCTGTTTTTACCGTATCTACATTCAACATTTCGAAATTTGACAAGTATACATGTAATCATATGTGAAATAGTAACGAATACTTTTCAGGTAATCACTGGCACTTCGGGTATTAGCGAGTAACGATTACAAAAGTAACGAATGATTACTACCCGTGCATCACTACTTACTATGTCACTTCCTTATATGTATATTTGTTATGTAACACACAGTCCTTGAGTGGGTTGGAACTTTTGATGTGAAGATAACACTGACATAGTTTTCCACGAAACACCAAAACACTATACTGCACTCGACGCGCGTTTCGCCAACCAAGTTAGCATCATCTGGAGATGATTATAACTGAAGTCTTAGTCATCCCGAGATGATGCCAACTTGGTTGGCGAAACGCCCGTCGAGTGCAGTATATAGTGTTTTGGCGTTTCGTGGAAAACTACGCCAGTGTTTTTGTAAAACACAGCCCACAAAATATAAATTGACTTTTATTTTTATTAATGTATGCTGTGAAACTGTTTAGTTAACATGTTCGCTGCCGACAACACCACAATGGCGTACTGAGTAGACATGTCGATCTTGTACCGATATTTCGAAGAATCGATTTTTTTTGTATCGATATTTTAAAATAGTAAAATTAAAAAAAAAAGTTCGATCCTATTGGTAAGAAAATCGTTTATTCTTCCAATTTTCAACTTTCAAATCGTACCTGTTGTGGAATTACTGTGCAACCGCAAATAAAAACATAGTAATTGTCGTAGTCACTAGTCACTGGTCATCAAGATTACTAAAAGTCTGGAAATCTTGGCTGGTCATTTCAAGTAATCACATTATGTATGTATGTAAGTAAAGCAGAATAAAAATATCGCAGATCGATCTTTGATGGATTGATTTTTTCAATTCCGATTTTATCGTGGATCGATTTTTATACTATCGATCTAGATCGATGCTCGAAATCTGTCCTTGTTGGAAAGATAGTCAGTCTTCCCTAGTACTGAGATATTCTCTGCAGAGGCCGAACACTAGTGCTGTGCGATTATGAAATTTAATAATCGAAAGTCGATTGTTAAAAATAATCGATTATTTCCGATTAATCGGTTATAATCGACCATGGGATAATCGATGATCGATTATTATGGGAATAATCAAATGATCGATTAACTGACTACCGAATATTCTATTGATTCATCGATTATTTTGAATAACACAACGTGCAACGACCAAAGTGACATCCACAACATAACTCAATACACGATCGCAGACTGGCACCACGACAGAACTTACTAGACTGGCACTGTGTCACGCACTGGAGACTTGGAAAGCATTGTTACCAACATTTTACGATTTGGTTTCAAAAGCAGATAGATATAAAATAGAGTGATCTGATTTCTAATACTAAATCATTGTAATACTTTAATTCATGATATATTAACTAACTGATTGCCGATTTATCGATTATTTGATTATCGATTATTCGATGGTCGATCATTCGGTAATCGATAAATTGATTTTTCCTAGCTCTGCCAAACATGCCATGGGGCAGTGTGTTATCAAATGGCGAGGATCGACTTTTGAAATCTGGTTAGGCAGCCAACGTGTTAATAAATTTTAATTGATTTTTTTGCAGAAATGTTCCAATGCAATAATTAAAAAAAAAAAGACCTGTAATAAAAAAAATAATAATAAATTGTTATTGTAACAAAACTAAATCAGTCACGTATAAATGTGCACTATAATTAGTTGAACACTTCTATTCAGGTAAATTTTTTTGACTTGCATGAAGTTAGTTAGCATCCCAATTTTAGAAATTCAGAACAATTTGGTTTGTGTTCATTTGGAAAGTGAATGATAGACATTTTCGTTTACGTCGTAATTTTTTTAAAATCACCTTATCGAAAATATGAGCGCCCCAAAAATGGATTTTCGAGAAAATTTCTTTTTTGCAATCGTTTGCGACTCGTTTGTGAACGTTTGCAATTGCACACACTCGTTTGCGACGTCTGTAGCTATCCAGTAACAGTGTACAACAATAGTATATTCTGGCACCCAAAATTGGAATTTCTTAAAAATTTCTCTTGCAATCGTTTGCGATTACACTATTTTTGTTTACAACTCCACGGTTCTCCAGTAGCAGTATACAACAATAATACATCCTAGCACCCCAAAAATTGAAATTTCGGATAAATTATTTTTATGGTCGTTTGCTATTCGTGCGAACGTTTACATTTGCGATCCGGCCCCATTGTCTGTGCACAAGCGCACACACCGAAAAAAAAGTTGTCTCTCCGGCAGACAAGACTACCGTACCCTCATGTATTTTGAGCTCTTGAATATGAATCCGGAGTTAGTTTTAACGATATAGCTCTTGGTTGTTCCCTAACCTCAAAAAAGAAAAAACGTCTATAAAAATCACCAATTTTTTTGAGGTTAGGGATCAACCAAGAGCTAACTCGTTAAAACCAAATCCCAGATTCATATTCAGGGGCTCAAAATACATGGGGGTACGGTAGTCTTGTCTGCCGGACAAACAACTTTTTTTTGTGTGCTTATGTAATGAATGAATAACACAATACTTAGGGGCCTATTACGATCAATCATTTTGCACAATAATTATTTGCGCAACATTTTGTTGTACAACTTTATTATTTTAAACGACGCCATATTGTATTAATGTATTTTCTATTTACCTATTAATAGCATTCTGCACACGCACAATACAGCAGTCAAGTTTCGGAATGGTAAAATTTGCACAAAACTACTATTCACGATACAAATTTGATTCGCAACAGGTCTATTGCCCAAAAAATATCTGGCGATTCTGATTTTACGGGTTGTGCAACATGTCAATCAGTACCATTCACGATCAATCATGTTGCACAACGGGCAATGTTGCACAGCATGATTGATCGTGAACAGGTGCAAGTATAATTTGTAGTCGTAGTAACGTTGTCTTTATTTTTTTACCCATCGTGAGTTTGGAGTAGTTTTTTGTCGCGCGCCTGTCTATAACATCATGAGATCCCAGGGGCGGCGTCCCATCATTAACAATTCTATTCCTGGTAAAACATGTGCATGGTACATTTATACGAAGTTCTTTCAGTATCGTTTTATTTATTTAAAGGGCGTGTTGAACAAAAAGGTGTTGCTGTATGGATGAGAGGACAGGAGAATACGACAAAAAGGGTCCCGTGACAAAGTCGAGGGCACTTTTTCTGTCAAAATAAATTAAACTAATGCGATTTCTTAAAAGCTTTGATGCTGAATTTTCAGACCATTGCACACAATGAATTTACTAGACTATTTTTAAAACCAAAATGTAAAACAAGCCAAATTTTTTTATTTAGATATTAACAACTAAAATTTGAAGAATTAAAAATTTTTTTTTTCAAGTGAATTTTCTGAAAATTTACAACTGACTATCAAAATTCCATATTTATATACAGAAAATCAAAGCTTTGCTTGAGTGAGTAATATTTTAGTATTACAAATAATTAATTAACCCTTTCTTATTCCTAGTAGCTAGCTGTAATTACTGAAAAATAAAAATATTGTTGTGTTGAAAATAATTGACGGTAGCTGTCAAACCAGAAAGGGTGTTTTAATTGGTTCAAATTATTAAAATCTTGTTATTTGATGGGTTATTATCAGGGGCAGGAAATATGTTCCATGTTTCAGAGCCGGCACTTATAAAAGTAATACAGGCTGAATTGATTTAATTCGAACGACTGTGAACAGGAAAACAAATGACATCAATGGAGACTTAAAAGTACAAGGTCTGTGCATGTATCCGGGACTATGCCATCTAAAATTATATGCAGCTTGGCAGTTTGGCCGGTGGTGTCCCCAGTTCAGTTATCTTAGCAATGTGAAAACGTGCGGTTGTGTTGGTGTAATTTGTTCTCGCATAAAACGCTCTTAGCAATGGTGCAGTTACTACCGTTTGTGCAAACAAAAAATTATTGAAAACTACGATGGCGACGAAAGACTTCTAGAGAAAATAATAAAATAATTATTGGGTATTACATAAGCATCATGTCAAACCTATAATGGATTGGAAGTGTTGTTTGATTTATTATCTACCGAAAACTTTTATATTAACCCATTCAGATAAGAATAACAATATAAAACATAAAAAACTGAGTATTTATAATTATTATCATGTTAGTTTTTCAAAGGATGCTTATGTAAGTAATACACAAAATAATTATTTTATTATTTTTTTCTAGAAGTGCATAAGCAAGTAAATGCAGTTTTCCACGAAACACCAAAACACTATATACTGCATTCCACGCGTATTTCGCCAACCAAGTCGGCATCATATGCAGATGATTAAAATTAACCTTATGCTAAGAATGTATCCAATTTATACCAAAACTATTTTCACGGGCTTTTAAATGCATCCTGCTGTCTAGTATTTGTTACATTCCAAATTAATCTTAAGTTGCTAATATATATTTTATGGTTGTTCTCAAACGCATGTTGAGCAACACTAAACTTATCTGTTATACCATATTTGAGATGGGCCAAATGCTCTTTGAATCTAGTTTGAAATGATCGTCTAGTCTGTCCAACATGTATTGATTACAGTCCTTATAGCTAATTTCGCAAATCCCCGATTTTTTCGTTTGTTTCAATTTTGTCTTTTGGATTGCCTGAAAATTGTTGTAGTTTGTTTCCGATGAATAAACCACTGTAATACCTACATTTTTAAAAATCTTACCAATACCACGGGTGAATCGAGGATCGAATGGAATCGATACAAATTTTGGATTTTCTCTTTCATTTTGAAAGGTCGAAGAAGTTCGAAGCTATTCTTTAAATTTTCGTTTCCTAATTATTTTATCAATTAAACTAACTAACAACAATATGCATTACTCGCAGTTATATCCTTAATCAATGTTGTTGGACAAACCAGACGATAAATTCAAACTAGATTCAAAGTGCATATGGCCCATCTTATATATGGTGGAACAGATAAAATAGATATTAGCAATTATAGATTGATTAGGAATGTAACAAATACTAGACAGCTGGATGCATATGAAAGCTTGAAATCACAAAGTATGAAAACCGTGTGAATAGTGACTACCCCAAATAGTCCGCTTTCTTGGTTAGTGAGTCACAGTTCAACTGATCTGTGAAAATAGTTTAGGTGTAAATAGGATACACTCTTAGCATAAGGTTAATTTTAATCATCTCCAGATGATGCCAATTTGGTTGGCGAAACGCGTGTCGAGTACAGTATATGTATAGTGTTCTGCGTCAGTTTTATCTTCACATCAAAATTTCCAATCCACTCCAGGAAATCTTTGCCATTAACCATACCCGTACTGTTTTTGTAGAAGACCTATTATAATACAACAAGACGCGTACAATTTGGCGTTAAACATACAAAGTGTTTCAGATTTAAAGTGACATAGTGTAATGGAAGATAGAACACACTTAGCTAAAGTCAAACTTACCCGTGGGTGTTAACCATTTTTGGGATACAGGACGTACACACCAAACAATCTGTTGGGGTAATGCTGATTCAGATGATCTCCAACCGGTACAGAAAAAAGGGGTTCAGCACCATCGCATCATGTTGAAACCACATGCTCCTATTGGAAAATTTTTCATTTTTGTATTTCCAAAATGATGTACGTAATGCGAATGGCAAATTTAAATAAAATGTACTTAATCATTGAATTTTAAGCGAGCTCGGCCCTGCACGAATCATTAATTTTTCAATAAATGCGTATTTCTGGTCCAAAGGAATGAACATACTTAATTAGTGTAGGGTATTTAAGTAAATTAATAAAATAGTGACGTTAGATAATTGATTGCCTTATTTGTAGAATTTAAAATTTGTTCAATCAATATTTTTTAAAATTTATTGGAGAATAACCATAAACTTGCCATCACATATGACTGCAGCGTAATAAAATAAATGTTAGACGACTTTTTAGTTTCTTTTCTATGCAGATTATTCGATAATCGCATAACCACTTACTTGATAATCGTTTAACCGATTCCCTATTAGATTACCGTTTAATATCCGATCATACATTAATCGTTTATTAACAAAAAATAATTCAATCTAACGTTTAATTCAGTTATCGATTAATCAATAATCGATTAGTCGATTAATTGATTACTGATTAAATAATCGATTAATCGATTATTTACTAAATAACAATCAAATGATCGATTAATCGATTATGTTTCGATTAATCGATTTTTTCCCAGCCCTACTTATACTTTGTAAAACTTGAGTTGATACTGTTGGTTAATGGTTAATTTTTATTGCGAGTGGTGAAGCGAATATTCTTAAATTGTTTTTTATATTCCAAGTTTATTAAAGTTCTGTAAACAGGAATTAAATTATAATCGTAATAAAATAAAAATGATCTTACTACAATCAAGGTCTGACAGATTTAAGACATTATTAGTTATTAGATTAAAATATTGTGAAAGCCAGTGGTATAAAATAACAATAATAATAATGATTTATTTATTATAAATAAATTACAACGAACATATTGGAAACTATGATGGGTACATTATTACACATAGCAAAGTAATAATTGCAGTGATATGCAGCGTAAATAAAATTAGGAGGAAAGTGCTCGTATGTGGGAAAATATAAATTTATAAATAATTTAAAAATTAAATTTGATAACGCAGAATTGGCTTCATTATCTTCTCTTATCTGTAGGTGGACATCTTAACGCGCATAAAGACAGTGTTACAAACGCGATAAAATATTGTAATTAAAACTTAATCTTGAAGGTTTAGTGACATACGTATACAGGGTGGGGCAATAGTACATCTGACTTCGATATGTCGAGGTCTAGAAACTTGATTTGAAAAATAAGTAAACTAGATAAAAAAGTCTATAACCGGAAATTATTTTCGGATATACAGGGTGAGCCAAAACGATTCTACAGGGTCAACATTTTTTAAAATTGAATGCCATGTAGGTATATCAACATTTTTTATACCTCTTTGTGGCCACCTTCCAAACCTGTATTATTATTGACTCTCTCCCAACCATTTGGATGTAACGATCAGTTTTTGTTGAAATTATGCCATTTACACGTGTATATTAAAAAATTCACTACAGTCAGAATTATCGATTTTAAGAAAAAAATATGTTAGTACCAGTTTATGAGACATCTTTTTTTTAAATTTACAGCTATTTGAACTAAATTGTGTTAATTTCAAATGAAACACCCTGTATATTTTTGGAAGATGTGATGTAAAATTGAAAAACGAAAATTTTTTGTACGTACATACATCCCATTTTTATTGCTGAATTTTGCAGTTTTTATTAAATAAATCGAAAATGGTCACAAATAGCCATTTTTCAATCCTACATCACATCGTCCAAAAATATTCCATTTGAAAAATTTGAGAAAATTCAGTTCAAAAAGTTGTAAATTTGAAAATCCTTTTTGGCCACCCTATATACTTTTGGGAAGAAAATGGCGAGTGTCATCACACATGTCTCATAACTTGTACTAGCATATTTTTTCCTTAAAATCGATAGTTGTGATTGTAATGATAATTTTAATATACGTGTAAAGGGTATAATTTAAAAAAAAAAAAATCATTACATCCAAGTGGTTGGGAGAATGTCAATAATAATACAGAAGTGAATGGAGGCCACAAAGAGGTGTCAAAAAAATGTCCTGATGTACATGGCATTTCACTTAAAAAAATGTTACATGACCCTGTAAAATCGTCTTGGCTCACCCTGTATATTCGAAAACAATTTCCGGTTATAGACTTTTTTGTCTAGTTTACTTATATTTTTAAATCAAGTTTCTAGCTATCATAGAACTCCAGATATCGAAGTCTGATACACTGTTGATCCACCCTGTATATTGATATTACAACTTTGTAGAAATAGGCCATAAAAACAGAAAAACTACTTTTGTAATTCAGTCGACGTTTCGCCATATTTATTAGCATCCTCAGGACTAGTTTTTTGTTTTTCTTGTTCATAATCGGTAATAAATTAAACAAACGAAAACTCGTACAAAACATGGGTTTAAATAGTAAATACAACCTAAAACAGATAAACGGTCTTTACTTTCTCAACGATACACCACATCAAATGCACATTTGATAATTTAACTAGTCCTAAGGATGCTAATAAATGTAGCGAAACGTCGACTAAATTAAAAAAATTAGTTTTTCTGTTATCATGGACTAAATTGTAATACCAATAAAAACTTAATATATACAAAGCCCTCATAGCAAGGCAACTATTCTTAAAATCATTAAATCCGTCAGAAATTTTGTATTTGGCAGTCATGGTGTTCAACAGATGAAGTAGTCAAATCAAAACAAGATAGATTTATTGGGGTTCAAAATAAAAAAAGGTTTAGTGCCATATCTCAAAAAAAAAATATGCGGCTATGGACACGTGTTTCGGAGTTATTGCTCCTCATCAGCGTAGCGTAGCCAAGGAATTGGATCTAGGATGGGATAGATCAGGAACAAGAACTAAAATAAGGCTGGAAAGTACAGTACACGGTACTCAATTAGTGCCTTCATGTCCCCATGTGCCACAAATGGGACCTCGATGAGCACAGTCAACACACAGAGCTTTATGTAGCACATGGGAACATGAAGGCACTAATTGAGTACTGTGTACTGTATTTTTCATCCTTATTTTAGTTCTCGTTCCTGATCTATCCCATCCTAGATCCAATTCCTTAGCTACGCTATGCTGATGAGGGACAATAAATCCGAAACACGTATCCGTAGCTGCATATTTGTTTTTTTTTGATATGGCACTAAACCTTTGTTTTATTTTGAACCCCAATAAATCTATCTTGTTTTGTTTTTATGTGCCAGATGGAAACGAGCAGTACACAAAGAGCTCTGTGCGTACTTACTCATGGAAGCCCCATTTGTGGCAATAAATTGAAGGCATTAATTGAGTACTGTCTACTGTACTTTCCAGCCTTATTTTAGTTCTTGTTCCTAATCTGTCCCTTCCTAGATCCAATTCCTTAGCTACGATACGCTGATGAGGGGCAATAACTCCGAAACACGTGTCGGTAACTGCATCATTTTTTTATGATACGGCACTAAACCTTCTTTGACAAATATTAATATTAATGGGTGTAATTTTATATCTGAAAATGCCTGTGGTGAAATAATTGCCGAAAATTGTACTTATTACATACCGTATTTTATTTTTATCCAATCCCAACGGCTGATTTTATTTTGACGTAATATTCTTTCATATTACCTTAAGCAGTTAACCCATTGACTTGAATATAAACAAATTTATCTAGAATCATTATTGAAAACGTTTTTAAAAATCTTGATATAATTATTTTTATGTAATATGTACTTATCTGTCTCATCACAAGAATCTGATAATTTACTTTCATTTTGCTGCCACATTCATAAAATCTTTCGTTATGTAATAATACAACAAACATGCAACCTTTCAAATTATTATTGTTATATTATCTGTGGAAAATTTGAATTATCTCTGTTCATTAACCAAAGCAAGTGATAAATTGATAAATAAACTTTTTCTATAATATATTTAGTAGTAGTTTTTCGTTTGGTAATCAAAACAGGTAATAAGATTATATGTAACATAAATGGTATCTTTCAAAAAATATTGCGAGTCAAGGAAAATTTTTACGCAAACTTCTTAAAAACTGTCAATTGACAAATCATGAGGAATTCACAACACGATATAAAATTATCAAAAAGAAAAAAACATGAAACCATGAAACACCACATAAATTAGACAATCCCCAAACCCAAATCTAGAGCTGCACAGTCGGGGATTACACTAATGGAAAAAAAATGCGCAGAACCACTTCCTTCGACTTTGTCAAGCTTAAACTGTTTTTAAGTAACCGTTTCTATCATCCTTTTATGGCCAATATTATACTGGAATCATATATTTTCCCCAGACTGTTCAGGAAATTAATAATACGTGTAAAATCTGTAGATGTTTTTTTTTTACATAAACTCTAATGTCGGTATCTTTCACACTATCGAAAATGCATTCTGCAACAGGTACACTCTTAATAGTTAAGAACATTTTAGGAAACGTATGGATTTCGTAAAAGTACATTCGTTTAAGATGTATTACTTCACATACCACATTTTTGAACAACTCGATCATAATCACAAACTTGTAGATATTTTACGCGTATTTATCTCAAATCCATAGTTATACTGTGGCGTAAGGAGCCCAACCAATATTTGGTTGTGTTCATACCTTTCAAATAAACAACGACAATGTTTTAAGATATCGGGTAGAGGAATGTCACTTGACATTTTACTGGTTAATCTTGGGCACAGCATAAAGATACCAGCAGAATCCTTCCATTGTCGGCGCTTTGATGTAACTAAGACGCTTTTTGTGACCTTGAAACACTTCGCAGTGCATATATACTTACGATTTGCCGCGGGCATACGGCATAATCGTAAGAGTCTGCAATCAGGGCTGTAAAAAGAATTTCTAAGCGAGAAACTCACAATGGCTGTTCTTGGAATTATTAATACATTTCGTAGCCGCTCAACGATTTACCTCACTCATTTTAAACGCACCTAATTAACACAATAGTTTTACACACAAAATAATTCAACACGATATTTGAAAATCACAAAATACTTAAGTACGTCTCTGCGCCACCGATGTTACTAGAAAATATCTAGAATGAACCTTAACCAGTCTGCATATTGAGGATGATGCGCAGCTTATGATTTTATATAGAGTTATTTTGCTGGTTCTCCTTATGATGTGTCTTGGGGTACCACAAGGCAGCACGCTTGGTCCTTTGGTGTTCATACTGTTTGTGAATGTAATTGATAAATTATTTAATTTTGATTATGTATTTTTATTTGTTAACGATACATCAAAAACTAGCTCTAATTCTGAGCGACAAAGCTTATACATATATCAAAAGTATGGAGATTTACAGCAACAAGAATGGCTTGCTTCTAAACATAAAGAAATTCCAGCATGTAACCTCGACTAAAAACACCAAGAGAAATCAATAGTTCATAATCGATCTATTAATATCATCTACCCTTATATTTAAATTATTCAGTATTATCAATGACTTGATCACAGTTGCACTTCGGTAGAAGAATATTATTGCCTTTGTCGTTTTCGAATCATGTGATGGTGAGGGTGATTGTAGGTAGACTGTATTCACTTATAAAAGAGACAGAACATAGTGTGCAAAACCATATACAGGGTGTTTCCGTTTTAATGGGCAGGACTTCACCAGCGTATAGAGAAGGTCATTTTAAGCAAAATATTGTCAATGAACATACTCTTCAAACATCTTCTTTTCGAAATACAGGGTGTTGAAATTTCAAAAAAAAAACTTTCCTATTTGAATGTAAAGAAAAAATAATTTTTTGCGTGGAGGAAATATTTGTTGAATTGCTTTCCAAAAATGTGCCAATTTTCACGTTGATAGATTCACCAGTGACGTACTTACTGGGTACCCTTAACTATTTTCTTAAAAAATAATGACACGCAATGTGTTAATGGTAATATTTCACCATTTTTGGAATCCTCGGATATTTTAACAAGACAAACTTATTTTTTTCCTAGGTTGAAAATTATCTGCGCGGTTTATCAGTGCCTGCACATGTGAACTATTTACAGTTTGCACCATAAACCTTGGTAGATCTGAAACGTTTATTTTCCTTGTACAAACGTATGTATAAAACGCTCAAATTTAACAGCCACGAATGCAGAACGAATAGGGGCGGGGAAAGAAGACACGCAGAAAGACTGTGATTTCTGCATTCCATTCACAATTAAGCGTAATGAAATAAATGAATTAGTGCATGGCAAATTTTTGTGATCGTTTGCAATCACACCTACCCATTGCGAGAGATATTATATTTCTAGTATACCGTGTGTCCCAAATTCGATGCTCACCATGGGATCTCGGAAATGTTAAGAGCTACAAAGTCGGTTAAATGGGATAAGTTTTAGCAAATTTTATGCTGATTCCAAATGCGTTACGAAATCACGGCTAACTGAAACCGTTTTTGAGATTTTCCAAAGGAAAAAAAAACGAAAATTTTCACTGTTTGGCTGTAGTCAAGTAATCCTTGGTCAGACAGATTTTAGGCTTTTACATTTTTAGGACACACTTTAGAGACTAATATTTTGGTCGAGAAACGAATGCTCGATAGCCTTGGTTTCGAGATATCCGAGGTAACTTTTGTTTTTCTTAAGGCAGCCATATTGGATTTTTCGTTTTTCAGATTGCTCTTAAAAAAGAGCTCTCAGACATGCCGAGAAAAAATTGAATTTCCAGGGACTAATTTAAGAAAAGTTATCCATTGCTTAATAAAACAGAATAGTAGGCTATGGAAAATCAAAAAGTTTTTTTTAAAGCCAGAGACAAGGAAGTTGTTTTGTCAGACGGCGATTAATTACACAGCTCCGCAAAAAAAAATCGAAAAAAATGCTTACTCTGACCAGACCATGTTTATTTGATGTTTTTGGGGTCGCTGAATCCGACTCCGAGGTCCATTTAACCCCATCACGTCAGGGTTATTCATAACCTCAAAAAAATAGGCCCAAAAACCCAATAATCCCTTGAATCTTTAATCCCTTGATCCTTCAACACAAAAAACCCCATAACCCTATAACCCCTGAACATCCTTCGCCCCATAACGCTGTAAAAAAGAGACTTGCACGCCTTTGATCCCAGGAATTCGAGTTCGAGTTAAATGAGTTTCGGTGTAAGTGTAAGTTCATCGAAAGTACATAGCCTCTCGTATCTGAACTTCATACGTTATTTGGGTACTTTGGGTACTAAATTGTCGTGTGTTTGCAATCCAGGGCACCTCCACGTGGTTGACGGCGGGCAACGGAGTCATTCAGTGAACTCACGTTAAAAAACCACCCCAGGGGAACAGAAGCCTACTACGTCCACGCCGTTGTTTCTGGGTTAGGCTGAGAGTAGGTTTAGCATAAAATACCATAACCTCACACGGCTACGGTACCAATGAATCACTAGGTTACGCAGTCACAGGATTGGAAGGTCATGGTGTTATGAAATTCATCATTTAAGTAGTTAAAATGCACATATGGCTCGTACACACTAAGTTTCGGGGTTTAAAGGTGTGCAAGTTTCTTACAGCATAATGGGGTTAAAGGGTTATAGGGTTTAGGGGTTATGGAGTTTAAAAAATTAAATGGTTATGGAGTTTTTTGTGCTGAAGGATCAAGGGATTAAAGATTCAAGGGATTTTTGGGTTTTTGGGCCTATTTTTTGAGGTTATGAATAACCCTGACGTGATGGGTTTAAGCGGACCTCAGATTCGATTCAGCGACCCCAAAAAACATCAAATAAACATGGTCTGGTCAGAGGAAGCATTTTTTTCGATTTTTTTTGTGGAGCTGTGTTATTATCTGTGTACTTAAAATCTACTGTACATTGCTTTATTTGTACAATTTGTAGGCGATCATTAAGGTTTTATTTGTCATAAAATTGTCAATAAAGTGTCAACATTTGAACAAAGAAACCCTTTTCATTAAGGGCATTCTTGCATGCAAAGTAGTTAGTAATTAGTAAAATTTTAAAAAGGCTTTTCTAAAAACGACCAAATTCACACATAACTTTCAGTAAAATTTAGTAGGCTGTGGTTTAAGACAAACAATAAGCATTACTGTTAGTTGACAGTTATTCACTAAATAGTAGTGACATTATTGTAAATTGTTCAAGAATACTTATTATTATTGCAAAATGGCTCACAAATTCTCAAATGAAGACCTGTTAGCCCCTTATGGTTTCAGAGATCGCAATGGTGAGCATCGAATTTGGGACAAACGGTATGATTTCGCAGAAACTTTTTACTTATCGGCAAGGGAGAATCCCTTGCAGCGCGGGCCTTCTTTCGGCGACTGGACAATAGTTGTGACGTGACCATGTATGCTAATGTGATGGCAGACTTTAGCCATTCTGAATAATACATTGTATCAAGCGGTATGTATTTCATTTTCATTTTATATTTTTGTTATTATTTATCTTTGTATGTCCTTCTGTCGACCATATGAGGCAGAAATAGCTACCGGTCCTGGACTTTGGCGTACTATCCTGAATGTGCTTATTACATCAGACAAATTGAATTCGCTTGAGAAAACACACCACCTATGGTATGAATCGTGTGCCTCCCTTTCTTAAATCCTTCAAATGACATGAGGCTATTTTACGCCGTAATATAATTTGTTTCGATCGCTGTAATATGATGGCAATTTTGTAAAACAAGTTTTCGAAAGATTAGTAAATATTTAAGATGATAAAAGTTACAAAATGTTAAACAAATTTGTATTTTAAATATGGTATTAAAATTTAAATTATTCAATATGCAGTAGCAAGACTTATAACGAATTTCTTTCAGTGTACAAAGCCTGATTGCAACTTTAACTGTTTGTATTAGTGGCGGTCGGACTCGTGTATTTTTTTGGGCTTGGAATGATTAAAGCAAACCACCTATTTCACCTGAAAGGGGAACCAATGTATAATGTTCCTTGGTCATCTCGGATACACATCATTTATTCCTTGCTTCGCTCTGGAGGGTGAACATTTCAAATGTCTGTATGTCAATTTGGTCTATCGGGTTCGGTCGGACATAAAAATCGTCGTGTTTTAGAGGAATTAATTATAAAATCTGACGTTTTATTTACTTGGAGGTTTACTTCGTATTTATGCATTTCTAAAGTTTTTTATATTATATGCAGTTATTCTTACCTGATGCGCTAGTATAAGAGTTTTAGCTAGATAATAAATCAAACAAGACACTGCAAATACATTTTCTAACAGAAACTATTAAAAGAGTTACTTTAATTATGAGCAAGATGACACTGGATTAAATAATAGTATTCTTGTATTAGAAGCAAAAAAATATTGAGATTATAAAAATTTTAACATTTAAGAAATGATTCCCTCCAATTACAATACAAATGTTAGAGATTTGAGTCGATCAATATTGTAATGAATATTTTTATTGTCCTTTAAAATGCTAGGCTCAAAGCATTACCGAGATGCAGCCATTTGAAATGTTCACCCTTTGGAGAGATACAAGATGTAAACGATGCATATATGTATATAGTGGCTTGGGAGTAGTTCTCAACCCTATTTAATTTCAGACTGGGCTACAGCAATTTTGCACATATTTCTTATATACCAAGGAGGAAAATGCAATAACCCTAGTTACATTTTGACGAGGTAATTTCAAAAAGTTGATCATTCTTTAAAATATCTTCACCAAATTTACCTAAATATAAGTAATTTTGTATTAGGATATTCATATTAATAGAATTTAATTAAATTGCTCATTTATATTTTTAACTTTCCGCTCGAAGAGGGAAATTAATGTACATTCCAAAAAAAATGTTTTGCAGTTGCATTGGTGGCGGCAATAGCTTGACCACTACGTTACCCATAGAACTAAGAGGGAAAAATCGTTATTAGTATTTCTTGTCTTAGGAAGTGTTTGTATTGAAAGTGGTCACCAATTGGTGATTTATTGTATCTGAAATCAGTGAAGTTATTTTTACAACGTTTGAATTCAAAGGTAAGTAGGTACCTATTTTATTATAATATAATACACACGTTAAGTTACCTATTATAATGTTTACATATATTTTTTTAAATAAACTAAATTGATTGATAATATTATGTACCTACTTACTACGTCCATTACACTAGTAAAGTCTAGCTGTTGAAAGAGACCATTTGTACACATTTAGTTTGCATATATTAAAATTTAAAAATGTTATGTCTGAGTAAGTAAATGTTTCTACTGAAATTTAAAGGAAAGTAGTATTTACAATGTAGGTAATTAAAGTTGGATCATTGTATTTTGAGTGATATGTTAATGTTCATACAGGGTGATTCATAACGTGTGGACGGACGCCAACTTTCATAATTGATTCAGGACCTTAAAGTTATATAAACATGTCCAAAATCGCTTTGTTCCAAGTTATGGTATTATTTTGTGTTTTAGGCTGGAGTGTAGTCAAATTTCTTTTTCGTAAAGTTTCAAATGGAAAATTTCAGACGTGTTTGAACACCCAAAACACCCACTACTATGGCCTAGGTGGTTTCAGCAAATTATTTATGAATACGATTTAAAAATACATGCAAGCAACTAGAAGGCAAAATGATATTTTTATCTTTTAGACTATTATTAAAAGCACACGATTTCGAGTCGAGAAGTGGCAAACGTTTCTTGTGCGGTCACAAGATATACGTCTACAAAATAAGAAAAAGTATATTTTAAGTCACTTTCAGAACTGGTACCCCATTCGGTGTCAGGAAAATAATGGTGACGTGACTATCCGAGAAATAGCAACAGGAGAGGATGTAGAACATAAACTTTTTGACGGTTATTCCTGGAACCACTAATTTCTCCACATATATTCAGTATAAAATTTTACTTTAGCTAATTTCCGATCACGGTATGTTGTCTGTACTTAGTTCCTATGACGATGTTCTTTTCTGTAACTTCCATGAGAAATTGCCGCAGTATACATTACTGGGCCGAAAAAAAATGTGCCAGCACCTCTCATTTAGTATAATGGCAGACATTTTTAATCTTCTGATACAATAACGGGAATGATATGCATGACTTGGTTAGATGCAGCTTGGTAGTGCTTGCATGACTCGTATTCAGGAACTATCTGGGAAGGCCCATTACCATGACTTGCGGCACCTGGAGTCAAAGTTGATGATGTATTTTGAGATATTGTCAAAACGGGTCCTGTCAAAGCTTTTCAGCAATCCTGTTCAGCGACTATTTGGAAAATGCTACTGTCACAGTGCCAGAAGTCCAGGTCAGTGAAATATTTTGAGAGATCATCAAAACAAATCAGTTTTCATAGTAAGCGGTAGTGATAGTTAAAAAAAATTTTTTAAATATATATATATATATGGGAACGACACGATCGACAGTACTTTTTAAACATGTCAACAATCTACGGTTTGCCAATTCAGTTCTTATGGATATCGTTTTTCTCTCCAACTGCCTACTTTGTGGTTGATGGAGTTTCCTCAGAATCATTTTGTACCAACTAAAACTGATATATCTTCTATTGTTCTCTTTGTTGCTTCATACTTATGGCAGGGATTAAAAATCCAACACTGCAACTGAATCCTGCACGCCTAAATGTACACAACTAAATCTTCACTATAACAATTTGGGCACGATGAAAAAGGCGCAGCTGTTAACGACTGTTAAGTTTATTTTTATCGTTATTACTGAAATCGCGTTGCAGAAGGTGCGCTGATAGCGCTGGCATTGTCTAAACACCAGAAGGTGAAGCTTAGCAATGTTGCCCATAACTATCCAGGTGCACTTTACGGCCTTCCTACCACTAGAAGCAAAAATTCATTGCCCAGCCATGTTTTCCCCGAGTCCTAATTTCAATTGAATAGGTTCCTTGTAGATAATAGGCATGTTGTTTATTAAGTGATTGGACATGTTTATATATATATTTTTTCAGGTCCTGAATTCTAGAAGTAGATCTCGGTGGTATGAATCACAATGGCTCCATCAAAAGCATCCTCATTTTCTTTGGCGTTTGAACGCTTAGACTGAAAAAAGTTGTACCCAACGGAATTTTAAGGTATACAAAACATACTACTGTATCAGCTAAAAAATGCATCGCATTTGATAGTAGCTTATCATTTTAAAATTTTTGAAATAACCTTGTTTTAAGGCCCTCTTAATTCTGCAAGCGATACGCAAAGTAGTATACATTTATAGTTACACAAAAAGCGCGAATTTTTTTATCATAAAGAATAGTTAATAATAAGAGAAGCTAATTATTAATTACTGAGTTCAATTCGAAATGTCTCAATATACTTTCTGGCAGTAACAAAATCTAATCATTTCCTCGCACATATCCTCCCACGAGTCCAGTATTTTGTGAATTATACGGTTTTATGTAACGTAACGTAAAATAAACGCCAATGACGTTAGATCTGGAGAACGTAGACGTTACTCCACCCTCATCGATTGATCAATTCGTTTTTTTTGGAGTTTATTTAATTTATAAATCTGTTGAGATGAAGAGTTACTGAATTTTGTTACCCTCGTTTCTAATAAAGAATTTATTGTATTTCCCAACGTATCTAAATACAAGTTTTATCACATCGTTTTGCACTTACTAGAGGTGACTTAAGATAGACAAATTTTATGTTCAAATTGTGGTCGGATATTTCTCAGAATTACAATTTCAAATTTATCAAATTCGCGTTACTATTATCTTGCTCTGCATGATTTCAAAAACAATGGAAGGTATTGAAATATATCGGGGTCAGTAGGTATTTTGAGCTGTTGGCTGACTTTTTCAGCCCTCACGACGCCACTGTGGTGCTATAGGCCCTGTTCTTCACCAAGTGCCATTCAAAAAAAAAAAACCGTTGGCAGATGTTTGGGTGCTGTTCATTCTAGCGTCTAATGAAAATTATTATTTGCGGCAACAAAAATCATAATTGTAAGACAAATATTTTGTTTAGCAAAAAAACATGCATTGATGATCCTCAAACTTTGTAAGATTCTTATTATTTACGTTTTGTTTATCTTGCACGACTGTATTGATTATTCAGAGAAGTACGCTTTCAAATACTATAAATTAAGTACCAAATTTATATATTTGTATTGCGTAACTAATAAATATACTTCATTGAAATTTAATAATATTTTTCGTCGAATAAAACATTTTTTGGTTGAGCAGCGAGCTGCACAGATTGTGGATTTTATGAATCCAAAAAGATGACAGCTCATTGAAGGTTGGCGCTATAGGGAAAATATGCTAAAACTTCAAATACCGGCGTTTTCCCTATGATAGATTGTCAGTGTAGTCTTGGGAATCCAGGCCAGGTAACTATAATTTTTGTAAATGAGGGTAGGATTTGATTTTAACTGGCCTCAAATTACTCTCGAGCAAATCGCTGTATTTTGTACTGTTTTTGGTAGTGACAAACGTAGATCCTTGGGAACTTAAAGAAACCTGTAACTATAATTTGTGAAGCTGAGGGATGGATTTTGAATTTTCGCTCCAAATTTGCGATAGTTTTTTTCACATTTTTGCCTGGATATCCAGCCATATCCACTCCGTTGTGGTTACACTTTTTCATTTGTGAATTTCACTGCTAGCTCGCTGCTCTATCTACATGGTAACCGAAAATAAAATTTGACAACCTTTTAGTCATTGTAAACAGATCAACCGACAGATGCGTAAAAGGTCATAGATCAGCCACTGCCTGAATCAATAAAGATAAACAATATATGGGAATGTGACGAAAGTTCCAGTTTATTTAAATCGTTTTAAAAACCTATTGTTAGATTCGTAACTAATATGTTTTTTATATACACATCGGTCCATCGTAATGTGAACATTGTGAACGCCTCGTATGGGAAGAAATCATACCACTTGACAATGAACAAAAGCGCAGTATGATGCACAAGTTGGTTAATTATCGCGCGTCGGAAATCGTATCTCGACTCGATTTTTACCAGTGGACGAAACTCAGCTGAACATATTGCAATCATGTTTGTATTAAGATGGACCGATCTGTGTATCATATCTATCAGTTTACGATTATTTTGTATTTTGCATGTTTAACGAATCTTATATCAGTTGTGATCGGTCCACCATTATTATTTTTTTAACTCGCCGAATCAGAAGTTTTCATAATATTTCATCGGATGTTTAAAATGCAACCACTTTTTAAAGCTAATTGGATGTCTCGAAATAATTAGGTCGTCGTTTGCAGAATTAAAAGTATATAACCTTTTTTTTTAATTGTAACGTTGCGTGCAACTTTTTTAGCTGATAATCTGATAAAGTATTATTTTTTGAATATCTGCTGTAAAAACAGTTGGTCCTTTCTCAGTTAAGGTGTGGAGCCTACAGCAAGCATTGTATACATGTATTTGTGGTGAATCCTTAAAATTCATAAACGACGTCATAAACAATATTTAGGTAGTAATTAATTTTTTTAATTCTCGCACAATTCGATATGCATTTAGTGATGCGACGTTTCGTCATGGAGCATTTTGTTGGACGATCTGAATTAAATTGTCATTGCTTTTTCTCTTCGCAATCCAAAATACATTTCAAATATGTTGATGAAGCTTTTATTATTTAAAATTATGGTCACCAAACTCTTTACTCCTTACTAGATCACACTTACTTCGTTTTACCTCGGAAAGAGAATTTAAATGGGCTTTCACACTACCTCCTTTCTAAAATCCAGTAACATTTCCTGCAAAAGTATTCAACTTGTCAGATAGACGTATCTCGGAAGATTTCAAAATTCCAAGCTTCCACTGATAAACAAGCTTCATTTTCTGTAGTATATTTTTTATACATCGCAGATGGTACCGATTCTCCCGCATTTCCAGATAACAGCATAAACATGCCCTTTTCTCTGCTGGCTATTTCAAAGATTCATGAGGAGTATGTGCTTGTGGAATTCAATTTTGCCTCCAAATAATATTATTTTTAATAAAACCAAAATAGTTTACTAATAAATTAATGGATATAAAACGGAAAAAGCTTCAAAACAGCAGAAAGGCGTCATTGCATGTTTATTTTTGAGGATTGAGAATTTTTTATAACGATTAGCATTTTAGGTAATAATACAGTGATTTGTTTTAAACATGACGTTGTTTATGCGTTTTATAAAGGATAATTGTGTTGAACCACCCAGTATAGACCGTACGGGTTGTTTAAAGTTAAGTGATTCATAAAAACTTAAGACCTTGATAGAACTGTTTGAAAGTTTAAAGAACCTCATGGAAATGACGTAAATTCAGTAATTACATAATATCAGTAGGTTAATAATGCTGAGCAATTCTAGAATTATTATCTGAAACATTGTGCTATAAAATTATCTTAGTATTTTGTTATTTTTACAGAAAACGTTCCGAGTCCATGGTGATCTTGATTCCAAAAGATGCTTATTCTGATGATAAAGTCGTCGTAGTTCCTCCATCAGCGACGAAGTTTTGAAATTACCCAGTCAATTTCTGATAACTCTTAATTTAGGTATGAAACTTTCTTTAAAGAAACTTGAAATATTTATAAATTAAGTCATACAACATTGTCTTGCAAACAAAAGAATTTTGATTACATATTTTTATTTGTATTTATTACAATGTATTTAATATTATTGAAATGATTTTAATTTAATAAAATGTCGGTATGATCATTAAGGTAAGCGCACATTTGTACGTATCGGGCGGACGCATCGGACGAAAATGATTATTTCCATTACGGGACAAGGCACACTGATTCGCCTCTGACGCATCGCATGAGCGGAATTCCGTTTAGGACTCAAAGGCGTCATTCGGAAATCAGCGTAAGTGTGCCACACGTCACAACGGGAATCGATTCAGAATAGTCGGAATTTACAAACAACCCTACTATAGACATTTTATTTTTCGGGTCACCTAGCAGATCACACTGAATAATGGTTTATTAATAACAATTTTGCATCGTCCTGTACTAAATCGACATATAAGGTGTGAAATTCTCCATATAATTTAATTTTTATGTTTATACTATAGAGACTAGTCCATTGTTGTATGTCGTAGTGTTTACATGCTTTATGTTGTATTTTATGTTGTTTTATTGTTGATCATTTTATTTGTTCTATTTTATTGTTATTAATTTGATAATAAAATATGTCAGACGTGTGCAAGGCAGTGAATTCCCAGATTTATTCTATAATGGTGCTACAATAATTTGTAAAGTGTGCGAGGCAGACCTGATGTGCTGGGATAAATATGATTGTAGACGTCACGTAAATACTGTGCAGCATAAAACTAAAAAAAAATTGCTTTTGCTGATTGCCTGTGATGTTCCGCTGAACATATTCGATAAACAACCATTTCGGGAGTTCTGGAATAAATATAATCCCCAGGTGACGTTACCAAGTCACGTTGTGTAACTATGTACCAACTGTTCGTGAAGACATTGTAAATAAGATCAAATGTGTATTAAAAAATACACGGCTGTGGTTATGTGTTGACGAGTCGACAGATCCTAAAAAAAATTCTATTGTAAATGTTATAGTGCGTGTACTGGATCCCCTTAAACCAACATTTCCACTATTACTAGCTAACAAAAGACCAACTAAGTGTACTGGCAAAACAATTACGGTGGTGGTGCTGGAGACGTTAGAAAAATTTGATCTGTCAACAAGTCAAGTGTAGATGTTTGTGACCGATGGTGCCGTGGCAATGCGTTCGGTTCAAGAACACGGTTGTAGATTGGTATATACATGTAAAGTGCATACTTTACATTTTGTGGCAGAAACTATTCGAAAAGGTTTTCCAGAGGTAAATGCATTAATAGCAAGTACAAAAAACGTGTTTCTTAAATCTCCTAAATGTCTTCGCGCATTCCACAGTAAGTGTCCCTGTATTCCCGAATCACCACAGCCGATTATTACACGTTGGGGAACATGGTTGAAGGCAGCTTTTTATTGTGTTGAATATTTACAACAAATAAGAACTGTGCTACTACAATTCAATCTTGACGAGGCTGCAGCTGTTAAAGAGAGCCAGACAAAATTCGAAGATATTTCCGTTGAAACAGCTTTAGAAACTGTTCTCAAGAACTATAAAAGACTACATGACGCCATACAAAACTTACATAACAGGACGTTGTGGTTAGCGGAGTCACTGCAAATAGTGGACGAAGTAAATCGACTGCTACACTATAGGTGACGCAGAAAATGAGCCCGTTAGAGAAAAGTTCACACGTGTGTTAAAGCAAGACACCGGTTTGACCAGATTAAGACAAATTTTTGGTGGTACTGATGGTGCAACCCCAGAACCATCAAGTGCGTTCAAAGACTATTTTAATTATGCCTGTATTCAGAGCTGACTAGTAGTTAACTACAATTGTAGTTTAACTACAATTTAACTACTAACTACAAATACTTATAAGGTAGTTGTGAATACACTAGTATTTTTTGAGTACCCGCTACTCAAATTACTTTTTTAAAAGTAGTTAAACTACTAAAGTAGTTGCAACTACTAAAGTAATTGCAACTACTGTTTATGTGTTTTTGTAGAATTTGTTTTGATATATTTCTAAAATGTTCCTGTTACTACTGATATCGAAAAACTAAAAAAAAGTCCATCTTAAATAGTAGTAGTATACCTATATAATTAATTACAGGCCATGCAATACTGATGCGTATTTCTTTTATTAATAGAAACTACGATTATTAGTTCCATAAAATATAAAACGACACAAAAATAATATATTCGTATTTTCTATTAATAATAAAATATACTCATCAATATCGTCTGTAATTATATATACACTGTGTACTGTGTTCTAAAGTGAGGCTGCATGCTGCATGTATTGCTATATCCATCATTATTAAAGATAACCAACTTTAATTTATACTTTTCATCTTCTGTTCTAGTTTTTCGATATTAGGAGAGAAAATTTTAACAGTTAAGTTTAAGTTAATTTGGCGAGTAGCAACGAAAGCGTACAAACGTAGCCTAAGAATATTAAATAATAATTAAATGAATTAAAGAGGTTGAAAATGGCAACAATGTGTAAAAATGAACCGTAGGTGTAGGGTAAGCTAGGCTGTATGTTGGGTTATTTGCACACCGACGTAGAAAAGAATTTTGGGGCATTTTGTCACGTCGCATATTGACTGGCTAGGCTGGCAGAATTGGCATTCATTTTACAAATTATAAGTACAGTTTAGACTTTGCGGTTATATAACATGACAAAAAAAGGCCTTCAATGTCTTAAGTACATAAGTTCTAATGACCTAATTTGTGCTGTGCAATTGCAAGTGTAAAAAAGTGTACCTACAAAAAGTAGTTGTAAATGTAGTTAAAAGACACGTAGTTAAACTACTTTCTCAATCAAAGTACTCGAGTACTGTTCAACTACAATGCATTTACCATGAGTACTTAGTAGTTGGTAGTTAACTACTTTTTCAAAAGTAGTTTATGCAGCTCTGCCTGTATTACATCAGTAGATGTCGAACGGTCGTTCTCATAATATAAGTATATTTTTTTCACCATAGTGAACATCACACACGGAGACAACCATAGAAACATACCGGATGCTGCAATGTTTTTACAGATCTTCTCCAGTTTGTGACAACCAAGTTAGTTCATTAAGCTAGCTAAGAGGGTAAGTTGTGCATACATTGTTATAAATTGTAACAGTTTATTGCTTTTGTTACTAGTTAATTTCTTTTACTACGCTTATTATGATTCGTACGCCTATGTACCGCCGCACATTTCTGCCAACCCTACAAATAACTCCATTTCTGAATCGCTCATCTCGTCACAAAAACCGAGCTTACATCAAGCGTGATTTGACTACTCCGTAAATACATAAAGTAAATCTGAAATAATGTGCAATGTTGGTAGAAATAGTACGATTTGTCTGACGCATCTGATGAGCCCGATGCGTGCAAATATGCGCCTACATTAAGACGGTGTTTACATCCGGTGATTTATGCAGGATAAATCTGTAAGTCGCTCTTCAACTTTTTTGTTTATGATAGCTAGAGCTCTGCGTAACGTTGCTCGAATCTTATATAGGAAAGCGCAATACCACGGTGTATAGTGCCGCTCCGTAGTGATAATGAGTGAATCGGACAATTTCGGTTCTAGCTGCCGCACAGTGGACGGAAACGCCAAAGAGCTGGCCAAAATTAAAAATTTTTTTTTTGAAATGGAAACGTTTTAAATCGTTGTAGTAGTACCCCTAGCATTAAAAACGACCGTTAATACCGGTCCGGGTTCACTACCTGAGCGAGGATATTACTTATTGTGCGACCGTGCAGCGCGTCACTTCGGCAGCTCGCAACGCTTCAAAAATCGATAAATTTTGTCTGCAGCGTAAAAATTCTCAAAGTGCAGTTTTCTGTGTCATAAAAATGGATTCTGCATCAGAAAGTAAGTACAATTAAAATATCTCAGTATCAGATCAGTTTATTTATATGGTAATTAGTAAATAATTATCGAAGTGGAGTGCATTTTTTGTACATGCAACGATTCATAAACTCCACAAAAAAAAGCCATAAGTTACGCGGTTGGTGATGGTTGGTCTTGAAACTTATTGGAATGTGTCCAATGAACATTTTTTCGAAAGTGTATAAAAAATTAGCTGCATCTTTTTGCATCTTTGCGAGATATTGACCAAATTGTGCGCGAATGCACGGATGCATGCACATTCGTGCACCATAAAGTGGGCTCCTTTTGAATGCGACGATGAATGTAATTCAGATATTAATTGAATAAAATTAATTTTCAAAGTCATTACACATTTTTATTCCATTCCCCAGATCCTAATTTTCCCGAAACAAATGAAACACATAAATTCGCTTCAATTCAATAATAATTTTTGAACTATGTATATATTTTTGACCGTAATTTTTTTTAAATTCTATATGGGATTCTTCATCAGCGACAAAAAAAACTGTATACAAAGTTTTGTAAAAATGCAGCGATAATTGGCGATTTTTGGTATGTTTTGGGGGATTTCATGGCCGCCATTTTGTTTTTTCAAAATTCAACTTCGGATTCTTGATCAGCGACACAAAAAAACCCTGTATGCACAATTTCAGTAAAATAGCTCAATGCCTTTATATTTTGGCCAGCTTTTCGGCGTTTCCGTCCACTGTGCGCCGTAGAAATAAGGAGAGCTTCACTTTTCAAGCCTTACCAAGATCAACAAGGAAGATTTACACATGCAATGATGCGCTGGTGCCGCGCCAGTAGTGTTAACATTTTCCAGGTAGAAATTGTGAAAACAGATTTGATAACTGCTAATGTTTAGTAAGGCTCTATTAGAATATATCGATAATCTTGTATCGACCGAAAAAATTAACTTATTCCGTACTTTTGCAACACACTGTATATGTATGTATTTAAATATGTATATGTATAAGTACGGAGATGTGGATTAGATGAAAACAAAAATTATTAATTTCAACGGGGGATAAAAAAACTTTTTTTAAATTCAAGCCTTCGAAACTTTTTTTCTTCAGGAATTCTACAAAAATTTGTGAAAATTACATATTATAATAAAGTGAAAAACTAGTTCCTTACATTATGAAAAACATTTTTAATCAAGATTAATGACGAAAATCTTTAATTTGTAGATTGTTAATAAATCAAAACTGGAATAATTAAAACAATCTGTGACCATTACATGCTACCTATGAGAGAAAAAAAGAGTTTTTTTATTTTTGATCACGTGACTGCATTCACTGGTTAAAATTAATTTGTATATGTATATGTATGCATATGTAGATACAGGGTCATCACTCAAAAATGTCCTTTTTTTGAAATAATTTGATTTTTTTGAAGTTATCAAAACGGTGTAAAGACCTTTCACTTTTTTTTGCAGAATCTAAATTTTGAATCGAAAAAACAGTTGCGCATCGCGTTTAAAAACTGAGATATTTTATTTTGTTTTTTTTTTATAGAAACACCCTGTATATTTTAAAATAATTCGATTTTTCCCATTTTTATCAAAAATACTGGTATGTGTCATGTTATCTCAAAAAGTTTTTTGAGATGTTTGGGTTTTGGTATTAAAATATCGTTAATGATTTTGTTAAATTTAATTGCCTTTAAAAAAGAAGGAGAATTAACCATGACAGATATTGATTTTTGAGAAACATCACTTTGTCATCTTTATTTCAAAAATGCAGCTCCTGGTTTCAAAGGGAATTACGTGATACATGAAATGGATATCAATAAATTCAGAACAAAATGTATAAATTAATGATTACTATTTATAAGCCACCACATTTTTTGGGATTCCAAAACACTGATGCAAATGCATGATGAAATTGAACATCAGCCCCAAAAACGGCCAATTTGTCATTATTTGGCACTTTTCCATCACTTCCGGTTTCCCTGGAAATGACCCCAACTTTGAAATTTTAAGTGGAATACCCTGACTATTCTTACATTTTTGGATTCCGAAGATGATTTTAAGTACAATTGCATAGTTTTAAAAAAATTTTGAGACTACTTGATTTTTTAGGGCTATCAAGTAGCCTCAAACATTTGTTTAAAACTATGCAATCATATTTAAAATCATCTCCCGAATCCAAATACATGGTGTTCCTCTTAAAATTTTAAAGTTGGGGCCATTTCCGGGGAAACCGGAAGTGATAGAAGTGTCAAATAATAAAAAAATTGCAGTTTTTGGTATATATTACCCGTGCCAAGTTTAAGACCTATATCTGGAAAACTCTGGAAACTATGGCTTGTCTAATAATTCCGTTGACACCTGGTATATGACAAATAGTTTTTTAAATTTATTACAAATAAACATTTTGGATCGTCCTCTTAATTTTTTTCAATGATTATACACTTATTCCTTATCACTTTGACTACTAGTGATAGGTCAAAACATTATTCTCTCATGACTTGTAACCGTGTAAAAACACTGCTTTACCAACATTGATAAAATATACACCACAAACTATTTAGTCTGCACTTGATTACAATAAATAATCAGACCATTTTTAAATTTAAGAAAAAACCTCTCTTTGAAGGATTGCGATGAAAATATACTATGCGTTTACTTGCTTTGTGCTGACCGGAAACAAAATTTATTCTCACAATTGATAAGTCGATAGCGAATACAAGTGTTTTTTTTCTTTTGTAACTTGTTTATTTATTTTTCGATGTTATATCTGTACAGGGTGTCCCACTTTTAAGTGCCAAGACTTCGACAATGGAGAGAGGACTCCGTTTCAATTGAATTTTTGTTTAATAATTGTGGCTACTTTTGAAATTTTGACGTTTCTCATTTCCTAAAGGTGTGACAAATTGCTAGCTCATAAGTTATCGCACTTGTCTCTGGAATGTATTGTGAACTGTATAGTGTCACTATTTACTTTTATTAGTTAACATGTATTTTTAAGTGCCGTACCATGTTGAAACCGATGAAAATAACACGCATGATGCTGCATGAAATAATGCAGTACACTAACAATGAATGAAAAATCGTATATGGGATATTTAAATGAGATATTTCTAACAAACGAAAATGAAAAGGTTACTAGGGACCTTGCTATATTTATGAAAATACAGATTTTCGCTTGTATGAAGAGAAAGTGAGAGTGTTCCAGGAATAATTTGCAATTTCTGCAGAAGTTCAGTGACTGGTTGGAGCATGAAATCGGTTTCCCTGAAACAATGCGCAGTTGCCTAACATCTTCAGATGTATCTTCCACAAGCGGCGCAAGTTCACATGGCTGTCCATCGAAGGAATTTGAAGATAGCTCCAACGTTATAAAACGAAGAAAGACAGGTGATTTACAGAAGACTAATACCAGTGGAGAATTAGTGTAAGCGGCTGCAATGAAACTTCGTGAAGGAGATACTGCTAGTGCAACATTTATTGTGGGAATTACTACTACCACTCCAACAAGGTCTTGACGTATTTTGCAGAAGTGGAGGAGTTACATATACAAAACAAATGACACTATTATCTCCAGAAGAGGCACATATATTCGACGCTTAGAAAGGTAGCTACTATGCATTGACATACATTATATCCGTCGTATCATAATGTGCTGGAAGCCAAGTTAGGTCATCATCCACTCGATTTTGCAGGCCTATTAGTTTACAATGGCTTCATTAGACAGATGCGATTTCTAAGCATGAAGAAGCCTAGATAAATGATCAGATCTCCAAATTGGAACCATTCATTTACCATCGTGCTCAATTTTTCTTTAACCCTTACAATGGTGGACGAAAAGGTTTGTAACATATTAACGGATATTTCCGCAATGAAGTGTTACTTATGCAACGCCACTATTTCGCAATTTAATGAAATGAAACTTTAAGAGAACAACTAGAAATGTAAAAATTTGGATTATCATTACTTCACGCATATATACGCTTTTTTGAATGCATATTTCACATTTCTTATAGATTACAATTGAAAATATGGAAGGTATCTAAAACACATAAAACAGGAAGCAATTAATAAGAAATGCATTCCGTCAACGAATGGGTCTTATCGTGGATGTGCTCATGCAAGGTTTTGGTACGAGTAATGATGGTAACACTGCCAGAAAATTCTTTACAAATCCAGCCTTGGCTGCCGAAATAACAGGGATTGATGAAGAACTCATTAGAGAAGATTTGGGATAATTCTAAAAACTATTAATTCAGAATATGAAATAAAATACGTTGAATTTGATAACTACTGCTTAGAAACAGCAGGGCGATACATACACCTGTACAATTGGTACTACAATGTTATACTTACAATTTGGGAATTATCCGAAGAGGCCAACCCAAGAGACAAAAAATAAAGAAATTCGGCGAAAAAGGAGAAAATCGTCCAAAATAAAAAATAATGATTTATTTAAAAAACTATTGCTTAGTTCGGACCCATATTTTAGTTCTTTCCATTGAAGTGATGGAATAAAAGAACATCTGAAGGAATCTGAAGTATTAGACGTACTGACAGTCTCTGAAAGACCAGAGTGAGAAGAAAAAGAAGACAACGAAGAATCTGATTGACATTGTTTTCTAACCTTTGTTAATTTTTTTCTTTATTTACCACACACCTCTAGCCAATCATGTGTTTTGTGTATTCCAACCTAACCTGCTTTGACAATGCATGAATCTTAACATTATAACTAGTTTCTACGGCCCCAAAAATATTAAAGTTTATTCTCATAAATTTTGTCCTATTTGCAGAAATGTCCATAGTGCCAACCGACAGTACAAGATTCAGCCCACTAAACTATTAGTTGTTTTTTAATAAAACAAAATAAATAAAAATTCTGAATCAATGTTTTTAAATCAAGTTTATGCAAAATAATGATTTTGGTACATGTCACCCATTTGTGTCTGTAATTCATACATGTCATGAAAGTAACTACATGTTAATTGTATTAAAAATAGAATACAAGGATAATTTAAAATAAATAATGCTATAATGTAAATCATAACAAATAACTAATTTTTGTCTAGAATAATAATTATAAAACTTCTGAGGAATTCCTAGGGAATTCCAAAGAATTCCACGGAATTACAAGGGAATGCCAGAGAATTTCAAAGAATTCTTATGGGATTCCAAGGGAATACCACAGAATTTCATATGCTTGTAGACCAAACTTCAAAGCAGGTTTACCTCTCGGATTTTACTCTTCAAGTTCCTCAAAATAGGCAAAATAACAGTTTATTCAACTACAAGAAAAAAAACACTAACTTAAACGTCAATACCACAACAAGTCCACGTTTTCTAAGATGCTCATGATATCCTGCGTAATATCCTGGAATGGCAAAGGTCGCTTATTTTTTATCATTCCACAGTTGATAAAAATCAAACTACGTCCACCATTTGCGGGAGGATCTAATACCTGAAATGCACCGGTTGTACCCGAACAGTTATTATGTTTTTATTCAGGACAGTGCCCCATTACACAGGGCTCAGAACACAATATTCCTTAGCAGAAAGCACGCCATCCTTCATTCAAGCAAATCAGTGGCCACCGAATTCTCCTGATTGTAGTCCATTGGACTATTCAGTATGGAATGCATTACAAGAAAAAGTGAAAGACGAGAACCGTTTGCTAACCTGGAGGATCTGCGCCGTCAAATAGAAGTGTGGCCAGAAAGTCTATTTTACAATTTAAACATAGGCTAAGAGTAATAAATTTGCAGACGTAGTATTAAAATTTCCATATCAATTTTGAGATTACGTATAATTGTTTTTTTTTTTAACTGAAAATAATAAATGTTTTAAATTCGCTAGGAATACCTTTCAACCGTTTTTCTGTAAGAGAAAAAAATTTCAAATCGATATATCAATGTACTCCGGAGTTATGGAGTTTCAAACAGGATTAGTTTTTTAATAGCCACCCGGTATATTCTCGCTTGTACTTCCAATATTTAGTATATACAAGTTTAACTAAACTTATGGACTGCATGGATCTTTTTAAGTTGAATTATTTTGTATATACAGTATGTACCACGATGTGCAATATCTTCCCAAAACAACAATTTTAATAGAGCGTGATGAAATATTTTGTGTGATTTTAAACTGAGACGTACACCCACATACTTTCCAATAAATTGAATTTGTTTCAGTTTATAGAAACAAGTAAGACGCAAATTATATCCCATTTCTATCAGCTCAAAATTTGTTTTTCGTTTTTTATGATAATTATTGTTCATATGGTTAAATTTATAGTTTAATTTTATTTTGAATCATTGTATTGACATTGGTAAAAAAGGAAAAAAGTGTTTTTGTTTGCAGATTGAACCCTGGTCTGCAAGGAATGAAAATGACACTTTGCCGTTACACCAGCAGCCAACCTGACAACGTGGAACTTGTATACCACCAAATACAGGAAGAACATAGAGGATCTTCTAAAACGTGTATTAAATTAAGTAAAAAAAATCATTAAACTGTAAATTAAGATTTGAAACTCCAAGCAATTTAATTTGCGTATTATATGGAAAAGCTTTCGGTGAAAAGAATATAAAACTCCGAAACGTTGGCTACCAGCTGTGGCATCTCACAAGGACTTGTCATGTATCCGACGCTGTTTTTTTCTTCATATTAACGACTAACTATTCGCAATGTTTAATTCTGTACACAGAACCGCTCTGTGGGGCAGATAAAAATTTACACAAATCTGTTGCACAATTTTAACGACACGGGTTAAATCCACGGTTTACAAACGTAAGACTGATGGAAAATTGCCAGTTAAAGGTCCCTTTAAACCGTTTAACTTAACTTACAGTTCAACGGATTTAAAAAATTCGCCCATTGTGTTTTGTCACAGACACTTTTTGTCCATTGAGGATTTTGTGTGGTGTACTTGCTGTTTTACATATATTCGTTTTAATTTATTTAGCGGAAAACTTGCTAGTCAGTTTTACTAACATAATGTGCATATTATTATTTTTTATAATCCAAATTTCAGCGTTTGGCAAATAGCCGGGAAAGTAATTGTTTAAAAAGATATAAATTTTATACTCATCTATGATAAGTTTTTTGTAAAAGTTAGAAAATAATAATTTGCAAAAAAAATGTTGACATTATATTTGCATTTCATTCCATCTTTGAATAGTACTTTTAGTAAGGATACCCAACGTGTTTGAAAAACATTTTTTTGGTCAAATTTATTTCGTTATATCGACAAATTCTATGTGTATTTGGAAATGCAAAGCGAGGAGAATAAAATGAGTATACGAAGAAGGCAGTTATCGACAAAATTGCGTTAGTAGATGAATTAAATGGCAAATCCCGTTATCTTTTAAAAGATCAAGGAAGTATAAGTAATTAATTTAATCGTCGTATATATATTTTTTTTAAATTTCTGAGATTGAAACCACTGCAGATAAGCTAACATTACAATTATTATTAGACACGAGACGTTGGTTTACGTAACAGAGACGCACTTAGGAGTGCACTGTGTATTTTACATAGCTTTAATTAGGTATATTATTATATTTAGGTTTACGTGCAATGTATCAATGATAATGTCTTTGGCATCCATATAATGTAGTGAGTGACCAGGGAGCAAACTACAACCAGCGCACTCTTCTTTTGTTTTTTTATGAATAATTTGAGCATTTTCGCCTTATCATTTTACAAATGGCGATACAAAAAATATACACATCAAAATAACAATGTTCGTTTAATCACAAACAAACACAGTTGCAATAGGAAACCTATATTTAAAATGATCTTGGGACGAGCGTGAATCCGATTTACCACACTCGTATTTCGATACTAAAAGTTAAGCAATGGAGGTCGCAGTCAGTAATTTGGTGGGTAACCCACGTGAAACTCGCGACCTTGTCTCATCTAACGGTTTGTATATCAGCTTACGCAGAAGCTATGCAATCTTAAACGAGGGTCGTGTATATGATATACCATCCTTTGGAGGGGATGTACAGTAGTCGGTATCTTATCTATTAGATGTTAGACAAGTAAAAGTGCCTACTCTTCGATAGAAAGTAGATTCGGCAAAATCTCCAGGTTGGGGGTAGCCCGTCTCCTGGCATCGGTGGTTGGCCCTGGTAGGCAGACGTTGAATAAATTTAAAAAAATCTTGTGTAATTTAAACAAACGGTTATGAATAAGACTGCCGCCCCTATCGTTATTTTCATATGACAATATGAATGATTTCCGCAATTTTGAATACATCCGGAAATACACCTTCTGTTAAAGACCAGTTTATTAAAAAAGTTAATGGCTTGAATATATTTAATAATAGATTTCAATATATTACTACTAATCTTGTCTATACCAGAAGAGTTCGATTTTTTTGACTCCATACAATAATAAATATTTCTGTTTCCGTTACAGGCTCAATGAATATTGTGGAATAGTTTTTATTACTAGTTATATTAGTTATATTAGTATTTTTAAATTTAGTGCTCAGTTTTATTGCCAAATTCACAAAGTGTTCGTTTACATGATTTGCTATTTCAAGGGGATTTTTTACCATTTTATTGTTAACTTTAATTTCTAATGTACAATTAGATTTGCTTTTATTTTTACCTAAATCTGTATTTATAATCGACCACGCGCAGCTTTGAATTTGTTGGAAGCTTTATTGAAGATGTCGTTATACAATCGTTTAGCTAATTTTATAACTTTTCCATAAATATTTTTGTAAGTTTGGTAGCTATGCTAGTCCTCTATTCTTTTTGTTGTTACCATTATTTTATGAAGTAATTTAAGTTTTTGCGATGATACTTTAATACTAGAAGTTATATAACTTTTTTTTATTGCTTAATTTAACATCACCAAGTGGGAAAGACATTTCTACATAGTGTAACAAGTCGCCAATAAATGCAGTAAAACCATCGTTTATAGTTTGCGGACTATACACATTTTGCCAATCCTCCTTACTTACATACTGAATAAACATATTAACGTTATTAATATTATATATTCTAGTTTTCCTGGATTTTTTTACTTTTGGAATATTACTTATACAAAAAGATAAAAGTTGCGATATATGATCAGATAGTCCATTTAATACCACCTTGCATTCAAATTTAGTATCGCTGTCTTTTAAGAAGTTAGTACATACATAGTCAATACTACTTGATGAGTTAAAACTATATCTAGTTGGCTCTTTGATATGATTTGAAAAATTATACATATTGAGAAGATCACAAATAATAATCGTTTATAATCGATCATCGGTTATTCGATGACCGATAATCGATTTTTGTCTATTCTCGATTATTTTTCCCAGCCCTAATTATTATTATCTTATTATATTAGCAAAAAGAATAATTCTTATATCAACGTCCCGCGCTCAAAGTAACATGCACAGAAGAACATAGAATACATGACCGCAGACTGGCACCACAGAACTTACTGTACTCTGTACTGTACTGGCAATGCGGCACGGGAGACTTGGAAAGCACTGTTGCCAACACCACCGACTCAGTGGAGTAGTTGGCTGGAGCACGGGATGGCAAGTGTGACTAGTTAATCTCTCCATCGTCATGCGGGTTCGAATCCCACAACCGGCACTAAGAATGGTTGTGTCCGCGTTTTTCATAAGTGTAACCCTCGCCCACGCAGCTTCGACTTTGGATTCGATTGTTGTCCAATTTCTGTGGTATAATGGTATGGTGTGGTAGTAAAAGTCATCTGATTGCTGACCAAATCCTGGTGCATCTTATATTGATAGATATCGTATTAACTGAGCCGACTATTGATTATTTGGTTACCGATTTTTCTATATACGTTATTGGGTTATCGATAAATCAATTATTTTGTTGATTAATTGATTATTTTTCCTAGCTCTAGTATGTATTTATATTTTAATCCACAGCAATTTGTTAAAATACACATTCCAAACATAATATGCCAATTTTTTTAACTGTTTATACCACATAAAACACAAAGAAACTAATTTTAAATAAAACGAAATGTATTTAAATAAATCTTGGTTGCAGTGTATATGTAAAGTACATATTCTTACAGAATACAACATTAGGTTGCACTGTGGAGAAACTTAATAACCGTCGCCTATTTCAATAAAATCATTGTCATCCTGTATTCACATGTTAAGTAGTATGTACTTTTCCATAACATACAGTTTAAACTATGCCCTGTAACACAAATGTATGTGCACCAAATTTAAACTGTACACCGAAATGAATTGGTAGTATAGTCGGGCCGCTGTAAGATTGCAACTTTCTTCAAAGCCATAAATAATTTGAATCGTTCGAATTTCCAGTAAACCAGTTGTGCATAGGTATAGGTATAAACGTCATATTTACAACTACTTTGTTGGATAAATGTGGCGTAAGATTGAAACGAATACAATTATTTCTGACTTTGAGGATGACAAAAGTGGGGTGTGCAGAGCATAAATTCGATCAGTCTATGATGGTAGTATTTTTAATTATGGTTTCGGTAATTACAGTAAATACAACATGATAGTTATCAGATGACTAAAAACAAATGTGAAAACTATGTTGTTTTACACGTTGTGTCAGATACTTTGACTTGATTTTTTTTTCTGCTCGATCTATTAAAAAATTGTTTGTCTAATGTTAAATATCCCGTATGTATATGAAAAAAGAAAACTTTCTATTATATATATGCCTTATTATTAAATGTGTATTTGTAGCTTAAATATGTGCTTGTATTCTACCTATTTGTGAACTTCAACCTTAACCTGAAATTCCCGTTTAATATTGTACTTAAAATAAATAAATAATATAATTCGTTATGCACCCGTGTTATGGATTTTAAGGTTAGGGCTCTAATTATTATGTTTTATTGCAATTGTGATATTAGACATCATGTTGCTAACATTCATTGTCTAATCATATAAACCTTATCCTTAATGATATTAGACGAGAAATATCTCTTCTAAATTTTTGATACTCTGAACCAAGGCCCATGAATTAATGTGCCTATTTTTAAAATTCTATTAAAAACAGCTGTGAAACTCTCACTAAATGATCTGATTTTATATGTATACGTCGTTTCTGTGGAGTCACATCTGCCATCCTCAGGTTCTCGGTGACAACTGCTTACCGCGGTTTCTTGTTACTCGAACTTAGAGGTTTGGCCTTTTGTACAGTGCATACGGAATAATATGATTTGTAACAGTATATTAAAAATAATAATAAAAAAAAACATTATGAGCGCTCAAGGAAATGCGATCTCCATACTTTAAAACTGCGAATTTTGTCCAGTCTTCAACGACCGGTCCACATTTGTCAAGCAATACGTAAAGCGGAGAATACAGATTGATACAATTCTGACATTTTAATTTTTTTGATCCTTTCATTGAACTGAAAAAAGTTCAGAAAAAAATTAGTGAACCTAGATTTTCAAATACTATCGGCAAAGCAATTAAAAAAATTCCAATTTGTTTTTTTAATAAAGAAAAAATACATAATGTTTATCTCTTAACGATATTTTTAATTTGACCTTTAAGGATTCTTTAATATCTGTCAAAATATAGGTATATATACAGGGTGGAAAAGTATTTGTGGATGGAATTACGTAAAATATTTACTATTTTTAAATAATTAGAGGGATGTAGTGGACGCCCTGTATATAGGTTTACGGTACAAAGAATAAATGAGTGTAAAACAGTTAGACAAGAATTACACAAATGTAGATAATTTTTCTAAAACATTTTTGAATAAAGCGTAATTTTTATTCTAATAGCAAATTTTGGAATAACAGATAAAATATACCTATGTTAAACTATTAAATCTGTATTTTGACAAACATTTTAAGGTACTTGCAGGTCTAGTAATCAGTTGCAGAATATTCAGACTATTGGCTCGTTTAGACTTTTTATTTTCTATTACAGTGGCATCGACGTCCTGCTAAAATGTAAAGATAAATTGTTTGAAGTGCTGCAAATATGCTCAAAACATTCCATAGAAGACCTTTCAATGAATTCTTAATTACTGAGCACTTAGATTGATTTTTAGTCTTCATTATAACCGTTCCCCCCCAGAATTCCCACTGTATATCTAGTATATCAAATATATATATGCATTTACTGATTTATGTTTTCAGTTATCACCTGCCTACGGAGGTGGTTCGGCGCCTAGTCCGGGTTATGGAGAGAGTCGATCGGGTTGGGCGGGTGGTCTATCGGGGCCAGGACAACACCGACCGGGTAGTCCGGGGCAACCATCGTCGGCACCTGTAAGTCAACCTTCGCCTCAACCTTCACAACCTCCAAGTCATTCGCCTGGGCCAGGCCCTGGTATGCCACCTAGTCCGCAACATCAGTCCCACCAGGGGTTTCCCTCGAGGCCGGGACCACCGACCACTCCCAATGCACATGCTCCTGATGCTGCGGTAAGTGATACAGTCTTCTCATACATATTTTCCTTTGAATTCATCTCACGAGTCGTAAGAAAAATACACTATCCTATAAATTAGTCAAAAAATTTGTTAAATAAACCTCGCCTAAAAGGATGTCGGGTTGTTTCTTTTAAATTTGCCTGTCTAAAAATGTCGCATCAAAAAAAATATTATTCTTAAAAATAAATTATTAAATGTAAAATATTTGATAGAAAATGAAGTTGATGATTCCGTTATTAAAAGTATAGTATAAGAATATTGTTTTGGTAGCATTCGATTTCTGCATCAGTGTCAAATATGACAGTTTTCTGTTCATATATTTTCATAAACACGCGAGACATTATGTTGTTTCTACTTACATACAGCCGAGCCATGAAGTTGTATTGCAACTGTCAGCTACACGGCAAAAATGGCGAGAGCGCCGGTGTCATGCACATAGCGTCCTAAACAAATAGTCATTCTTTCTACAATATCTTGTCACACCTGATGCATCGCCGAAAACTTCTTGCACCTTCCGAATATTGTCTACACACCATCCATGGTCACTCGATGGACACGCGTCATCCACTTCGAGTGTTCCAGAACTCTCATAGCTTAACTACTCATACGTAAATAGGTATTCCATCTGACAAATTACATAAAATCAGAAATGAGTTTTCTGTGCGGATGGTATTTCAGACGAATAATAAGTTGAGATCTATTTTATCGATAACTAAACCGGTAAATGTAAAAGAATTCAAAAAATTGTTTTTGCGTATCCCATGTGCATGTGGTAAATATTATATCGGTGAATCGTCTAGACATTTCATTGTGTGGTTCGCTGAATACAAAAATTAGGCCAGGAAAGGAAAATTTGAAAAGACAAATTTGTGAACATGCATGGAAAAACTAAATGGATTTTGAAAAAAAAATGGAAAAGAATGTGATAACAGGAAGGAAACTTAAATAACAAGGCTACTAGCGGGGTCACGTGAGCCAATGAAAGTCACTTTTTCTCAAAAAGGGTCACTTTTTAAAGCTCCGTTCCTGGTAGTCATCTAACAAGATTCAAATTTCCCGCTCCTGTAATAAGTTTTAACACGGTAATGAATGACCCTCTATCGGCTAGAAGCGAAATTTCAACTTCATGAATCGTGTACCATTTCCTCCAATACTTGTGTAATGCCCTGCAATACCATGTAATATTCTAGCAATACTCGTGAAATTTATTATAAAGGGAAAATCATACCATAAACAAATGAAAAAAATCACTTTCTTTTTGGCATTGAATCGGTGTTTGTAGGCTATATAATGAAAAATGATGACATGTGGCCTTTGGCAACATATTACAAACATTTTTACCTAGCTTTTTCCCATTCAGAAAATATCTTAAAATGTCTAAGTGTTGTTCGCAACATTTTTTTAAGAAATAAAATATTTGTTTGGAGTGATTTGCATATTATAGTATAGGTACAATATAATATAATAACACTTGTAATAATCTTTTAGATCCAGATTAACGATACAAACAAACTAAACTAGACAGCATCGAGTAGCAAACAGTTACAGCGAATGTGGCACATTAGCAGTGATGCAACATGGAATTTTAAATCGGGAACCGTGTTATATGTCCAGGCTAATATTAACGTACTTTCCATAATTTTCAGAAACGTGCACAAAAAGCGATTCTGCCTCAAATGACTGAAAGAATTTTTAAACCAAACAAATATCTTTTTCAGCTGAATTTATTTGTATTTAATTTATATAAGAATGTTTCCTTTTCATCTGTTTTTATTCACCAAGAAGTCACTTTTTTTTTAGAAATATTAGGTCACTGAATTTTTTTTGAAATAAAATTAGCTAGAAGCCCTAAAGTAATCTGTTATTATTTTAATAAACGGTGGTAAATATAATTATTCTGTAAACTTTTTTAGTAACTAGATAACAATCCTTAGACGCGAGGTAAGTAGAAACAACATCAATATACCATAATATACATATATCTCTGAAGCAATCGACTATCGTAAGCAAGTTGACGTAATTTGTATAGACTTCCCAAAAGATTTTGACCAACTTGATCACATGTATTGCTAAATAAATGTCAAATATACATTTTTCACCTCTTTTACTATTATTCTTTCATTCCCATCTTTCTAATAGAAAGCAATATGTGGCCTATAGTGGATTCCGTCCGATTGTATATACTGTAACATCGGATGTTACTCAAGGGTCCATTCTTGGACCCCTGTAATTAAACATATTTATTAATGATATTATAAACATTACGGACGTTTGTTCTTTGCACTATGCTGATGATCTGAAATCTTTAAAATAATTTCTTCATTGGATGACTACGCCTTTCTACAAAATAGACGCTCAAATATATTTAACTGGTGTGGTGTGGTCAAAATAAGCTAAACTTAAATGTGTCCAAATGTAACGTTATGACGTGTACAACTAAAACTAATCCTATTCTGTTTATAATAGAGTAGACAACTTAGTTCTTCTAAGACCTGCAACGATTGTGGACCTTGACGTAGTTTTAACAAAGAACTTTCTTTTATACTGCATGTAAATAATGTAATAACTGGCTATTTTATTAGTACTAGTAAAGATTTTTCGAGAATGTTAATACTTTAAAAATGTTATATTTTGCGTTTGTCAGGTCTAAACTTGAATATGCATCCTTAGCCTGGAACCATTACAGAAATAATATTATCTAGAAAGTTTACAGTCGATTTATAAAATTATTATCATTTAAATCTGGCGTATACCTGTGTCTACAAGAGACACTTGCATTTGTTTTCGATGGAAAACGGTTGGCCATGATTTTAAAAAAATTCTGTATTTTATGCCTTTCTATAATATGTCACGGTTTTCTATTATTTTGACAATTATGTAAGAGATTTTTTATAAAAAAAACCAATTTGTATAAAATACATACCGGAAGAAATAAAATTTTATTAATTGGTTTCTATTTTATTGAAGATCTTCCGATCTTACTTGAAAATGTCTCTATTTTAAGAAAACGGATGTGGTTCATATACGGTGCCTCTGCATATTTTAGTGTTCTGGCGCGTGAATTTTTGAATCAAACTTATAACAATCGTTGGATAGGTCTGTGTTATGGCATTCTAGATCCCCTGACCTGAACTATTTGGATTATTTTGGGGGGGGGACATCTTAAGACTCTAGTTTACGATACGCATATTCAAAATGAAGAAGAATTGAGAAATCGCATAATAGCTTCATGCCAAACTATAAGAAATAGTCTAGAAAATTTTCAAAAGTAACTCAATCGATGAAACGAATAGTTGATGCGATCATACTATAATTTTTTAGACTATTTTTTATGCTTAGTTCTTAGTTTTAATAGTTTTGTCCTCACTTTTTGTAATTTGACCGAAATTTGAGTTTTATTATTTATTTGAAATCTTCTTAAAAATGTTTAAAGGGAATTCCAGAAAAAATTAAATTTGATTTTCAAAAGTTTTTCCTTTAAATCTTAGAAAAATGTCGATCTTATTAGTGCTCCGACTATTCCTTTATTTTTCCAAATAACTTCTAAACGGTGCAAAATACGAAAAAAATGCAAAAACGAAAAAGTTAAAGAAAGAACAAGAAAGTTAACTAAGTAAAAAAGAAAACAGTGTCGCCGTAAAAAAGAAGTTCGGTGGGTTTTAAAGTGTTCATGACCCCTAAAAAGCATCACCCTGTAAATTGTTGCAAAAATCAGTAAAGCTTTTTGTAGAAACTGATAATAACTGTGACTGTAATAATTGTACACCAAATTTGAATCAATTATCTTTAAAAATGTATAAAATACATTGAAAAAACAAAACAAAAAATTAAAATTCTACACCCTGTATCTTAGTAAAAAAATATACTATGTACTGAATCATTAGTAGCATAATAAAATAAATTAACTAGTAACAAAAGCAATATAATTGCAACTTTACAATTTATAACAATGTATGCACAACTTACCCTCTTAACTATCTTAATGAACTAGCTTGGTGATCACAAACAGGAGAAGTTCTGCAAAAACTTTGCAGCATCAGGTATGTTTCTATGGCTGTCTCTGTGAGTGATGTTCACTGTGGTGAAAAATATGCTTATATTGTGAGAACGACCTTTCGACATCTATTGATGTAATACAGGCATACTTAAAATAGTCTTTGAATGCACTTAACGGATCTGGAAATGGACCATCAGCATCATCAGAAATTTGTCTTAATCTGGTAAAACAGGCATTTTGCTTTAAAACACGTGTAAACTTTTCTCTAACGCGCTATTTTTTGCGTCACCTATATCTTGTAGCAGTCGATTTACTACGTCCACTATTTGCAGTGACTCCGCTAACGACATCGCAGTGTTTTGTAAGTTTTGTAGGGCTCATGTAATCTTGTAAATAGTTTTTAAAGCTGTTTCAACGGAAATATCTTCGAATTTTGTCTGGTTTGCCTTAATAACTGCCACCTCATCAGGATTGAATTGTAGTATCACAGCTTTTATTTGTTGTAAATATTCAGGCTGCCTTCAACCATGTTCCCTAACCTGTAAGAATCGGCTGTGGTTGTTCGGGAATACCGGGACACTTGCTATGAAATGCGCGAAGACGTTTAGGAAATTTAAGAAACACTTTTTTTTGTACGTGCTATTAATGCATCTACCTCTGGAAAAACTTGTCGAATAGTTTCTGCCACAAGATGTAAAACATGCTCCTTGCACCTAACATGTACCAACCTACATCCTTGTTCTTGAAGAGAACAGCCTTCCAAACGCATTGTCGCGGCACCATCGGTCACAAACATCAACACTTGATTTGTTGACAGGTCAAATTTTTCTAACGTCACCAGCACCACACGCGTAATTTTGCCAGTACACTCAGTCCCTTGTTACCTAGTATAGTATTTCCAAAGTCACTTGAAACACAATGAAAACGCCAACAAAGGATTTTATTCATTAAATGAGTAAATCCCTTTGTCGGGCGTTTAAATTCCTTTGTCGGTGTTTTTATAGCGTTTCAACTGACTTTGGATATACTATAACAGTGGAAATGTCAGTTTAAGAGGGTTCAGTACACGTACTATAACATTTACAATAGAATTTTTTTTTTACAATCTATCGTCTCGTCAACACATAATCACAACCGATTCTTATACGTTGGGAAACATGGTTGAAGACAGCTTTTTAATATGCTGAATATTTACAACAAATAAAAGCTGTGATACCACAATTCAATCTTGACGCGGTTGCAGCTATTAAGGAAAGCCAGACAAAATTCGAAGATATTTCCGTTGAAACAACGTTAAAAACTCTTCACAAGAACTATAAAAGATTACATGATGCCATGAAAAACTTAAAAAACCAGTGCGTTGTCGATAGCGGAGTCACTGCAAATAGTGGACGAAGTAAATCGACTGCCACACGCTAAAGGTAACGCAAAAAAATGAGCGCGTTAGAGAAAAGTTCGCACCTGTTTTAAAGGAAGTCACCGGTTTTACCATATTAAGACAAATTTGTGATGGTACGAATGGTGCATCTCCAGATCCGTTAAATGCGTTCAACAACTATTTTAATTATGCCTGTATTACTTCAATAGATGTCGAATGATCGTTCTCAAAATATAAGCATATTTTTTCACCACAGCGAACATCACTCACGGAGACAACCATACAAACATACCTGATGCTGCAATGTACAGATAGATCTGCTCCAGTATGTAATCAAGCTAGTTAAGAGGGTAAGTTATGCATACATTGTTATACATTGTAACATTTTATTGATATTGTTACTAGTTAATTTCTTTTATTACGGTTATTATGATGCGTACGCCTATGTCCCGTCGCACGACTTGCCAGCTTTAATTCATTAGACATGGGTTTCTTAAATGGCAACGTTACAATGTAAACCAGGGGCAGGTCAGCGGTCGGTCGTCAACGTAAGCAATAGGATAACAGGGAATTCATTTTCCATCTAGCTGTTGTGTGGTCAACAGTGTACACTGCCTGTGATATGATGCCAATTTTCAATCTTCCTTCAATGTGCTGTATCTATAATTCAGTACACAATCTGTTTGGGGTGTTCCATTTAAAAAAAATGACCTCGAAGATGCTCCGCTATAGCCCAGTTACCCTATATATTTCAAAATATTTTTTTTAAATTTACGCCTTTTGATGCTATATCACTTCCATAAAAAAATATTTTTCCAAAGTCTTCTAATAAGGCCGATATTGACTTTGACGCATTATTGGGATACCCTGTATATTAAACGATTTAATATATCAAGACATATATTAATTAAATTAATATAAATGTTAATAAATGACTGCTACATTCTATAAACAAAATATTTTAAATTAACGATAGAACGTTAACAAATATTTACAACTGTTATTTCATATAGAAAAAGCATGAGTTCAGTTTTCGAAAACGAAATTCAGTGGCAAATGAACCAGCTTGCAGCACACAGCGGTGGCTACAGCAAGCTCCACAACGAAGTACGGATTACGCGTAAAATCGATAAAGGTGCGTTCTCACGACTTTTTGCCTCCTGCGTCTCGCGTCGCTCGTTTCTGATTGGTGACGATAAATTTAAAATAAATTCTCCCCAAGAAATGAAAAATATTCAACTCCTATTCAATCGGATATAGGGCGATGCGAGACACAGGAAGCAAAAAGTCGTGAGAATCCACCTTAACTCGCACAATGCAATGGTCGAATCCATTGCCAAATCTTGTCTCGTTGCAAGACGGACAGATATTTTTAAAAATGTCTTTGAACTTTTACATTGGTTTGTTTTATACCTATACCCCTACATCATTTAAATAAAGGAATTAAAAATCGTGTTCTTTTTTTAAAATTGTTATTCTAATATTTGTTTTCAGGACCTCAGTGGAGGAAATAGTAACGATAGTTCTGGGGGCCCCGCACCCGGTACCCCTAATTCTCAGGGGATGAGGCCGACACCATCACCTACGGGATCTACAGGCTCTAGATCGATGTCACCTGCTGTAGGTCAGTATTTATTTGTTTTTACTCCTAAGTTGTGTTATTTATTTATTTGACAAAATTCACTCAACAGGCAAAACCCTATTACAGAGTATATACAATGCATACACAAATTTAAACATAATATTAACAGTACTTAAATCAGTATATTATTTAACATGGATTTTAAACTTCTTAAGCTAATGTCAAATATATCACAATTGTGTTGTATCCCATTGCAAATACTACATATTCTTGGAGTGGGGAATTTATTTGGTAATTTGTACTAGCAAGGTCTAAAAAAAAGTTTTGAATGCTCTGGTAGGATACATAGGTACATTTAAAGATATTAAGGACAGAAAGTTAAGATCATCAATATTGCCATGTAACAGTTTTATGTAGATAAATAAGTCCGTGTTTTCGTCGAATGTCCAGTGCTTTAAGATTATATCGTTCCCTTAACATATTTTTTTTCTCCAGTAAAGTTATACAAACCAGTTTCTTTATAATTGATGAATCTTAAAACTTTATTCTGTACCATTTCTATACTATCCGCATGTATTTGATAAAACGGATTCCAGACAATGGAGCAATATTCAACACAGATCTTACACACGATATATATAATTGTCTAATAGCACTTCTACTGATAAACATTTTGATATTACGTATTATGAAGCCATACATTTTAATAGCCTCATTTATCATGGAGGAAATATGACTGTTAAATGTGAGGCTGGTATCAAAAGTTATTCATAGTTTCAAATCTAGCCAAATTTGCGTCATTTATTGTGTAATATACAATCGGATTTTTTCTTCTAGTATAGGATATAATGAAACATTTATTAACATTAAAATACAATTTATTTTGAAGTGTCCATTGATATATTTTCTACTTTCAACTTTTACGAAAATTTTTAAGTCATCAGCAAAAAATAAATATTTGGAAGATTGAATTATTTCTGTTAAACTATTTATAAATATGAGAAAGTGGCCCAAGGTTGGAACCCTGAGGAACCCCAGACAAGGCGATAAAATGATTGGCGCATATCCATTCACAGACACATACTGTTTTCTATTTTGTAAATATGAAGTAAGGAATTCTATCAGGTTTTCATTAAATTCGAATTCATTTTTAAGTTTTCAAAGAAGGAGATTATGTGATTCCATATCAAACGCTTTTTGAAAGTCGGTATAGATTACGTTTACCTGACTACTATCATGTACTTCTTGATATATAGTGAGTAATATTAATTAGGTTACTAGTAGGTAAAACCGTGTTGGTGTATGAATATTCTGTTGTAAACTGAATTGTAGATAACATTATATATAATAGATTCATATAGTTTCGCTGGCATTGACAGTATAGCAATAGGCCTAAAATTTTTAATGTTAGCTTTATCACCTTTCTTATGTACTGGACAAATACGAAGTTCTTTCCAGATTTCCGGAAATACGTTAGTTTTTAAACTTAGGTTATATAAGAAATGAAGAGGGTACACAAGGAAGTCAGTGCAGCCTTTAACGATGTACGAAGCTAACATGTCAGGACCAACAGCTTTATTTGCCTTTAATCTTTTTACAGCATCAAGCACCTCATCTTGTGTAATAGATTGTATAACTATTTGATCTACATGCTGGTTAAGTTTTATATGCGAGTCATTTTCATCGTAATCAACATTATGTACACTATTAAGTGGCAAATGCATTTGCAATAGCCTCTCCCCCTTTACATTCCAGGTTATCCAAATGCATTACATTCGGAATAGAAACGGACCCCTTTTTATTAATCATGAATTGCCAGAATGACTTTGAATCATCACTAATGTCTTGTATTCCATTTATATAATTTTTGTATGCTTGATCAATATCATTTTTTTAGTTTAGCTCTTAGATTACTATATTCATTTTTTAGATCGCTTGAATTAGAAAAGTTATGCATTTTACGATTTTTTTTTTAATGTAGATTTTATATCTGTTAACGTTTTTCTAAACAAATGTAAAATATACAGGATGGAACAAAAAGTATGATTTTTTTAAAAGCAGTATTTTTTGTATATTTGATGTTGCAGATTTTTTCTGTTTACAATTATATATAGTTGTAGTATGACTCTTCCAGTAATTTTTGTGTTATTATCAAATACATTTGAGACAACGTTTATAGATAAAAAAAATATATTTATTTATGATTTTTATAACAAAACAAAACAATGAACAGCTATAACAAAATGAATTTATTATTAAACGAACAACAATAACACACTTCAATAACATAAGAGATAAAAATAGTATAACAATTATATCACATTATCTTCCACATAACTCCATTATTTTTTATGCATTTGAAACGTCACCTCAAGAAATTAAACTCTCATTAAACAAATTGTTTGCCTTCCTTATAAGATGTTTAAGTTGTTCAGTGTCCCCTGAGAGTTTTTCACTGTAAATATTATTTTTGAGGGCATCCCAAAGATAAAAATCTAGAGGATTTAATTCGGGACTCTTTGCGGACCAGTGGATTGGACCATTTTTTTTTTCAATTCAAATAGGATATTTTTGATTTAAATAATTCGTGACAGGTCGGACATTATGCAAAGGTGCTCCGACTTGCTGCCTGATTGTTCTTAAGTTTAATAAAATTGGCAAAAGATTAACATCACCCGGGAGGTTTGTATTTATATAAATAGGACTAATTATTATATTTCTGTGGATCCCACATCACACATTTTGTAAGGGTTTTGCATCCTTGCTTTTTTTAACTTTTCACCATGTGAGGATTTTCTGTAGCCCAATGACGAGTGTTATGTCTGTTGAACAAACCGGCTGTAGAAAAGGAAGATTTATCAGTTCAAAAAATATTATGCATTAAGTCATTATTTTCATTATATGCCTCAATTATTTGTTGACAAAACTATATTCTCTGTCGACGGCCATTTTCATCAATATGGAGTGGTTTGAATTTATTTTTTTTTAAGGTCCGCATAACATGGCTCTGACTTATTTAATCTTTAACTACAGAATAAGTTGACAGATTTGGGTTTTCTATGAAAAATAATAAAATGTTCATCTGCATTTCCTCATCAAGAACAGTTTTCCTTTTTCTTCTAGTTTTATTTTTTAATGAGTTATTGCCATAATTTTAGGAGGGCTAATTTCCACAAATTGTATAATGATTTAGGTAGCACAGACTTTTCTAGCCTGCCTCTATGTAAGGATGTCAATGAAACATGTGACGTATTTTACTCTATTTTAGATTCTGTATTTACTAATAGTGTACCAAAAACTATAGCTAAAACAAATAAATATCCACATTGGTATAACAGTAATATTATCAGAAATATTAAAATTAAGTCGTTGGCGCAGTTATAGATCGAATGGCAATGAAGATGAACTTAATCAATTTAAAATAGGATGTGGCTAGAGTCCCGCAAGTGGGACCCGGTACAAAACTTAAAATCCCGCAAGGGAGGGGCTTCTGATGCTCTGCCTGCAACGTGCGGGATTGTACAAAAATTAACCAAATCAGGCAAGGTTTTGTTGATTTACTGAAAATTAATATGCCAGTTAACGAATAATCATGATGCCATCCGGTACGTACTGTTAATAGTATGAACAGTACGTCATACTACGTTTTTACAGTGAGTATGCCTTGTATACATGGGTTCTAAGGTCAAAATTAGTTACATTATACTTATTTCATTTAAGAATTGATTTGATATTCTTCACATTTAACTGTAAACCTAAGTTATAAAAAATTAGCTACAGTTCTAGTTTGTAGGCATATCCTATAACAATATTTTTATTTTTGAAGATATTAAATAAAAGTTAATTTAAAAAATATGGAAATTTAAGCTGCAAATTTTATACTTTTAAATTTTCTTCTCCCTTGCGGGTTTTTAAGTTTTATAACCTGGTCCCACTTGCGGGACTCTAGCGACGTCGTTTAAAATATTAAGATCTAGGATAAAAATTGACATCGACAATGCTCAAAAAGGACATCTAATAAATGTTGAAAATCAGATACAAACCAATCCAAACTGCTCCTGGTCATATTTAAATACAAAAAAAGAACCAGTATTCCCAGCGTTATGACGCTTAATGATGTAGTACTAAAGGACCCACAAGCAAAAGTCGATACGTTTGCTGATTTTTTTCAAAGAGCTTGTACTCATTCCTCATTTTTTCATATGACTCTGACAATATCCATTGTAATGCTAACAGTTTATTTATTCAATTTCAAGCCAGCAATACAGACAGTATTGAACTTAAAAAATAGTTGTGGAGTTTGAAAAAATTATATCATCTATTATAAATTCAAATGATGAGATAGAAAAAGAAATTAATAATATTGAGAATGAGAATAAACGGAGAAAAATTAATCCTGAAAATAGAAATTCCGTAATTGCTAAGAAAGTGTGTTAAGGAAGTGTGTGATACAATAATTTTTCAGATGAAAGAATGATTGCCATACAGGGGTCATTTAGAAGCCGCATCTTTAGTGAATGCAGACAATTTTCTTAATTATTCAAATTTCCCCATTTTCGACGTCGACTATCAAATCGGTTGTTGAATGTTATCCAATGTTACAACAAGAAGACAAATTAAGGATTGAATTGGTAGTCATTTATTCAAGGACAAATTTTGAAAATATTGTAGGTGGCCTAAACATGCTTTCTTGGCAGTCTGAAAATGGTTTAAATAAAACGTTCAGCGAAACGGTCAAGTTACTAAAAATTATTGTGATAACTCCGATGTCTACTGCTGAATCAGATAAATGTTTTTCAACTCTTAAAAGAATAGAGACATTTTTAAGAAACACTATAAATGATGAACCCCTTAATGCCATAGCAATGATGTCAGTGAATAAGAACTGTATCCACAACATAAGCAATTTTGACGATAAAGTCATAGAACATTTTATTTCCCAGAAAGACAGAAGACTTGATTTTGTGTATAAGCAATAACCTTACTCGCATTTTTAAGTGATTATTATATTGTGAACTTTTTTTTTACATATGTACATGAAACTTTTTTATTGTTATCAAATCTAGTTTTTGGAATTACCGAGGGCTGTGTTATTATATTGTAATTTTTTAGGGCCCAAAATTATCTTGTTTTTAATAATTTTTTTATTCTTTGGTACCTACTGTTTGGAAAATAATGAACAACATTCTGAGCATTCGTTATTATTTAAAATAAATAAATAAAATGTTTTAGTTGTTGAATTTTTTTTTTTTCAACAATACCCTGTAATTACTTTTTAAAAAGTGAACTTGGCAATGCAATGGTTCTTCGAATTCTAATTGAAAGAATAAAATGAGCAAGTTTTTGCAAATTTCGGAACATCAGTTTTTGCTAAACTACATAAAAAATATTTGATGAAATTAAATTTAATTTTTGCTGAAACATGTCGAAATGGCTTTCATTTGAGATATCAAAAGAGGTAGGGTGTCATTTAAGATTCTAAACTATGGGTGGCTGAGGAGTGGGTGTGAGGTGGTTGCTCTTTTGTTGATCTTTATACCCTCTTGTAATAGAGCGACACTGCAGTAATTCTTTGCTGAAGTTCTTGTTTTCTCGTGGTGGAGTGCTGTAAACAATAGAGTTAAGATAAAAGTCGAGTGACGTCAAATCCGGAGATCTTGCTAACCACTCTATGGGTCTTCTGCCAATCCACTTACCGGGAGATGTATTATCCAGTAAAGGCTAATTCTTCATATAAAGCTGGGAAGTTTGCTTTTTTAAAATTAAAACCTTTTTAATTGAAAATTTTTTTTACAAATTAGAGCTGGGGATGGTCCTTAAACAGAAAGAGAGTAATGCTGCCAGGTTGGGCGCCAGAAAAATACCTAACAAGCGAGCTTTACTTTTTCTCTTTCTGGTTCAATAACGTTTTTTTTCCTATTTTTGAATAACGACTGCCAGGGAAAAACGCAGCGCTGGGAGACACTGACGACAAAATGCCCTCGACAACAAGTCGTTACTCTAAGCCGATTCCTGTTTCGCTCATCCGATAAACAACCATTTAGGAGTTCTGGAAAATACATCCAAGGTCTTACCAAAGCAGTGGGCTGTCCAACTTCGAAGCTATTCGTCCCACGTCCCAACTGGAGGAAATAAATTTCCATAGGTATATATTACAATCACAACCTAAACACCAGGTGTGTTTTGCACTATTTAATAGGAAAATATTTGAGATTTTTAGTTTTTCATTTTATCATTTAGTATCATAAAGCTTATTTGTCCGTGGCTTGGCAAGATAAAAGGTCATATTACTCCGAATCTCAATTCTGGACACATGAAAGGGTAGTTGCTCTAATGTCATAGGACAATCTATGTTATTATTTATAATTTTATACAGAAATATTAATGATTGCATGATCCTGTAAGCTTGATACTGCAAATCTATTAAATAATAATACTTGAGGTGCTCCAATAGGTGGATACAATCCATCTTTTTTAAATACCAAGTACTTAAGAAAACGTCTTTGAATAGTCTCCAAGTTTTCATTATACGTCAGACATCCAGGACTCCAGATTAAGGACCCATATTCAATCTTAGACCTGACAAAAGTATTAAATAACAATACTAAGACATTTACATCAGTGAAATCTGCAGAATTTTTTGTCGCAAAACCCAAGTTTCTAAATGAAGCTTGTACTACTTTGTTTATATGTAAATTAAAAGTTAATTGTCAAAGGTGATCTTTTATATAATTAGGACGACTTAAAATGCTGCTATTTAATTCAGTCATATAATATAGGATTTTGTTTTTTACAATATGACATTACATTACATTTCTCAGAATTTAGTTGATAGATTGTTTAATGTACACCAATCACTCACTTTCATTAAGTCACTCTGTAACTGTTTACAATCTGACTTAGTCTATCCAATACAGTTTTATGTCATTTGCATAAAGTAAGTAACATGCTTCTAAGTTAACTACAATATCATTTATAAATACTATAAAAAGAAGAGGTCCCAGACTGGATCCCTGGAGTACGTCTGACTACTGATACCGCAAATGATTTAACACCACGACATTCAACATACTGTGTTCTCTCAGTTAAGTAAGATTTAAATAGATTCAGGAACTGGATGGAAAATTCAGCAAATTTAAGTTCATTCAAAAGTAAGTCATGGTCTATCCGATCAAATGCGTTTGAGAAGTCCGTATATAGGACATCTACTTGACCATTTAAATCTATGTAACGAGCAATATATTGCGAAATACAAAATAAGTTAGAGACAATTTTATTGATCTATTTTTTATGAATCCATGCAGATAAATACTAATCTGTCCCTGTATATGTGGATAGAGCACATTATGTAAAGATATTTCATAAACTTTGGCAACATTACAGGTTATTGTAATCTGCTGATAATTCTCTACATCATTTTTCTCTCCTTTTTTATATACTGGACAAATTCGCGATTTTTTCCATAAAGTTGGAAATATTCTAGAAGTTAAAGATATATTAAAAATTATACAGAGCGGTTCTGCTAGAACATATGCACAATCTCTGACAACAAAAGCTGGAATATCATCAGGTCCTTTTGTAAATTTAGGCTTTAGATTTTCAACGAGGATAAGATGTCATTTGTTGTAAATTTATTGATCTGGAGGTTACTATTAGTGAAACGATTGTCCAACATTTCATGTAAAGTACTGTTATTCATATTATCAGGATTGGTGCTAGTAAATGAGGTGCTGAAAAATGTTGCAAATCCATTTACAATTTGTTGGGTAGTATTTCATTTCTATATGCTAAATTTTGAGTGATAATGGATGCACCTTTTTTTAGAATTTATGTATGCCCAAAAAGATTTTACGTTATTTCTAATATTATCTTGAACATTATTTATATATTTTTCAGCATAATCAATATCTTTCTTAGTTAAGGTTCGTAACTGTTTTAATTAATCATAAATCTCTTCACCTGTTTGCTTATATAAATTCCAGAGCCTGCTTTTTTTGTTTTAAATTATTGATAATATTACCATTAAACCAGGGAGGGTATCTCCCTGTATTATTAACATACTTAGGAACACAGAAATCGAAAATTGCATATAGCACTTCATAAAAATATTCACAAGCTAAGTCCACATCATTAAAATTGTTTAAGACACTCCAATTGTGATTTCTTATAGTATCATATAATACGTAATAGTTTGCCTTACGAAAATTGTAAGATTCATGACGGTTATTTACACCTTTTTTGTTATTCAACAGAGAATTCACAACAAAAGATACGTTAAGTGCAGGATGATGTGCATCGTATTTCAATAAAGGGTCATCAGATTTAAAGACCTCGCAAACTTTGTTGGTCACCATCAAATCTAATACGCGGCTGTTTGAGTTTAATATTGTATTATATTGTTTACATTAAAAAAAATTGAGAAATAATTGTAATTCTAACATATGACCTGTGAGCATATTATTTTCAGAATGTTGTTTGAATTCTGATCTGTTAAAGTTGCCCAGAATACAAATTTCAAACCCATTTAAATATTCTAAGGTTTCAAGTGCCTCAAGAAATCTTACTATAATAGGTCGTACTTAATGCTGCAGGAATATATGTCACAAAAATAACAAAATGAGAGAAATTGCTTTCTATTTTTACACCTACAATATCAGTAAGGTGAGTGGTATTTGTTATATAATCCAGATTTAACTGAGTACCACAAAAAAATTTTGTTTAAACCCAAGAGAACACCACCTCCTCGTTTCAGGCTTCTATCGCACCTAAATAATAATAATAAGTAGTTTATTTCCTACAGGTTAAAGCACCCAATTACAGTAAAAGCTTAAAACTAAGTATACTGTGATATAAAATGCACAAATTTGCAATACACATAGTCATTAACATTACATTAAGAGTTTACAAGAAAACTCATACATAAAAGTAAAATATATTATAGTGTTATGAAATAATCTAATTTAATAAGTACAGTTTTCTTCATATATATGAATTATTTTAGCTAAACTATCATAGTTGACATCACATAAAGATGAAATGGTGTTAAAAGTTTTACACATATTAAAGATTGGTGACTTTATCATAAGGTTTGTACGAGGAGCATCGCAGTAAAAGAGGTTGTTTTGACGGGATTCTAATCTGGGGACTGATAGGTTTAGTTTACTTAAAAGAAATGAACAATCAACATTGTGACTAATTAGTTTATAAAGAAAGGATAAAACGACAACATCTCTTCTGAATCTGAGAGATTTAAGGTCAAACATATTAAGAAGTATATTGTTGTCTGTACCTTGGGGAGGATAAGATCCATTACATTTGAAAAACATAAATTTCAGACATTTTCGTTGAACTGATTCAGTGCGTGACAATGAATTTTGATATATGGGAAACCAAATAATACAGCCATACTCCAATTTACTTCTTATAAATGATATGTATAACAGTTTCAGGGTGTCAATATTCACAAAACCGCCCCAATTTCTACTAAAAAACCTAAGGCTCTAGATGCCGATTTGACCATTTCATCGATATGATTGTTGAAAGTAAGTTTTGGGTCAAAAACAATTCCCAGATCCTTATAATTCACACAACGATCTAAAATGTTATTATCTATTTTATATTGAAAGGTAACTGTAGTGTCCTTCCTTGTATATGACATAACCTTACATTTGCCAATATTTAACTTTAGAGAATTGGCCGAGCACCAGTTAGAAATTTTATTAATTTCATTTTGCAGTAAGATACAATCCTCTATAGACCTTATCTCTAGGAAAATTTTTAGATCATCAGCAAATAGTAGGTGGTGAGAATTAATATTAGCTGTTAGGTCGTTAATAAAAATAAGAAATAAAAGGGGTCCTAAATTTGATCCTTGCGGAACTCCCGATACTGCTGTATATGATTGAGAACGATAGCCTCCATATTCAACAAAGACATTATAATCAGATAAAATTGCAGAACTGTTAAAATGACTATTAAGCCACGGTTCTGTTAAAGCAATATCTTCGTATTGACAAGAATAAGAAGCATTCAAAATGTTGTTTGTCCCCGCATATTCTGATAATATACAAAAAAAGTGAAACATTTTTATCACTATTGGTAATCCCGTTCAAGTTGTTTCCACCAGTGGTTGAATTTGTTTTGTCTAATAATGGCTATGAAACTTATATTTTGGATTTAAATTCTGCCAAGTTTTGGGTAAATACATAGCATTTAGGATCCCAAGCAGCATGATTTATATCGATGTTTAAATAATTTGTTTTATCTTTTAACTTGAAACAATTTATGGACTTAAGTTCACGTTCAGAAACTCTACAGTCTTTCACCAAATGATCCTTAGTACACCTGGGACAAAAAGTATTACTTTTACAGCTACTAGAAACATGATTGTACCCATTACACTTGAAACACCTACGCAACATAACCTGATCATAAACCTCACAATAATCAAAGCCAACAAATAACATTGCCAACGGACATTATCTGATTATATGAACTCGCATCAACCTGGAAGACAGCTTGATATACATTCTTGGTTCTTTTAGTAGACCATAATTTTCTAACTTTAACTACAGAATTATCATCAAAAACTGATTTATTTTGATAGAGCAGAAAGTCAATTAAAGAATTGTCATCGAGTTTCTCAGACATTCCACTATACGAATTCTTGGATTTAGGCCTTTTACATCTCGTATTTCTCACTAAATTTTGAGTTTGCTAAACTTTTTAACTTTGTAGCTTCAGAATTACTTCCACATCCAATCACAACTCCATGATTTATATTTTTCACACTCTATATTTATCATTTCCTCATTGGGGTTTATCTCCTGTAGTATGATAGATAGATAGATAGAAACATTTTATTTCCCCACAGTATGCACATACACGTACAATGTACAATAACCAGAATAAAATAAATTTTATAATAAATGTATACATATATATGATGGATACTAACAGCTATTAATGCTTTAGAGAAAATGCTTAGCAAACAATAAAAAATAATAAAACATTATATTTTCATATTATAATAGAATTTTGAAACAAAAGAAAAAGATATATAAATAAAATAAACAATAAATACGTTCATACACATGTATATACGCATACCTACATATATGTACATACATATACACTCTCACGCACATATAGACTTTTAACTAAAATCTTCATTAAAAAATTCATTTAAGTCAAAGAAGACTGGCTTTTAATATATTTTTGAGTTCCTTCTTAAATGCATTAAGAGGAATCTGCTTGATCGATTCTGGCAAATGGTTAAATATTTTAATACCTGCATATATAGGTCCCTTTCTATTTACATCTAAATTATATGAGGGTGTCAAGAGTTTATTTTTGCATCGTGTATCATGATCATGAATTTCTGAATGTGTGGGCAGTTTATTTTGTTCTTTATGTATAATTATACTAATTTTATATATATATACAAATTAGTTAACGTAAATATATGATCTCTCTTGAAATACTCTCTACACGACTCCTGTGCTTTTAGACCATAGAGTGCTCTTATGGCTTTTTTTTGTATTAAGAAGGTACTTTTGGCATTAGTTGATGTTCCCCAGAATTCTATTCCATACTGCATAACAGAATAAAAATTAGAATAATATACTGTTTTACCTACACTAGAACCGATGTTTTGCTTAATTGTGTTTATAGCAAAAACGGCATGACTTAATTTTTTATTTAACTCAATAATGTGCATTTTCCAGTCTAATTGTTGATCTAAATGAATGCCAAGAAATTTTGTGCATGTCGTGGGAATGACTTCTCCATTATTTGTTATAACTGCATCAGGTTTGGTTGAAATATGATACTGAATGTTTTGTTAAAATTTAGCGCTAACTTATTAGCTGCGAACTATTTAAACAGATCTTCTAGTACTATATTTGTTATATTTACTAATTCACCCAGGTCACTATGTCTTAAAGTTATGCTTGTATCGTCAGCAAACTGAGAAAATTTCGCTAAAGGAAAATTTGGTACTGTCATTTACATATATTAAAAAAAGGGTTGGCCCAAGAAAGGATCCCGGAGGGACACCACATTTAATATAATCAGGGTTTGATCTTATTCTGTTTATTTGTTCCCCTTCACTAGATGTTATTTCCACGGACATAGTACGGTTGCTTAAATATGATTTAAACCACTCATTAACAATACCTCTAAATCCATAATATTCCATTTTGTCGAGTAAGGTTTTGTGATCGACGCAATCAAATGCCTTGGATAAATCGCAAAACACTGTAATTGGTATGTCTTTATCTTCCAATATTTTATTTATGTTACTGATTAGATCAAAAGTCGCAGCTGTAGTATTTTTTCCATTTCGAAAGCCAAATTGTGATTCTGAAAGTATATGATTTTTTTCTAAATATTTAGTAATTTGGTCTTTAACAACCGCCTCTAGAATTTTTGAAATTACCGATAAAAGAGATATTGGTCTGTAATTAGCGATTTCCGTTTTTTCGCCTTTTTTATACAATGGTTTAATTATCGCGTGTTTAAGGCACTCTGGAAATGTTCCTGTAGTCAGTGATAAATTAATTAAGTAAGTAATCGGTTTTTTTCAAATAATCCACTTGTTCCTTTATTATCGTTATAGGTATATCATCATAGCCCGTACTATTTTTTTGTTTAAAATTATTAATAATTCGTTTTACATCTGATACTGTTATTGGGCTGAAGAAAAATGAATTTTCGTTGTTAAAATCTAATGTTCTGACATATTCCATGGCTTCTTTTTTAGTCTTTATATTTTTTGTTACGTTTTCTGCTATATTTAAATAAAATTTCTGGAATTCTGATGCAACTGTGTGTGGTTCTAAAATAACTGCATTATCATCGTTTATAATGTGAAAGTTTGGACGTGTTTTATTTGGTTTTTTTTTTATATATGAATTAATTAATTTCCAGGTGGATCTTATTTTATTATCTGAGTTTACTATATAATTATTAGAAAAATTTAGTTTTGCTATAAATATGATGTTTTTCAGAATTTTGCAATAAGTGCGTACATGATTTACGAAAAATAAATTTGTAGAAAAATTTTTTTTTAATGTGTAACAGAGAACGTTTGTTACGACATGACATTTTTATTCCTTCTGTCATCCATTCAGGACACTTATTTTCATTATTGATTTTTATGACCTTGACTGGAAAGGCTACATTAAAACAACTATCAAAATGTCCACCTTGGTTTGAAAATTTTTTTGAGTAGTCTCTTTTGGTTCAATTATTATAGCAGATTTCCCTTTTAATATAGTTGAATAAAGACTAGAATTATTGTTAGAGGCTGCAGAAGGTTCTATGTTCACATCCTTTAGTTTACTTTCAGCAATTTGATCAATTCCATTTTTGATTGAGGCGAAGACTTCCTCTAATCTATTTGTGACCAATTGAGATCTCATTTTTTAACTGCATAAAATAATTTTCTTCTCAGAAATTTTTCTAATGAATTTAGGCTCACATTTTTAAGATATAAGACTGCACTTTTCGCAGAACCATTTCCAGAAACCCACAAATTTCAAGTATCAGCTGGTACATTTCAACAAGATATATGAAATTGTTGATCGCAGGAACCATCACAGGAAATAAACTGCGCCCGGGTGGTAGACTTGATTTTACAGAGTCCACAACTCATGGTTTCAACAAAAACTGAAATGCATTTTCATTTAGCAGAACACCAATTGTATAATTCGATGCAATGTATTTTAATCCACTAATTACACTCTTTTTGTTGATTTTGAAATATAGATTTTCTTGGGAATAAACAAGTTAATAAAGAGTCGACGTGAACGCGACCACAATTATTACCATTAATCTTTTTCCAGAACTTTTGCAAAATCCCACTTAATAATGTGGCTGCTGTTCCACGCGTGTTCACGTATTTTAGATTTTTCAAATTGTTCCTTCCTAGCATAATTTCTTGTGTTCAGCGAGCCGTACATTGAAAGATCTAGATGATTCACTGATATAAAATTTACCGCACTCGCAAGGAGTACTATAATAGTAACTTACGTTATAAGTCCGGTAGGTGACCTATTACAATACGAGTTGTTAATATAAACGAGTACTGTAATAAGACCTACCGTACGTGTATCGTATAATATTTTATTTCATACTGTCTTTATAATCCTTTTTTAAAATGAATAAAAAGTTATAGTTAGGGCTGTCAAAAATATTCCTTGGGCCAGTGGCGTACGCGAAATTAACTAATACGACAAACAATAAACTGTTACAATTTATAACTAAAGCTGCAAATCGTTTCTGTGTGTCATGGTCGTAGAGTACAGATGTACTTACTGTCGCCGGCATTCACCTTGACCGCGAAACTCTTTCTCCAGCCCAGTATATTATTAGCTTTCGAGTTGTGTACACGTTAAGTTACTTGGGCGTATTGCGTATTGTTTTTGTGTTTTTATTTTATTGTACTGTATTGTTGATATTAATTTAATAATAAAGCATGGCAGACGTACGTAGGGGTAGAAAACGGTCATTTGCTGCGAAAGTGAATAAATTCATAGGTGAATTCCCGGATTTATTCTATGATGGTGCTAAAATAATTTGTAAAGTGTACGAGAAAGCCTTTCTCGCACACTACAAATTATTTTAGCACCATCATAGAATAAATCCGGGAATTCACTTATGAATTTATTCACTTTGTCAGCAAATGGCCGTTTTCTACCCCTGCGTACGTCTGCCATGCTTTATTATTACATTAATATTCACAATACAGTACAATAAATAAGATAAAAAACACAAAAACAAACACACAAATAACGTGTACACAATTCGAAAGATAGTAATAGACTGGACTGGAGAAAGAGTTTCGCGGTCAAGGTGAACGCGCCGGCGACAGTAAGTACATCTGTACTCTACGACCATGATACACAGAAACGATTTGCAGCTTTAGTTGTAATTATTGAAATTTTGAAAATATTAATTCGCAATCTAACAATCGCATCACCTTAACGATGTTATAGCCATTGTTTCCCATAGCCAATTATGATTGGCTTTAGCTTGTCACTGTCAAATATATAAAACCATAATTTTTGCATTTTTTTGTATTATGAAGATTTCGGAAGAGATTTTAAAGAAATCTGCGGAAGGAACGGGACAGTTAATCCCGAAAAAATCATCAGATAGATATCAAAAAGAATATCGATTGTTTTGTCAATGGAAACAAATATATAAAGTGACAAATATACAGGAAGCTATTATCTTAGCTTATTTTCTAGATGAAGTAAGTATTACCTGCAGGAAAATTTTTATGATTCTTATAGGAACAATATTTATTAACTAAGTTTTATTTTATAGTCAAAAAGAAATGCTAAAGGCAATATTACTTGTTAAAGAGAATGTGAACATAAGTAAGTTCCCGAAGATTATCGCATTTTTTGAAAAAAATGTAGCGCTGAGCATCAACCGATGCAGTCAAATGTACTGACAAGAGAAGAAGTAAATTTATTTCTCAAGGAAGCATGCGATAAAGACTATCTCTTGGTCAAAGTCATTGCTATGATTGGGATTACTGGAGGTTGTCGCCGAGAAGATTGTATACCATGACTCTCAATGATGTTCAAGACACAGGAACACAGCTTGTAATCACGATTCCGCAAACTAAAACTAACGTAAAACGTGTTTTACTGTCATAAATGAAGTAGAAGGTATTAATTACAAATTTCCAGAAAACTTTCTATTTGTAGGGTACCGAAATGGCAGATGCATTCAACAAAGAGTTGGAATTCACACTGTAGGTGCAAGGCCCAAAAAAATACCACAGAGTATCTGAAACTTGAAACTCCTGAAAAGTATACGGGTCACTGTTTTCAACGGACCTCGGCGACCCTTCTTACAAATGCTGGTGTTGATTCATCCGTATTAAAGCGACATAGTGGTTGAAAAAGTTCTGTGATAGCTGAAAAATATGTCGAAGATGCTATTGGAAGTAAAACGAAAATTGCTGGATTGATCCAAGGAGGTGAAAATTTTGTACAAGTATTGCAGCAAACTAAGAACACAGAAAGCAACACTATTGTGTCTGATGGGGATATTTCTTGCACATCAGGAATTAATATTTCTAATAAGTCGAATTGTACCATAGCGATAAATTTTGGATAATTGGATTTTGTCATTAAATAGGTTTAAATAGTTTGTTCATTACTTATTTATCGTTTTTAATGGTTTTTTTTCCCGTTATTGTACTTAATTAAAATGTTGGGTTTAATGTATTTAGTGTAAACTAAGTAATCCGTATATTGGCTCCAAATAAAATGGAGAATACTAACTTTATCAAAATAATAAAAATCTAGTAAAGAGAAGGCCGATTTTTTGTTGTTTACCATTCTTCATTTACTAAAGTTGGTATTACAAGTAGAGGTACCTATAAATGCTTAACAGTGTTAATATATGTATTAATATAGCTCCAACTTAAATAAAAATTACTAATTGTAGTTAAACAAAATATTAAAAATTTTGTTAGTAGAAGCCTAATCTACAGTTATGTAATATTCTTCATTTACTAAAGTTGGTAGAAATGTATGTTTTATAAGTAGTGGTAGGGGCCAAAATGCTTAATTCACAATAGTATCAATATGAATCAATATAGGTTCAAATAAAATAAAAATTACCAACTTTAGTTAAGCAAAATATTAAAAATTTTGTAAGTAGAAGCCTAATCTATAGGTATCTAACATTCTTCGTTTACTAAAGTTGGTAGAAAAGTGTTTTATAAGTAGAGGTAGGGGCCAAAGTGCTTAATTCACAATAGTATCAATACGAATCAATATAGGGTCAAATAAAATAAAAATTACCAACTTTAGTTAAGCAAAATATTAAAAATTTTGTAAGTAGAAGCCTAATCTATAGGTATCTAACATTCTTCATTTACTAAAGTTGGTAGAAAAGTGTTTTATAACTTATAAGTAGAGGTAAGGGCCAAAGTGCTTAATTCAGAACAGTATCAATACGAATCAATATAGGGTCAAATAAAATAAAAATTACCAACTTTAATTAAGCAAAATATTAAAAATTTTGTAAGTAAGAAGCCTAATCTATAGATATCTAACATTCTTCATTTACTAAAGTTGGTAGAAAAGTATGTTTTACAAATAGAGGTACCTAAGTGTTTAATTCCCAACCAGTAACAATATGCATCAATAACTATAGGTTCAAATAAAATAAAAGTTACTAACTTTAGTTAAACAAAATCATAAAAATTTTGTAAGTATAAGCCTAATCTATAACTGCATAACATTCTTCATTTACTAAAGTTGGTTGAAAAGTATATTTTACAGTAAAAAACGCTATATAGCGGTGGATGATTTTTTCCAATAAAGCACTTGTCGAGACGCAGAGCATTTGAAAATAGTGTTAATAAATAATTGTTGTAGTTAGTTTAAAAATAAATTTTTGATGTATTAAGTAATTGCCAAAACTGTGTATTTAAATACTTTATTTCTTATATTGAATATATAGTGAAAAAGTCAAAAGTCAAAACTGAAAAGTAATTGCTTCCTTATAACAATATGATAATGTTGCTAGGCAACACATACGGTATCAGATACTGTAATGTTCGATTTACCGGCCACAAATGAGTCCCGGAAACAATCATTTACCGGACAGTATGAAATAAATATAATTTTTTTAATTCTTGCAAGTCATTTACCGGTTTAGTCGTGAATATTTTAGATAATTGACGTTTTCTGTTTATATATTTTCATCGAAATATATAAACAGAAAATTGTCATGTTTGACACTGCTAAAAAATACATCTTTTATCAAAGACATTTTACTCTAGTTTTGAGAACGAAATCAGAGAGTATTCAGAAACGTATAAACTCGCCACGGTTTTTCGTATATTGCAAATAACAGTTCTTAATTCACTTACGAATACAAGCCTGAGTATCCGTTTTGGAATTAGAAATATTCTACAGATCATGCGCACGGCCAATAGAGGGGGACCAGGGGCAAAGCCTCCCCAAAGCCATCCTCTTTAACTAGAAAATAAATTAGCATAATTTCTATCGTATTTCTTGAGTACAAAGCAGTATCGAAATTATCCCTTGAAATATAATATTTTGTAATTTTTGCCAATATTTCTATTAGAGGAATCTACACGTGACCGATCGGATTCTCACGTTGAAAACACGGGACTAGCGGTTATATGTTGATGAAAATATACATCGGTCCTGTGCGGAAGTTCTTAATGAACTAACCAAACGAATACGAATCTAGTAGTCATACCATATTTCAAGAACTATTTGGTTTGGATTTTGTATTGTGTTGGAAAATATTTTATTTTATGTTATTGCTCTTTTTATTACTGTGTTTTGTATAAACTAAAACCAAAAAGAGGTGAGAGTTGAACGACACCTTAAAATGTAAAACTGTATTGTCATATCTAATTGGTGAATTTTTCATTTCATTCAGCATATTTAAACAATACTACAACTGAACATTATATAAATTTTAATGAGTGTGCTAGTTTATGGTGTATTTACTTATAGGTAATAATTTTTCTATAATTGTAATATATGCGTTGTGTTGATGTCAATAAGTGAAAGTGCAATTTAATTGTCATATTTCATCTATTATAACCTCTCTTAAGTTATGGTGCATGTTTCGAATTATGTTTATAGAGGAAACTCCAATTATTTTTAAGTACTCTACACGTTCCTGACGCTTCTGCCTTGGAAAATGAACCACCCTATATATTTAAGAGAACGGAACAATTTAAACCATTTTTTATCGAGCTTTTAACGTAAAAACTTTCATTGGGTTTTGCAGGTGTTTTTGTCAAATAACTTTTATTCAATATTAATAATTAAATAAGTAATAAATGGGACAAATTTATAATTGCAGGACAAAACATTCCCATGCCACCAAGGCCTTCAAGTGGTCAGTCCGATGGAAATGGCCCTACTCGTGTAAGTCATACTCCCATGGTAACGCAGAGCAGTTACTCCGCACCACACTCATCACCTCATCCAGCCCATGGTTACAAAGGTCACCCAAGTATGGTAGTGACAGGATCCGGAAACCAACAAATGTCCTTATACCAAGCAAACCAATACCCTCAAACAGGTTACCCTCCTCGGCCCCCAAGTAATGTACAATATCCTGGTCAAGGATACGGTCCCCCCAGTTCACAAGCGCCACCTCCAAATAACATGTCCCCACAGCAGTTTTCTGGCCGATCAGCTCCTAACCATATATCGAATTCACAATTTCCTCCGTATCAGCAGTCTTGGTCAGCTTCTGTGTCTGCCACCTCCAAAGGGAATGGGTCAAACCCTCCACCACAATCGCCCGGCTCCCAGTCTCCGGGTCCAACCCCTAGACCACCTCACTACCTCAAACACCATCTGCAACACAAAATGGGTTTTCAGGGTGGTCCAGGTTCAGCACCTCCAAGCCCTAGTCCTCCTCAAAATTACCATATGGGTCCCCCCTCCGGCCATCACATTTCCGGTATGGGCCCACCACCATCTATGGGCCCGCCAAATATACCACCAGCTAGTAGTCCTCTTCTTCCTAATAATCATCCGCATGATGGGCCGATGCCTCCACCAAGTTCGACACCTAACTCGCATACGCAAATGGTATCTGATATGATGGATAATGGCATCACGACTACGGCTCAAGGGGGACTTAATACACATGTTACTTCTGTTTCTGGCGGATCTGTTACGTCGGTTGTGACAACTGGCCCAGATGGTACGCCGATTGATGAAGGATCACAACAGTCGACGCTGTCAAATGCCTCAGCTGGTAAGTTCCTACTGTTATAATTAGAGGTAATGTAAAAGAACTCCTAACTTAAAATTAGCTTCAAAATTACTAATGAGTGTTCCAAATTTGGTGATGTATGCAACCGTAAGAGATAGGGCACTTCTTCAGTGCGTTTGGAAAACCCAGTAAGTCACACTGAGGTTTTTCCATTTCATGGGAGATTTATGGCCACCATAAAGGGAAAATTAAAGTTTACGCACTATAATTAATTACTGAAGCTTTAATACTTCCAAGTGAATTCATGCACTTTAAAGTGTTCTCTTTCAGAACATATAATTGGAAAATTTGAATTTTCAAGCATTTATAATATTTATACAAAAAAATGCAAGATTATCCACTTTTGGTCATTTGTTCCCTACTTTTGGTCAGAAAACGGCCAGTAAGGTTACAGGATTAAGTTTTAAAACAACACAGTTTTCAATAAGTATATATGTAGTATATACAGGATGTCAACGAAATCATGTATCAGCCCGCCATTTTTTAAAAAATTGGAATAAAATTTTCAAATTTAAAAGTTAAAACTCACGTATGAAAAGTAAATGGGCTTATTTTGACGAATACATATTATCAACACCACTTCCGGTTTCAATTGTGAATTTTTAAATGAAACACCCTGTATATTTTAACATTCTGATTGTGCATGATATTTTCTATATAATTATTCAAATTTGTTTCCATTGCCCTCAAATATGGCGGCTTATTTAAATTTTTTATGAAATTCAAAATTAATAATTGAAACTCTTTGTATACCTAATGAAAATTTTCTAAATAGGCATTGGATATCATAATACGGTTCATTTTTGATATTTGGGTGCAATATGAAGCGAGTATTTTTTATTATAATGAAATTATTTGAAAAAATTCAAAATAATTTTTCTTGACATTTGGGCGACAATTACCAATTTTTTTCGTATAGTAGCAGTTTTTAATATTCTAGTCATTGTCTCTGATGAACTGGCACATATGAAATATCTCAGAATCCGAGTCCTTCAGTCGTTCATATTAAATTTTATTAGGCTGAATGTGGCCGTTTAGATTTTATGGAAAAAGCACGCATCGGTTTCCAATCTTCTATGCTCTAATGTATTGATATTGAGATTTAAGAAAATGCTATTATAGTTATATTCTTTTCTTTGATACCTCAACTTAAATGCACAATATCTTAATAACCTTTTCTGAACGTTTTCAATAGATTAATATAAATATGATAATTAGGGCACCAGATTATATTGTTTACGTGTTTGCTATCCACACAAACACCTATACTCGTAGATTCGTTGATTGAAAGTCCAGGTAACACTTATTCACTACTTTATTTACTAATTAACAATTAACAACAATAGATTAATTACTGTCTTTACTATAATTACACTTGAACACTTATAAGTCTCTTTCTTATTTCTTCTTTACTCGCGCACGTTCAACTTAAGATTAAGATTCGGCCCACCGTGTGTCTTATTTATTTATACATCCGTTCACACAATCTAGGGCATTCCAGAATATTCCCGGCCGTTCGTGTACAATTCCAGCCTAATCTAACCAGTCTGCACAGTCCAGTGGCGTAACAATATCTAGAACAATATTCCATAATTGAGCATACTAATGAACAGTATAACAATTTGAAACTAGCGACAGACATTTTTAATAATTTTAGTATTATTTATGTATATGAATATTATATGATAATTTACAGTTTGCCAATTGATCAAAGACACTGAGCCAACACTATTACAGTGATTAAGATATTTGTCAGTATTAGATAGTGGCGGAATGTAAGCACTACCAAATTCAGTAGTTAGACATTTGAGTATATGAAATCTCAATGTAATATATTTTCTAATTTTTGAAAAATCTTTAAACAAAAAAGTACAAAAACATTTTTTTTCAACAAGCTGTATTTCGGTAAAGAAGCATTTTCGGAAAAGCATATAACAGTTTTTGTTTTATTTTTGATCATTGAATCTCTAGTTATTGCTTGTCAGTGATTTTAAAAAACACCCTTTTAGGAGAAATTACGAACGTTATTTTAATTCATAATGCCATACTTTTCCATATTAAAAACGTATATTTATCTGTCTCCTTATTTTTTGATGTGTATATTTTGGATTACTTTCAAGTTTTATTTGTTAATAATATTTGCTAATATTATTTATGTCTAGCATCTGGAGAAGACCCGCAGTGTACAACTCCAAAAGCATCCCGAAAAAATGATATGGGACACTATAGTCACCCTACAACGCCACAGAGTACGGTACCATCACCAGGTGCAGCTAGTATAAATTCCTTACATGAAGACTATGGAGAACTAAGTAGTCCCAGTTGGCCACGTACGCCCGCAAGCCCTGTGAGTTTCTAAAATTTTGTAAGAAAATGCGTGGTTGTGATGCACAGCACTTTTCAGAAGAAGCCATATTTTTTTCTTCTCTTAACTGACAAATGCTTAACAAATATTTATAATCGTCGAAGTAACACTATTTAAAATCTAAATAATCTTTTAATATATTAACGTAATATATTTATGCTTTAAAATAGGCAGGACTTCAATAGTCTTTTGAGCATGTCGTAATAAAAATTGTTGTCAGTATTAAAAATAAAGCTAAAAATATTAAATCGGCCCTGTGAGTTGTTTCGCCATTCCTAGCTCCTGCTGAGGGCCGCGTGGGCTACTTTTATTAGGACGCCTTCGTCGTACGAATGAATCGTCGGAAAACCACTATAGTTGGCTCAATTTTCTGTCGCTTTATTTTTTTACACCCCGTATATATTTTTTTCCACTTTGGATTGATCGAACACCATAGCAAGCTTATTTTTCTAGAAAAGTCAGTATTGAAGAATTTTATGCCCATTAACATGGCGTCCAGAAAATAATGATTTCCGATTGGTTTAGATTTTGTTTAGAAAATAGCCAAAATCGCCATTTTTAAAAATGCTTTGTAACTTTTTTTATTTTTTTCAATAAAAAAATGTTGAAGATCATTTTGCATTAAGGACTTTTCTTAATTTATTATTTCAAACTTATGTTTTTTTTGTAATATATCAACTTCATTAATGTTGTGGACGCCATTTTGGATTATTGCATTTTTTAAAACAGAAAATTTTCTGATTAATTTGACATATCACGTCATATTTGAAAAACGCAACGTGGACTCAGATACACAAACACAATATTTTACGTAATAGGCCATGGAAATTTGGTCGTGGTACCAAAAATATTAGTTTGCTTTGGAAAACAGAGTTTATTACTTGAAAATTAATTTAGAGCACAAATAAAGAAATTACAAGGCATTTTTAAAAATGGCAGTTTTTGGCATTTTTCCAAACAAAATCTAAACCAATCGGAATTTAGTTGCTTTCTGGACGCCATGTTAGTAGTCAAAATTCTCCACTACATTGCTCATTTAAGCGATTCTCTATCTCGACTAATAACCAAGGCACCCATGGGACACACTGTATAGTCGACATCCGGAATATTTTTTTGTGTTGTGACAATAAATTTATCGGCTAATTTTCTTTTTAGTATTTTTAACAATTTTTTTTCCTGATTAATAAATGCAATAAACTTTACCTTTATATACACCTCTGGTCTCCAATTCATTCTGTGTTTATTGAGATAAAAAGTAAGAGAATTAGAGTTTAAATAATATGCGGGAGAGAGTTGACTGGATACTACCAACGAGCTAATAAGACTGCCTAACGGCGCGATACAATGCGCAAGCGATTGTCGATTTCAGCTATGTGGCAGTAGTACAGAGCCACTGTGTTTGTTGTTTACTAGTTTTCAATTATTCTATCACTGACTGCTACATTAAACACAGGTTTCGCATGAATAGATGACCGGTAGTGTATATTATCTACATTGGTATATTTTTAATTAAAATTGTTCCCATTGTAAACAAAACGCGTAAAATGGTGTCTTGGTGCCTTTTATAAACGTTTTCGCTTAAAGACATAGTTATTTTTACAAGAATCTGTAGATATTTTGATTTTATATTGCAATATTAATTACATCTTGTGGGGCTTATAGCATGAGGGGGTTGTTATATTTCCAACAGGATAATAACATAGGTTACTCATTTGGTTAAATGAAAAGTAGCACAGGATTACATACTTTAAATTTCCTGCTGCTGATCCTCTGCAGAAAAAATAAGGTATAGTTAACTGCATACAAAATAAAGTATAGTTACGAGTTTATAGCAAATATCGTACGTTCATCATTTATTTTCAATTTTCCGGTGTCAGCTTTTACAATTTCATTTTGTGTTTTGTTATACTATAGTTATGAATTTCTATGTAAAGAGAATTTATCCTAATAAAAATCGATTGGAGCTACTGTATTAAACATAAGTAAATGCCAATCATCTAAGTACAATATGTTGCTAATTTCATTTCCTATAACAAGCTGTCAAACTATATAACCTCAAAGTGTAACAAATGTGATCCTTTGAAAATACAAATATATTTTTTAAGCATTAGACGAGCAGTTTGAAAGTAGAAATGATTTTTTCCATGAATAAGGTATAATTATAAGATTTGAAGAAAATAATATGGCTTTTTGTTTCTTTACAACCACTGGTAAACTATTTTTTCAACTCAAGTGTTTTAAAATAATGCTTCAAGTTTCATCTGTGTTTGTTTTTTGTGTGTTGACTTTGACCTAACTAGCGGTATTTCCAGGTGTTTAACAGTCATGTGCCTCCCCCCGAGACGTATCGCTCAAAGGTTTATATTAAATAATATTAATTAATGTCGTGCAAAGACAAAGCTTGTAGCATGTGTGGCATGATCCTTAGTGCTTGTTGTAATAGATTTATGCATTATTTTTTTTTATTGGAGATATGATCGGTAAGATTTGCAGTAATTTGGGTAATTTACATTAAACATTTTCATAAAAGAAAAAAAATTGTTCATATAGGTACAAATAAATCGTCGTCAGTTGAGAAAGACTACACAGCATGCCTGCAGTTATAGATCAGTCGACAACTAACTGTACACACATTAACCTTTTTTGCTAATAATTTATGTGTGCAACCTAATCCGAGGCTTGGAATATACCGAACATTTTTAAAGACCGTCCTTGCATTTGCAAAACTCTAACTTAAAGAAGCTGATAAGAAATTTCAATTTATGACCCATTATGAGATATCGTTCGTTTTGAAAAGATTTTTCTTTTGAAAATGTGGAGAGATACAAACTCTCGTGAGTATTTGTTTTGACCACCATGTGAATTCCAAATTGAAATTTCTTGTAAGGACACCTTTTAACTTTTTTTTGTTGCATTTTTTCACTGAAATTACATACAAAGCAATGAATTTAATGTAAAATGTTTGACATTTTTACTCTGCTAACTTGCCTATAGCTGCAGCCAACGTCACTGTGCGAGTTTGAGAACCAATTACCATCACCTAACTCATATTTGACACACGTTTCTCACCTTATGACGATTTACTTATAAATACCGAACAGCAATTTTATTTAGTTGATAATATTACTTGCTGTTTTTTTTTTTTTTTAAACCCGTAAGTTTGGAGGCTCATCCTTTTTTCATGGTTTAAAGGGTAAAAAGCGCTTGCAGCTAATAAATATTAATTCCAGGAGAGCAGTGTTAAAAAAGTGTTTTATCATTTGATTTTACATACTTATTTAGATGTAATTGACAAATTAAAAAAACAATAATTTTTTTTGCTATTCATATCTTGAAATTTTTATTAAATAGTAATTTTTCTTCATCGAAATACAAATTTTTAATGTATGTATTTTTTTCGTTAGGTGAAATAGACAACCAGACCGTTTTTTAACCTGCCCAAAAAAAGTTAAATCAATTATGTCTTTGTTTTGCATCAAATAGTTGGTATCAAACATTTCATTATTGATTTCTCAAAGAATGTTATTCTTTAGTAGGCCTTTAAAATCTAATAACTTGTAAAATTTGCTACATGATTGGTTGTAAAGTGGGCAGTTATATTTTTATAAATTTGTTCCTAGAAGAAACTTGTAATGAGTATAGCATCGTAACATCCTACACTATAGAATAAAATAAAAGCCGATGACAATTTATTAATTTACATTGAGCTTTCACCGATGTAGCATATGCTATATTTCATTCAATTTTCCTCTACCATTGTTTTTAAAATTAAGTTAAATTTTATTAGGAGTGTTTTTTTTTTTTTTTTTGGAATGCTATACAGGGTGTACTAAAAATGCACGACACAATATGGAATAAATGGTATGCTAATTCGTTAAATCATTACTGTATTTAATAATGTCAAATATCATTTAGATTCAACATACCATTTTTTGTCAAAATATGAAAATGTTGGTTTTCTGATACTCTTGATCACCCTGTATCTCGGAAGCGAAGCATTTTTAGAACATCCTGTACAAATGTGGGGGTGTATTTTATTTTATTTTATTTTAAATAGTATGGTCTAGTTGTCTATTTTATTTGACTTGCATTAGAGAATGCAATTTATTAAGAAATTTCGGTAATATTTTCATAATCGGTGGTTTTTTCAAGTGATAAAAAATCTTGCTATTGTTACATTTGTACTAATCTACTAAACTCAGTGTAAGTTTTCATGATTGATAAAAATAAATTATTTGCCAGTTAACTTTTAAGTTCCAAAAGATAGTTGGTTATTTCAATTTTATTTTCTCAAGTGTCAGTTTACAGAATATAATTCACATATTTTTGTGTAATTTTAATGTAGAAATTATGTATTATAAATCAGTTTAAATTGACAAGTAATAAATGTTTCGTTTGTAGGGTATACAATTTCTTCCTTCAGATTAGCACTTTTTTAGTAATACTTGATAAGAAATAAAATAAATAATTAAAATAAGACAATTTTATACTAAGTTCAAGGCTTGTAAAACTAAGCACAAAACCTTTTTTTTTTAACAGCTATTCTGGCTATTATTTACTATTTAAGGATATTGAGACATCATCATAGAACCCTACTTCATTTTCAAATGTCAATTATCAATCTCCTTTCTTATAATAGGAATCCATATTTGATCAAAACACACTGATGTTGTTGAAATGCAATTATCGCCATAAAGTTCAATAGAAGAACTCTTTTCAAAAATTTTTATTGCATTTTATCTGAATAATTTCCGCGTCCATTTCATCTTATGTCCATTATGCTATACATGTTGGGCCAATGTCTCCACAGCAGATTTTGCCTTTACAGAGATGAAATGCAAACAATAATAATAAACAATCTTTACTGGAACAACTCTCCAAGGTCCATCGATTGAGATCATTCTGTCAGTGATACATTTTGAAACATATTCCTTACAAGAAAAAATACATTTAGGAAAAAAAGACAATGGAAACATATTATATTAAGTAAATATTAGAACATAAAGATTGATCGTGTTATAAACCATAACAATTATATATTCAATCTACTGTTCATTCACTTCAAACAGCTCACTGATAGTGTTTTTTGGATAACATCTTCTTGGAAGGTTTTCAGGTATACAGTGGCGGCAGACTAATTGGAAACGACAGCAGATAATTCAATCTTTTTTTATTCTGGAATTAATATAAGAAAATTCACATACTATTTCTATGTTACTATAGTTAGAGTGTATATTTTTAATTTTTTTCTGGCAAAAAAAATGTTTTATTTGGTGCCCACGAAATAAATAGTTTGATCCTTGCTTTACGATAAAAACCGTAAAATTTGGAGGTGGTTCTATCGTGGTATGGGACTGCTTTTCTTGGAATGGTATTGGATCACTTTACAGAATAAATGGTACCATGGATCAATATGAATACATCAATATACTGGAAAACGTCATGCAACCCCACGCAGAAAAAAATTTATCACTACTTCCGGAAATTCCAGCATGAATGATCCTAAGCATTCTGCTAGAAGAGTAACCGGCTGGCTTCAAGATAATCATATGGAAGTTTTACAGTGGCCTTCTTGTAGCCTAGACCTGAACCCCATAGAGATTCTCTGGATGATAGTTAAAAATCAAGTAGGGTCGAATATTTTTCAAAATTTTGACGGCTTAAGACAAGCATGGGCGGACATTAGAGACATGTAACCGTTTAGTAGAGTCTATGCCTAGAAGATGTTTGAAGGTCATTGAAGATAATGGGTATCCAACTAAGTATTAATCATTAGATTAGAAAAAAATTATTTGTTAGACAATTATAATATTAGTATTAGGTTTCCCATTAGCTTGCTGCTTAAAAATGAAGTTTTTTCAAATAAATTAAGAAATAAATTGTTAAAAAAAATGTCCTTGTATTTTATACAAAAATAGAAAATGTACACTCTAACAATAGTAACATCGAAATATTATTTGAATTTTCTTTTACTAATTTTAGAATAAAAAGGATTGAATTATTATTTACTGTCATTTCCAATTAGTCTGCCACCACTGTATGTGCTAGGAAGGGTTGTATAATTTGAAGGTTATGTAGAGATTGGGAGAACTTGGTGAAGAATTTTTGAAATCGGGAAATCGGGTCTATGATAGTTATTTTGTAAAGGAGATCATTAGAAGGATTGTGCAAGGGGATTATGAGGAATTTTTGTGATTATGCGAAGACAGTTTCTTTCAGCAACTTCTATGTTATTTAGTGTAGGTCTTCTACAGGTACCAAATGGTATGTAACCATATTCAGTAATGGACGACATATCATTTTATAAATGTTTAGGATGGTTTTTCTATTAATTCTCATATTTTTGTAGGTTAACACATTGAGCTCTGGTAGGGTAGAATTTGACACACTCCAAAACTTCCACTGGCCTGCGAGATACATACTGCCCGTGCGAACCCTATGCATTCAGGCCTCGATTTAAAATTAAATACCCATGTTAAATGCATCGGAACTGTATATATCAAGCCGGTTCCGGAGGACTGGTGGATATTCGCGGGTTGTAAAAATCTTTCCGTATAGGCACAAAATATAGATACACATTTTCAGTAACAAAAATTGGGGACAAATGCTTACAAACAAATTTATTTAGTTTTACATTTGAAAACTAATAAATAAAACTTTTTTTTTTCGGATTTATTGGACATAAAAAAAACAAGTTACACAATAATATCACAGATGGAACACATATACTTGGTTATTGAGCATTTGTTTTGGGCTGTTTTTCTGGCAGTGTCAGTCTCAACCAGTTCATGTTTTCAATGGTCCCAAACCACTCCAGTCCGTGAGGTACTTCCATGTACTTCAAATAAAAATTTCAATGAAAGGGCAAAAACAAAGTAATTACATAAAAAATGGCCCTAAATGTATATTTTCGAATTTATTTAATATTTGCAAAAAAATACCGGTCCAGGAAAATCCTAAAATCGTTTCTACACCGAGGCTCAACGTATTAAAGACCGGAAGTGCCTGGCTCTAATAAAAGTGAGATTTTTAAAAGATAATTTGCTGTCTAACTTTATTGCTAAATATTTAACTGTCATAGTTGATCTTACAGTTGTTAATAGAGATTGTTGGTGATGTGTCTGAAATTTTGTGATGGATTAAAATTAATTGTATCTTCTTAGAGTTTGGATTTATTAATCCAGTTAATAACTTGATTTACTTTGTTGGTAATGTTAAAAAATATGTATGTCTCTGCCTTTTTTACTTTTTGATTGCACAGTTATGTAGAAAGGAAAAGTTTTCTCTTGATATTTCTATTTCGTCTTCGTTTAGGAGATAATTGCAATGTTTAATCTCTGTTATGGTAAAATGCCAGGAAAGTAGTTGCTTAAAAGGAAAGTTTTGTACGTTTCTTACGAGGTGTTTGTGGAAGTATAAAATATTAAAGTAGCATTTTTGGAGTATTCTAAGCAAAACGTGTGTATATATACAGTGTGCCCCGTTTCAAGTCCGACCACCCTCATATCTTTGTTATTATTATAGTGATGTTAAAATTTTAGTAACATATGATGTTACAAAACGGTTTTAATAATAGTAGTACTACTGAAAAGGAACTGCCTCAAAACGCGCCTACTACGATAAAAAATAAATGCGATTTTTGCAAAATCCATATTAGTGACAAAGATATGGCAAATATAATTTCACATTCTTTGCACCTAAAAACCCCTTTATACCAAGTTTCATAAAAAAGTTTAGATTTTTAATGTGTTTTTTTACGAATAATTGAGTAAATAATGTTAAAAATATACACGTATGGTAAATTTTTCATTTGGGTCCTACATTATAATAAACTGCAAGGGACAATATTCACAGAAAGTTCAAGTTTGGTCTGGGATACTAGACAAATCATTTTTCTTTTATGAATGTTAAATGCCGAAATGTTTTCAAATTTTTTTATTAACAATTTCCAGAATGGCTTACTCATGTGAGATTTTTTTTTAACGTCTTATTTAATTAACACCCTGGCGGGACAGACACACAACGACCATTCCTTCTGACATTTGCCAAATGCCGCAGCTGAGACTTGAATTCAAGATAGGTAGACATCATGTTCTGCCACACAACAATGCCCTAGTCAACCGTGCTGCCGTCTTAATATTTTAAAAATACCACTGTACATCCATATCTCAGCTGGGATTCAAACCCGGTACCCCTTGGTCTCAAGCCTAACATATAATTAACACAGAGTCGACATTTGCAAGATTTCTATTTCCAGTTAGATGATGCTCCTATTCATAACAGATGGTTCTCAATTGACTAAACACATTTTCCTGACAAACGGATCAAAAGGAATAGTCCTCTGATCGAATGGCCACCTTAGTCACCTGATTTGATCCTATGTGATTTTTATTTTTGGAGCACGCTCAAACAGATCCTAGACCAAGAAATCAAGCCGAGTTAGTTAATAAAATATCTCTAACATACCAAAAAATTACTCCATAAGAACTCCGAAAATTAAAGGAATAATTGAAAGATGCATTCAGTTAGAAGGAGGATTATTCGGAAAACACAAAATATAAGAAGTTGTTTTGTATTGACGATGTGTTCAAAAAATAAATAAAAAATGAATTTTTTTTATAAAACTTTATATAGAAGGGTTTTTAGGTACGGAGAACACGATTATGAATTCATATTTACTGTATCTTCGTCGCTAATATGGGTTTTGCAAAAATCGCACTTATTTTTGATCATAATTAGGTGCGTTTTGAGAGCACTAATGAAATTGTTTTGTAGTATTGCATACATACGCACTAAAATTTGAAACGCCTATTATTAACAATATTCGCTTTACTAGATTTCATTGCTTGATTTTTCACCTAAGAGAAAAATTCCAAAACTATACTTACGTTATATATATTAATGTGGAAATGGCCATGTGATATTCGACTTATTATAAATGCGTATGAAAACGTCGTCGATGAAAACACATTTAAATAATTTATTTATTTCCAAAATTAAAATACTTCCGTAGATTTTGTAAAGAACAAATGTTCGAAAACATTACCATTTTGTAGCAAACAGATGGGAAGGCGTTTGATCAAATTCTCTGAATCTGCCGGGTTGTTAATTAAATCTATTTCTTGTCGAATTTTTAATTTGTTCAAACGTCTTCGCCTCCATTTGTAGTAAAATAGTAACTTTTTGGAACATTTGTAAATAACTTTGAATTACTTTAATTTTTGAAATAAATAAATTTTTTTGAATGTTTCTCTTTGTTTTCATAGATAACCATGTTTTAAATTTAAACCCCAATATCTTATTAAATATGGAAGATAATATATATTGCTGAATTTAAGAAGACATTTTCTTAAAACTATATAAGCTTAATTGCAGGGTGTATCACTTATAATAAATAAAAAAGTAACTTCTGGTTAAATCGGAAGTGAAAAATATGTATATATTATACGCATTTATAATCAGTGGAATGTCACATGTCCCTTTCTGCATTAATATACAGGGTGTTGATTTTCTATTTTTCAGTTTTTCATCCATAATTTTTTTATTTGACATCCAAATGTTTTTTCTTTCCAAGTTCGAATTCCTCAGAATAAAAGGCTTAAACAGAGTTCTGTAATTATTGTTTTTCGAAGTGAAAAATCAATCAAATCAAATGAGGTACTTAAAATGATTACCCTGTACGGGTTAGCTTCATTTTCGCACGATCAGTATCAGGAAAATGAAAGATGCAAAGTCGATTAAAGTTTTGTTTTTCAGTGATCCGTCTATGTGAAAACAGATTTAAATTATCTTGCTTGTTTCCTGAATTATCCCTAAAACACTGAAACATTTGATTATGTAATAATGTCGCTGGTTTTGTTCCTGAAACTTTCATTTGTGTTGGCCATTTTGGATTTTTTTCATAATCATGTAACTCTTGTCATTCTGCATACTGTGATATATCACTTAAATTTTTTGTCTTGAGTAAACTTGAAAATCGGTAAAGATCTATTTTGTCCAGCTTGCCATAATATTAACAAACAAATATCTATGTAAAATATCAGATGAGCTTTGCAATTGACAAAAATCAGTATTGCGCTACTTAAGTCAGTGTTTCTATGTATAGTTAACCAACAGTTTGTCATTGCGACTTGCATTGCTAACACATTTGTTTAGTTGTGGCTCAGGATCCACAGAAGACCAGAATGCAATATGTATAACATAATGCAAAAATTTCCAAAATTGACGAACATCTAGTTGATTGTTTTGACATAAAATAGCCAGTTTGCCCTTTTAAGAGGGTAAGAGGATTACACTGAGGCGAATATAAATTACCAAAATTACTAGAATATTACCGGTGATAAATAAGGATTATCATAATTCTTTATCTCTAGCTGTGGCACCGTATGTGACCATTGTGTGTTTCCAGAAAACCGACAGCCTAAGCAAGCTGTACGAAATGGATGAGAGTCCCGAACGGAAAGTTTGGTTAGACAAGCTTCTTGCTTTTATGGACGACCGAAGGACCCCTATCACCACATGTCCCACAATTTCCAAGAATCCTCTCGATTTGTTCCGCTTGTATATGTATGTGAAAGATCGTGGGGGCTTCATTGAGGTTTGTACCTTCTTTGTACAAGTCCCAACAGTATTTTAATGTAATATTTACAGGTAACAAAAAATAAAACTTGGAAAGATATTGCCGGTATGCTCGGGATTGGTGCTTCATCTTCTGCTGCTTATACGTTACGGAAGCACTATACTAAGAATTTGTTAGCATATGAATGTCAATTTGATAGAGGTGGTATTGATCCTCAGCCTATTATTAATCAAGTTGAGGCCAGTTCGAAGAAGAAAGGTACTAAGTCTGCATCTGTTCCGTCACCTGGTTCTTCCAATTCGCAGGACTCCTTTCCACCAGGTTCGGGTGGTGCTTCAATGGATGGGTATGGGGGATATGGAGGATATCCCTCGGGCAATCCTGAATATCCACCGCAGAGACCTTCTTCCCAGTCGGCACCATCACCACTTGGAGGTATGAATATTTCTAATTTTTTTCTTCCAATTAGGGATTATTTTAAATAAATAAAAAAACACAACTGAGCCTACGGGCTTGTAACAAAGCCTAACTCCCTTTTGTTATCTTACCGTATAGATAAAGTAACGAAGGGAACTTCATACGAAATATACCAAAATGCAGTAACGTAGCAAAACTCAACGAAAGTGTACAATAACATAACGAAACTTGTACCGAAATGCAGGAACATAGTGAAATACATAGAAATAAATTAAACAAAAATACTTTGGAAAAATTAAATTTAGGAGCTTCCGTTAATATTTCTTTTTCTTAATTCTTAACCAGCCTTACTACGAAGTTTTGATGATGTGATATTACGTAATGACCTTTTTTGTTATTGTTTTTTGAGATACGGACTTTTTTCTTCTAGTAGAGAGATAATCTGGGAAGTGGGAAGGTTTTGTATTTATTTTCGTTCATTGACGAAACAATAAATTTTTGTATGTAGAGCGTACTGTGCATGCTTTTCATATGTCAGAGTCTTATATGATAAAGTTATGTACAGGGTGTCACATAAATGTTAACCCCTTGTTATTTTTGTTTTCGTGGTATTATTGTAATTTTTCTGTTTTCTTCTTGGACTTGTACCACATGAATAATTTAATGAAATCTAACATAGGGTTATAAAATATATTACTGGGAGTTTTTTTTTTTATTAGTGAAAATAGAAAAATAAGCGACTACTTTTTCGACGATTTTTTGAGTATTTTGGTGTAATCAAAAAAATATGCTGAAAAGTGTTAGCATGTAGATAATTGATTGCTGAAACATTTTAAATAAAAATATGTAGTGTTCCATTTGAAAAAATTGAGTTGGGCAGTTCAAAAATTTTAATCAACGTGGAGAACACCCTGTAAAGTTGGGTTTAACTCTGAGAGGCCTGGAAGTTAGTATATGGTCTTAACTAACACTAAAAGTGAAACGATGGTCAAATCTATGAAAATACATTTTTTTGCAGATGTTATTCATGACCACTGCAAGTGCAGTTTTTTCGGAGAAAGTTGAATAACATTGCAACACCGCAGTGTAAGTCCAAAAATAATATATGATTGGTTGGAGAATTAAAAGTCAAATACAAATATATAAAAGTATACAGGGTGTCCTATTTTAAAATCGCGAGTATTTGCTTGCCACCACTGTGTGAAACACCCAGTAGATTTAAAAACAATTTTAGAATATGCCACTTTTGATCTACAATTTTTATGAGACATTTTTTCAAATTTGAAACAAGTTAAAATGAGATATCGACCGTCCATACCTTATTGCCTCACCCTGTATATAGAAGCTTTAATGTGTTTGTATAATCGATGTCACAAGTTTTAGTTAAATATTTATTAAATAAAATTCTTTGAAATTCAAATTTTAAAGGATTTCTTAAACGCCACGTGACGTCACAACTCATATCAATCTTTCAAAATATACGTTATTGTCCAGAAGAATACAAACTCTTGTTGACAAAATTAAAAAATAAAAATAAAAAAAATAAACATATTGGGGTAATATCTTAAATATGATTCGGGAAGTGATTGATTATACATTTTAAGAAAAGTAACGAAAGTAACGTTACCAACTTGCCAGGTGACATAATTTGAAGTCGTATTAAGATTACTTCTGTATTCATGAGTTAAACCTACTGTATCCAGAATAAAAATTGATATTGCTGTCAGATTTTGTTAGCTACAAATAGTTTGCAAAAGTCACGAGCCTAGCTTTACAAAAATATCAAATGACACTCTTTTGCAGTACGAATTATCATTTGCATGAGATATTTACTAATGGGTCTTCATAAATGATCGAAAACCACGTGACCAATTAATTCCCTTTAACAGCCTCGTTGAGTCGTACCGTCAGCAAAAAAAATGGTTGAAAACTATTCCTTAAACACAAGCATGTGCAAAAATCCTCATCTGGTACTGCCGTAATGTGAGAGATACAAAATCACGAGTTAGAATATACCAATTGATCACGTGGTTTTTGATCATTTATGAAGGGGCTCTCTGTACATACACCCCAAAAAGAAATTCCATATTTCAGTTAGTGAGAAATATACAACCTTTGCAGCTGAATATTCTAATTCATTAGTTACCACCGTAACTGCATGTTTATTATTTAAACTAATATATTTTTTAAAAGTGTAGTTTGCAGTCAATATTCAGTCCAAAAAACTTTAAACATGTTTAATCTTCGAGCAGATGACTACTAGAGAGATATCTGGCAAGCCACAACTGAGTTATAACATTTATTTTCCCTATATTAAATGATAATAGGTTAGAATCACGAATCTTTGATTTTATTTTTGTCAGGATATTTTATCTTTATTATGCCACAACAAAAAAAAATCAAGGTCACCAGAATAGATAAAAAAAAATGTTTGAAACTTTCTTCATTAAACAAATATTTAAAAAGATATAGGCATTATTCCATACATATGCAGAACCCTGTATTTTGTACAGGGCGTTTCAAAAGACCAGCCAAGTATTAAACATGATTCTTTGGCGAAAAATAAGTTGACAACTTTATATACACGTATGCCCTAAATGGCTTTGTTTATAAGATATAGGATTTGCAAAGAAATTAAAAACGCTTAAAACTAAAAAAATCAAAAAAATTAAAAATTGTTTTTAATTTTCATTTAATAACTCATAATTGAGAGCGGCAAATTGTAAACTTTGTTTAATTCATAACATATTATGAATATTTCTTTGACTAGGTTTTTAATTTCTTTGCAAATTTAGGTGAGGGCAGAAATTAGGCAGTATTCTTTAAATTTTTCTCCAAAACGGTACTTTGTATGGAAAAACTTAAATAACTTTTATATAGTTTAATTAGTAATATCTCGGAACTTATCAACTTAATAAAAAATAGTGCCTGTCATATTTTTCTATAAAAATGTTGATCCTACGCACGCCACTGGTGGAAGTAAAAAAAATCTGATTATAAATAAAAACTCCTACTTATACAATTCTAACATGTACCAAAATTCAATGTTCTAAGTATTTTTGAGATTTTTTAGAAAAAATCAATTTATTTTTAAATTTCGATATAAATATACATGTTATGTTTAGAACATAAGTGTTCTTATATAGTTTTTGATTTATTTATTCGCCAAAAAGTTTGCTTTAAAGTTTGACAAATGTTGTTTGAAACACCCTGTATAAGTAGGAATGTCTTTCACTAATTACCTAAATAACAATTACCTTAACTATACTGGGTAGACCAAATTATATGGGATTTGGGGTTTTCTCTAAAACTGTGAGGGAGAGAAAAAACTGATGTAGGTCTTCTGAGCTCGATTTTTGAGAAATGAACAATGGCGCAAACTGAGATCATCTGTCTCTTTTCACTTCCGAGCTACAGAGCGTTTTGGAAAAAGAAATAACATTTTTAAGGTATTTTTTTTCCGAGTTGAATTAACACCAAATATTTTTTAAACTAACATATGTCACAAAAGTTTTGACAACAATTTTACGCTTTTCCACATTTAATTTTTGCAACTTACGACGTTTCGAATTTATTGACAAATAACTATGTTTTACTTACCCCTTTCAAGGGGTTGTAGCTCCCTTATGAACTGATTTAAGGCAAATGTTTATGTACAAAACTCAATATATTTTTTCTAGTTCTGTCACCCCCCCTGTAAAATAAAGTACTTAATTATGGGACACGCTGTATATCGTCGGAAAGCAAATTTAAATTGTAATTGAATGGTGAAATAATTTACAGGGTATTCCCTTTAAAAAAAATTATACTATGTTGAGAAAATTTAAGCTTACATGAAATTATTTATTCCGTCAGTGAGTGGTTTCTACTAAGGCTGGGAATTTTCCAGATTTTAGTATTCGAATATTCGTTCAAAAAAATATTCGAATAGGTAACCGAATAATCCGGATCTTCGAATATTCATTATTAAAATGATTCGGTTATTCAAATAGGTATAGGTTATGAATATTTTGGTATGTACCTAATATTATGTATTAAAGTTTTTGCGGTTTTAGACATTTTAAAGTGAATACTCGCTTTCAACAACAAAAATATAAAAATAAAACTTGCGGGAATTGGTCACACAGAAATTGTTTTATTGATTATTCAAACTATTATTATACAACAAACAAACTACTACTACTACTACTACAATATACAGGGTGTCCCGAAAATAGTTGCAAATGCTTTATCAGCGGCTTCTACGACCAAAAATAGAAAATAGTTTCTATAAACATGGGTCGAAAAATGCTTCCTAAGGAAGCTACAGCCCCCTAAAGGTGGACTTCTGAGTAGGTTTTTATTTTATTGAATATCTCTAAAACCATTCAAGATAAAATAATGAAAATTTTAGCTATCATTATTCTTTTTATGTGTAAGTAGTTTTTCCAAACTTTGATAATAAAATATGCAGTGTTTTCTACGTAAAAATGGTACTCTTGTTGAACATCGACAGGATGCACCGTCTGTAAGCAAAATCGATTAAAAAAATTTAACCCCAAAGTATTGGGAACCAAAAATAATTTTTGATTAATAGCTGTGATTTAATTTGATATCAGTGCTGTCCACAAAGTTGATAAATTTATACGAAGACATGTGATTTTTGAGTTTGATCCACAAGTTCTTAAGTTCTTATATCGTGACTAATATGGTCTATTTATATATCTGGATTTTAGAATAGATACCTACCTATACCTACTATCTACCTGCTTTGGTTGGATGCATACATCATACCTATTTGTACATGATTTAATAATATATTTTATGTAAATCAGTACAATGTATATATCTTAATATTCAAATTTACTCAAATATAATCGAATATTCGGATACTCGAATATTCGAATATTTCGCATATTCGAATAATTTCCCATTATAATAATTCGTATTCGAATACTCGAATTATTCGTATTCGATTCCCAGCTTTAGTTTCTACTCAGAAAAGTGCCTTAGGTATGTTTCTTTGTTTCATGACTCGACACTTAATAAATAAGTTACAGGATTCAGCCAAAAGTACCAGGCCATTGCCAGTTTCAAAAAAATCGAGCCCAGCACATCTATATCTCTTTTTATTTTTTTTTATCTCTCGTGAAAAAAACAGTCAAATATCGGAGGCAGAAAATACGGACAAAACAATACTTTTTTTTTTTAACGGAACATGCTGTATATTTTTATGAAGTCTGGTAGCGATTTTCCTCCCGATTTCAAAAATGTATTATTGTCGTGTTCTATCTCCCATAGTTTTTGGGATGTGAGATAATGTTAAAAATAATAATATCTATCTATCTATGATGTTCGGAATAGTTGGCCAGGCAAAAACAATTTTCTTTTACCTTATAACAGTTTAAGCCATTTTATGTAGATTGCGGTGTTGGTTAACGCGTATGTAAAATTACTTAATACTGGAAAGATATATTAACAATATTGTATGTGAAAATAAAAATGCGTTGTGCTATGTAAATAAAGACTTCTGTATGACGATCGATTTGTTTCCTGTAAGAATACATTCAGAAATATAAATGCGTTATTGGGAGTGACAAAAACATGATAACAATAGAAATGGGTTGTTGGTTGAAAATGAATAACTAGATGTTCTGCCTTGCTTTCAAGAAACTCCACAAAAATCAGTTCGAGATGCAACGAGGCATCTGCAGGAAAATATGAAAAATGTTTTGATTGTTTTTTTATATTTGGCATGTTCTGAAAAAAGAGTTAACATTGTTATTAAGTTTTTTTTGTGAAATTGAAAAGGAAGATATTGTGAGGTGGTAAAATATATGTGAATACCCTGTGCATAAAAGCAAATAATAAAATATCAGATTTTTAAATATGATTTATATAACCTGTTTATATTATAAAAAAAATCATGGATACGTTTTCCTTTTACTTTGGAAAGTGCAAAATTTGTAAACGTCAATAATCAGTTTAATAACTAAAGCTGGCAAGTCGTGCGGCGGTTCACTGGTGTGACATCAGGTGTTTAGGGGCCATAATCGGCGAGAAATATATATTAAAAAATGCACGGCTGTGGTTATGTGTTGAGACGACAGATTGTAAAAAAAATTCTGTTATATTTGTTATAGTACGTGTACTGAATCCTCCTAACCTGACATTTCCACTATACTAGCTAGCAAAAGACTAACTGAGTGTACTGGCAAAACAATTACGCGGGTGGTGCTGGACACGTTAGAAAAATTTGACCTGTCAACAAATCAAGTGTTGATGTTTGATGATCGATGGTGCCGCGACAATGCGTTTGGTACCAGAACACGGTTGTAGGTTGGTACATGTTACGTGTAAAGTGCATGCTTTACATTTTGTGGCAGACACTATTCGACGAGGTTTTCCAGAGGCAGATGCATTAATAGCAAGTACAAAAAAGTGTTTCTTAAATCTCCTAAACGTCTTCGCGCATTCCACAGCAAGTGTCCCGATATTCCCGAAACACCACAGCCGATTCTTACACGTTGGGGAACATGGTTGAAGACAGCTTTTTATTATGCTAAATATCTACAACAAATAAAAGCTGTGATACTACAATTCAATCCTGACGAGGTTGCAGCCATTAATGAAAGTCAAACAAAATTCGAAGATATTTCCGTTGAAACAGCTGTAAAAACTATTCACAAGAACTATAAAAGATTACATTACGCCATAAAAAAACTTAAAAAACAGTACGTTGTCGTTATCGGAGTCACTGCAAATAGTGGACGAAGTATATCGACTGCTACACGCTATAGATGACGCAAAAAATGAGCGCGTTAGAGAAAAGTTCGCACCTGTGTTAAAGCAAGACACCAGTTTTACCAGATTAAGACAAATTTGTGATGGTACTGATGGTGCATCTCCAGATCCGTTAAGTGCGTTCAAAGACTATTTTAAGTAAGCCTATATTACATCAATAGATGTCGAACGGTCGTTCTCAAAATATAAGCATATTTTTACACTGCAACGAATATCAGTCACGGAGACGACCATAGAAACATATCTTCTCCAGTTTGTGATAACCAAGCTAGTTAGAAGGATAAGTTGTGCATACATTGTTATAAATTGTAACATTTTATTGCTCTTGTCACTAGTTAATTTCTTTTATCACGCTTATTAGATGAGTACGCCTATGTCCCGCCGCATATTTCTGCCAGCTGTATTAATAAATTTATTTTTAAATGAAAGTTAAATAATTATTTTCTGATGTAATTAATTTCCTAAGAACGTTGATATCCTGAAAAACGAAATATTCAAATTATCCTTCAAGTTTCCATGTATCATGTTTTTGGCTCACTGCGTATTTTACATATTCATAAAAACAATTAAGGCTTTTTTCCTGTCTCATCACTTTTTACCACTTCTGTAAAGCAGGCACATTTTACAGTTCTGTTTAATAAATAGTATTCAGTTTGAGTTTTATACAGTTGACAAATGTGGCAGTGGGATTGTAGAAGTCCAGTAGGAGTTGTTTGTATTTATTGTGGTTATGAAGGTATTCTTTAGTTATTACTTAGTTTAATTTTTTCTTCTTTAAGAATTTTAATTGTTCTGTGTATATTTAATAAAGTAACATGTAACTTGTGCTTTTGTTCGAAAATTAAAAAGTGGTACATTTTAATGATCAGTTTGTGAAGGAATACCTTAAAAATTAGTTAAACAATTTTAAAAACTAATTTGTAACAGTAAGTGCTACTCAAGAAATAAGTTTTTCAGCAAATAAAATTGATAATATAACTTTTCATAATAGACAAGAAAATTTATTTTAATTTTTTCTATGCTTATGTTATTTATTATTAAAAATAATAATAATAAAAGTCCTTTATTGAATACAAACACTAATGGCCATTGACCGAAGTCCTTCAGCCTGTTTAATAAAATGATTATAGTTTTGTATTACATGTAATATGATTAAATGAAATAAATAACTACATCTGTTATACAGGGTGCCCCATAATTAAGTACCTTCCTTCAAGGGGTTGATAGAACTAGAAAAAATAAGTGGAGTTTGTACATAAACATATGAAGGGTTGATTTTGTGAATTGTGTGCCATCTTTTAGATCATAATGGAACCTATCATGTGACCATATCATTCAGAGGAAAACCAAAAGGGTAACTTAGAATTTACATTTAAAGAATGCCCATACAGGGGAAGCACCAATATTTTTTTTACCTAATGAAAGGAAAATATTTAAGTTCATACGTATATTTTATTTGCATTGTTATTGCAAAATATATTTCATGTTTGCACATTTTCTCTAAAATTCGCTTCATTTTCCTTACCTGTATCTATAACTTTACAGGGGAAAAGTCAATAAATTCCAGGGACTTTTCTGCTTTTTCCCCATACTACCTTATGGGACACCCGGTAGAGTATATGTAAGCGAATTAAAAAAAAGTTAAGAATATTTCTGTGTCCTTTGTTCATTTAGATGTCCCGTTATTGTTTTTCTGTGAATTTTCAATATCCTTGTTTTGCAGAGAGGCCTGCGAATATCTATGATCTGTTTAGACACATTTCATTGAAAGTTTGGATAGCTTCAGTGGAATTGGAACTGTGTTGGTAATATGGTAAAGAAACACATTCGGTGGATTGGGCAGTGGGTTTCTAGGTGGCGACATTTCGTATTGGTGTTTAAAGTTAATGTTTCTGCAACTTGGATGTTTTTCATTGCCGGCTTTCTTATATTTAAAAATAGAGGATGACTATATTCTAGCATTGATCTGCATATTGATCTGTAGATGTTCTGCTGTCTTATTCTGATGCCCTCATTTTTGTATGTAATGCATCGGAAGTGCTTGTCTCAGAGATACATCTATATTTCTTTTGTGTGTCTGTTTAATTTATTGTCTAATCTAATGTCCAGAAATTTCGCGGTTTGTTTGTGTCACAAGGGTGCAGTTTGTTGATTGTTATTATTGAATAGTTGTTTTTTGTCATATTTAAAAATAATGAATTGTGATTTTGTAGGGTTAGGTTTTGGTCGCCACTTGTTGAACTATGTCGTTGTTTGGCCCATTAGCCCTTGCAATTCTTCTGTTTTTCAAGCGATTGAGTATGACTAATTAGTACAAATCCTTGTACGATTTTAAGACACAAAGTTCTTATAAACATATGTCCTAAACGTCTAGGTTTTTAAAATACAGGGTGATAACATTTTTTCTATAGTTTTTTTAATTTTTCTTATACAGTTCTAAAGGTAATTAATTCAAACTCAGCACATATAATACCACCCTGTATTTCGAAAACCGAGACGTTTAGGATATATGTTTGTATGAAATTTTTGTCTTAAAATCGTACAAGGAATTGTCGCTAAAGTTAGTCCACGTACTTAATTAACACCCTGTAAATACCAAGTACTTTGGACAGCTTTCTTCATGTCGATAAGGATTGTAGAACTATACCATTCTTCCAGTTTTGAGCTCTGTATGTTTGATGTGATAATAGTTAGTGGGTGTGGGGGAGCATTTTTCATTGAATCCAAACTGATTTTTGGGAATATTGTGTAAATTCGGATGTCAGGTTTTTGGGACGGAAAATGCTATCCTTTCAGGGGCTGTACTTTTTCCTTTTCATAAAATTTTTAAGTAGGTGTCCTCGTTTATTGTGTTGTTGCAAAATATTATGATTTAACCGAACTTATCTTAGTTTAAAAGTTGATATTAAAAGACAAACAGGATGCTAATGCTGAAATTTAAATTTTCTGCCATAATTTAAGTATTTTTGAAGATATTGATCTGAAAGTTGGTAAACGGGTGTTATTTAAGGTGGAAAATAATCTATAGGATCACAAAGTAGCTGCATATTTGTAAAAAATCAAATCTAACGTAGACATTTCTACTAAGTAGAAAGGTTCACATTTTGTAGTTTTAAATGAGTACTATATGTACTTGGACCATTAGGATGCAAAATATGCAAAAAAGTATAGGTTGTCCCATTTAAAAATTTGATTTTGATGTAAATTGTATTGAAACCGGAAGTCGGCCATATCAAATTTGAAAAAAAAATCCATTCGCCCAATCAAAAGTTATAGGAGTGTCCCTATGAGCTGGGCCACCCCGTGTACAGGGTGTAACAAAAAAGAAGCAAATAAAAACAAAACAACTGTCATTAAAGTTATATCAAACTATACCTTCATGTTAATATTATATGAACGTATGTTTCTTACGATATTTAAGGAACGCTTAAAACCAGTATCGGTAACAGTTTACGACAGTTCCCAGAAAGCGTCTGTTCCAGTCCTGTCTTACTATTTATCTTTCCCTATAAAAAAATAAAAAGTAAATGCTCAATGAAAAATATAACTACATGTATTTATTTTATCTAAAAAACATGAATAATGAGTGGGGTTGATAACCAGAGTTCCGTAGTACATTTATTTTATATTGCTTTAGGTTCAGGAGGGGCAAATCATTTAAGCAGTGCAGCCCCTGGGGGTCCCAGCCCTGCAGGCGGGGCTGCTGACAACGTAAGCGTTTCAAACCCCTTTGATGATGTGTCCCCAAGTACACCACCACGGGGTGGCCCTTTCCCAGGTGGCCCGCACCCTCCTTATCCTGCAGGTACTCCACCCCGCCCGCCAGCTCAGAATTTTACCGGGCAACCCGGATACCAATATCCTGGCCCTGGGCCTGGCTCCACCGCCCCTCCAGATCAGTATTCTACGTACACGAGTAGTTCAGGTTATCCTCCAGCCGTTAGACCAGTGTATCCTCCATATTCAGGTGACTCGGCTCCAGCTCCAAGTAGTAACAACACCCAAGGCCCGTCTGCCTCTACAGCGCAGGACCCTTATAACAGATATAACACGAATCCTGGAACAACGTACAACTCCAGGCCTGCATATGGACAAGCTCCAAGCAATGCTGGACCCCCAACGTCACAGCCTGCTGGCCCTGGGAACTACACTCCACATCAAGAGTATTATCGTCCAGAACAAGTACAAGTAAGTTATTTTTTTAACTTGTTGTGGCATGTTGCACTGACGGGCGTCAGGGTCTGCGAGCCGCTGGTTACGGACCAGTATAAAAAAAAAAAGGAAAAGGAAAAGACAATTTTTTGTTATTTATGATTTTCATTTGTTTATTTTGTCTCCAACAGAAACTCTTTGTTATTTCGTCTGCCAAATGTTACACTCTGACAGTGTCTTTAACACCGTTTCTGAGGTATTTTATATGCAATAAAGGAAAGTGCTGGATGGCGCGAATTGAGCCAATTTCATAGCTTGAAAATAGTTGAAGATTAAACAGTCGGACACACTCATAAAAAAACGTTTTAAATGACATAATATAAAATCTGTTTCATATACCCTGTATATGTATATATTTTTAAGTACCAATCGAGATACTCCATTTTACGAAAAAACAGTTTCAATAGACGTACATTGTATTTCAGTCGGTTTTAAAGATACAGGGTGTTGAAATTGAATTTTTTTTTTAAGTTTTTTTTTCGATTATCTTCCAAACAGATTGAGATATCAATATGAAACTTAGTACACTTATTGAACAGTTCATAAGCAATATTCAGTAGCTATTTTAATAATTCAGATATACTGGGTCATTTACTTTTCGAGTCCATCTACCATTTAAACCCCTCAATCTGTTTTACACTACTCCACTGGTAATTTTTGTTTATTTGTTTGGAGGGGCTAATCGATTTGGAAACTTTTTTGTCAATTGAAGATTTTCGCTATTTTGCTCAATTTAGAAGTTGTTTTGCATAATTCATTCAAAAAAATGTGAATAAAATTACTTAATAATCTTAAAATAATTTTTTACCTCAATGTAAGTGGACCACATTATTCATCACTTCATTTTGGCATTTCTAAAAATAATCAACATAGTAATCCTTCTTAGCATTTCCAAAGAAATTCAGGGAAATCACAACTTATTTTTGAATAACAAGACATATTTTGTCTATTCGATGGTCAATTCTTCTATCCAAAGTCTACTAAGCCTCTTTTATTATATATTTTGATAGTGTTTATGCCAACATAATAAAATAAATACCGTTTGACATTTTCTGATGAAATTTGGTATAGAGGCATTTTGAGGTGTCCTGATTTCTATGGTGTCAGGTTTTGGATAAAAAGTCGCTAACATGATTTCTCGAATTTTAATTTCTTTCAATCTTCAAGGAAATATTGCCCACAAAATGCCTGGTAAATTATCCAGAATATTATTAATTTGAATTTGGCGCCAGGTTTATGTCTAACATAACCGTAAAAGTCGCGAATAATGAGGGACGTCTTCAGCGAATTTTATTGACGCTAAATTAACAAATATACGATTGTTTAGCCTTGCTCTTCACACCACAAAAAATTCAACCGATTATCTCAATAATAAAGGTTTTATAGGCTTGTGGTCGCCTTAACGTGAATGCACTATATGAAAAGGAAAAGCCTAGTGCCCACCTGATATGCTCAGAAGAATTGAACCGTGTTTTATAGAAACCCTCATGTAAAGTAGAAGCTAATGTAGTGGTTTAAAAATATTTATATACCCAGAAAAATAACTTATTTTAATATCTAGCAGGGAGCAGTGACTGGAAATACATACCCTGGGGGACCTACCAGTAGCAAAACTATGCCCCCACCTGGACCTCAACCACCTAGACGACATCCAGATTTTGCCAAAGATCAGCCGTATCCATATGGCCAACCTCGAACGCCAATGTATGGTAGGTAGCTAACAGTTTGTTTTGAAAATAATGGATTATCAATTAAAATAATTAAAATGTTCGCTCCATTAAACCATATCTATAATGTTTCCATTTTAAAATATAAGTAAGAAATTCATTGTGCCCCTGTGAAAACCATGCCGGTCATATCAATTTTTGAATGCATGTGCACGTTACTAAACCAATCCATAAGTTTTATACCGTTTTTCTAATATTTGCTATTTTTAGGGGGTTGGCCTAACAATAACCAGTATCGGCCACCACAATATGGAACCAGTTCAACCGGTAACCAAGTAACTCCTCAGCAATGGAATCAAGGTGGACGACCCGGTGGTCCATGGCCTGGTGGGCAGGGATACCAGCAACCACAACCCGGACAACCCCCATGGCCGGCAATGGGACAGACCGGTGGACAAAGCAATTCTATGCGTCCTGTGCATAGACCAGGCAAACCATTTCCACCGATATTGCCACCTGGTGGTGCTAAAAGCAGCCAAGCTCAGCCAGCTGTTAGTAACTCGTATAGTCAAATGCCCAAGAGGGAAATAACATTCCCACCTGATAGTGTAGAAGCTACAGTACCAGTTTTGTACCGACGGAAAAGGTTGTGTCGTGCTGACATTGGCCCAGTGGATGCTTGGCGTATTATAATGTGTTTGCGGTCTGGACTATTGTCTGAGAGTACTTACGCTTTGGATATGCTCAACGTACTTCTCTTTGACGATTCATCAGTGGGTTACTTTGGACTAAATCAATGGCCTGGGTTGTTAGACCTGTTAATTGAACATTTTAAACGAAGTTTATCAGATATGTTTGAAAAACCTTTGGATAAATCTGAAGAAGACGAGGTGGACCTTGGTGGGGTAATTACCCCCATAGATCCTAACTTAAAATCGGTGTTGCTAAACAATACTGCTAATTACTCATTAATGTCTCGCAAGGGACACCCAGTGAAGTTAGTTGAACGAAACGAGGATATCTTTGTTCAAGATAATGTAAAAGATTGGGATACGCGTGGAGATGCAAATCGTGCTAATACGTTAGCAGAGTTGCCATGTGACCCTTGGTACACGACGACTGATCACATTCTACCTACCTTTCAGGCCGAATTTGGTCATATACCTTTCCACATGAGATTGAATGACTCGGGTAGCTCCTGTAATGTATCGCAGGACGAATGGAAAAGGAAAATGACGCCGTCTGATGACACGACACCTCCAGACGAAGCACCGCCACCCGCCAAGAATAGTGATAAGCGACGGAGAACAAAGACATTAAGTGATGTGATATCTCGAATTAAGAAGGATTCTTCTGAGGTAAACGACATGCTCATGTTAGACACAACAGACAAAGTAAAGACTGAGGTAGCGAACTGTGAAGAACAACCAAGTATAGATCTGAATATTAGTGTAAATGACGAGTGCAGTGAAACAAAAGGACAGTCGGTGCATGATCCATCAGGAACATTAAAACGTCGTCGAATTTCTGACTATGAAGATGAGGCGTACACAAGAGATGAAGCTAGCTTGGTTCTTCTTACAGAAAGCCAGGACAACATTGGAAAGCGGAGTGTTTGCTTGTCTAATATTCTTAGGAGTCTTACGTTTATTCCCGGAAATGAAACAGAGTTTGCTCGAAATCCAATATTCTTGGCACTTATAGGCAAACTCTTATTACTTCATCACGAACACCCACCTCGGACTCAAAAAACTAGAAATTATGACCGCGAGGTAAGGCTATTCCGAGCATATTAATTTTACTTTGAATAAAATATAAATATTTTATTCTTACATTTCAGGTATTAATAATATTATTTTTGGTGATCAACTAATAGAAGCGACCTGTATAAACCTTTGCAATATATACGGGGTGTTTTAGATTTAAAGTGACAGTGTAATGGGAGATAGAGCACACGTGGCTGAGTTAAAAACGCCCCAAACACCCTTGAATGTAACTTTTACATGTTTTAATATATTTATCCACATTTGGCGGTCATTTATGTTGGGTGGATTCTGAAAAAATTGACGAAAAAATATTTGTTAGAAATCTGGTGTAGATAGTGAAAACACGAACCCCTTTTTTCATTAAAACATCTACATCTATATGTTTAGACAAAAAAAAAATAATTTGAATTCCAAATTTCTTTTTGAAAAAAACGTCTCGCAAGTTTTTGATATTTTCAATAGTCATCTGATAAATTAAGTCCAAGTGTTGTTTCGTTAACACTGATTACAAATCTATTCCATATTTTACATTTCTACATCATTTAAAAAATATATATATTTTTTTACTATTTCTAAATTTTCCTTGATTTTAATATATCTTTGTAATTTTTCATTTAGTTTTAACCTAGGAACCTGACGTGTACTATGTAATGTATGTTTTTGTCACTAGTACTAAATAAATATATATCTATCTATCTGTCTATTTAAAACCACCTATTAAAAACATACTGAGTTATGCAATGAAACACTTGGGAGTCAATTTACCGGAAGACTATTGAAAATATTAAAAACTTAACAAGAGACGATTTTTTCAAAAGAAATTTGGAATAATTTAAAAATGGTCTAATTTCAAATTTTTTGTCATTTTCTCAGATTCCACCTAACTTCAATGTGGAAATGTGGAATAAATGTATTAAAAAATACAGAAGTTATGCGATGAACGAATACACGTTTATCAAATAAGAGTCCATACTAAGCTCTTAGGAAGAAAGTTCATAACTCAAAAAATGCTTATTTTTCCAAAATCTATCGATTATTCAATTTGCTGTTTTTAAAATGGTTACACCTTGTATATGTTATAGTGAAAGCAAGAAATTGTTAGGAAAAGTTTTTACTTACTAGGACCAGACAAATCGTTAAATGCTTTCACTAGTGACTTCTGACATTTGCTGATTTCTTGCATTCGCCATAACATATACATAAACATTATTACGTAATACATAATTTTTTATTTTTAGGAGGATGCGGATTTTGCAGATTCTTGTAGCAGCCTACAGGGTGAAAGTGAGTGGTGGTGGGATTTTCTCGTACAAGTCAGGGAGAATATTCTGGTATCAGTAGCAAATATAGCAGGACAAATAGACATTTCTGTATTCGAAGAAGAAGTGGCTAGGCCTTTGCTGGACGGACTTCTCCATTGGGCCATATGCCCGTCAGCCACCGGCCAAGACCCCTTCGCTTCTGTAGGACCTTCGTCACTGATCTCTCCACAGCGACTAGCTCTAGAAGCACTTTGCAAACTCTGTGTAACAAATAGTAATGTAGATCTGGTGATTGCGACACCTCCATTTTCTAGACTGGAAAGGTTATGTACTGTCCTTACGAAACATTTGTGTAGATCAGAAGACCAAGTATTGCGGAATTTTCTATTAATTTGCTGCACTATTTGGCTGCGGCGGATAGCAGTATGGCACGAGTGGTTGCCTCGCAGACTCCTTGTGTCTCTTTGCTAGTGGCATTCATCGAACAGGCAGAGCAGAGTGCGCTAGGCGTGGCTAACCAGCATGGCATCAGCGCATTACGTGATAATCCTGATTCTATGGGAACAAGTTTGGATATGTTGAGGAGGGCGGCCGCCACTTTGGTCTTTCTTGCGCGACATCCGGATAACAAGCCTCTTTTAGTACAGCAAGAATCCCGTCTGCTTGCCCTTGTTATGAGCCAAATCCTCGATCAACAAGTGGCATTACTGCTTTCCAAAGTGCTGTTTCAAATCTCCCGCAGCTAATCCATTCTACCTCTGTAGATAATGAACTGTCTTGCGGCCTTTGCTGGTGTACAGAATAGACCCCTGTATAGTGTGATTCCCCGAACTTTTACCACAATGACAGTGTGTTCGTATGTGTGCGAGTGTGGTGAGACTATTGACACCGAGACTAGAAACGAGATCGGGATCTCTGATAGCTAATCAGTTCACATAGTGTAATGCATAATTGTACCATTTTGTAAATTAAGCAACATACGTCTTTCTGGAAAATGTTAAACATACATCCATATTACTTATGTTATTTATTATTTGATATAAACGTTGAGTGCAGTAGTTTCCTCTGTGCTCGAGTTGCCAGGTCTGGTGCAGGCAGTGTCATCCTTTTTTGGTTTCCTGCACACTCACTTCTCTTATTTCATGTTTGGTATTATTGTGCGAATGCTTTATACATGTCTGATAATGAATTTAATTAAATAAATGTACAAAGGAAGTACCGAAAATGGTGTTTTTATACAAGTTTTAATTTTCTATGTATATTTAGAAATGTTTTATACATCCCATTTTAGCTGTTACATTGAATTCTGTTAATGAACAAATATGGACTGTAAAAATTAGAAAGGGCAGTCTTGATCTAGACCTCAAATGTAGTTTAAAATATGTGGTGATATTTTTCTGGCTGTAGGTATAATTCAACTTATGTATAATTGCATATTGTAAAATAAGTAAATGCTAAATCTATTATATCTTTTTTAATTCGTGTATCAACCCCTAGCTAGTTTTAATTTAGATTTAGAAAATTGCTGAACAGTTTACGCAACAAAACAACCAAACAAATAGGTAAGTATGTAACAATTTATAAGATTACCGTTAATGTCCATGGGTAATCCGGGATGTCGATCTTGAATCGATTTTTAGAAGGTCGATTTTATCATTATTTAAACGGGACTCGATCTTTTCAATTCAAGTTCAAATGCTTTTTCCTGTGGTTAGTAAAGAAAATCTTCATTGGAAATATATTACAAATAAATTCCTCGAAACATAAAACTGCTTATCGAGGTATTTTCTTTCACTCGTTAGCCACCTAACGCAGAGAAGCTGAACTGAACCAGTGTTGGTACTATCGGTGATTCGGTTTACATATCTTTGACATGGTTCTCGCTAAATTGGAAAAGTTGGAGAATTTAGAATAGTCTAAAAAAAAGTGGAAAGTCAGAGAATTTGAATAAATTTCAATAAGAGTCGTGGAACTGGTATAATTCTCAGCTATGGAATTTGTTTCAAATTTTCCTCGTACATAAATAAATAAGATTTTTATTATGTACTTACTAAAATATAAGAAAAAATAAAGAGCAGATTTAATATGATTTTTAATGTTTACAAAATAATTATAGATCAAATTATTATTTTCACAACACATAAAAAAGTAAAGTTCATCCAGATAGACTATTTTCAAGTAAGTTTCAATGCAATATCTATGTATAAGGTGTTTTTGTGAGAATTATCCCATGGAATTTGATTTCAAATTATTAAATGACATCCACTTGTCCATCTTCTGTAAATCCTGATTTAAATAGTCCTTAATTGTTTTAATATCTTTCCCACTTTCAAATAATGTATCATCAACAAACAAATTTATGGAGCAGTTTTTTATTGAACTTCTATGTTGTTTATATATAAACTAAACAGCACTGGACCCATCACTGATCCTTGTGGTACTCCAAATTTCGTTTTATTCTCATGAGATACTTAATCCATATTTAGTCGGATAACTTTGGAACAGCTTTATACTGTTCGATTCAGACCATACCTTTTTAATTTTTCTACTAATCTTACACGATTTATTGGTTCAAATGCCTGCTTAAAAATCAATAAAGACTAGAGCCATACATCCTGTATCATTACTTTCCTTCCAATTCGATATCATGTTTTGTAAAGACGCCTCGCAATAATGACTTTTACGAAATCCTTATTCTTGTACTTTTCAATGTTTCTCAACAATTTCTAAAATTTTTTCATAAATGGGTAGAATATCAACTGGTCTAAATTCGTGAGCGTTCCTGGGACCAATTACTTTTGGAATTGGTAAAATGGTGGACGCCTTCCAATGTATTAGAAATTCACTGTGCGGAGTAATTTATAACACTTAACAATACTTCTCTAATTATTTCAAATGCAATTTTGATAACTTGAACACTAATACCTTCATCTTTTCTGCTTTATATGGTAAACTGTAGTGTTGTAAATTAACTGGTTAATTATAATTTTTGTTTTTAACCAGTTAATTAACCTGGTGGTTAAAAAAGTAATTTCTCGCGGAATTAATTTGTTCACTCAAAATCCGTCAATTTTATAGTAAATACTTATATACTACCTATATTTTCAATAATTGATTTGAAAAACTGGTTTTTCTTTACTTGTCATTGTAATGGGTTAATAAATTTTTAAGGGTATTTTACTGCTTATGCACTGATTACTCTGAATAATTATAAAATTATTCTTCGGATATAGTGATTGAACTGTATCAAATCACAATTTTAGAAGTTTAATATTAATAATTTAACAATTTTAAAATAAAATATATTTTGGCAATATAATATGTGTAGAATAATACACTACGCATACTAGGTATATGAACATTTCATTCAAGTATACAATGTAATAAATAAACTATAAATATATAGAAAATAAATAAATAAAAATGAACTTTAACTACTACTAAAATAAACTGAAAACAGATTCTTTTAATCATTATAAACATATTTTTCTTTTTTTTCTGTCCTGAAGTGGGTTGGAACCTTTGATGTGAAGATAACACTGATGCAGTTTTCCACTTCCACAGAACACCACATACTGCACTCGACGCACGTTGCGCCCACCAAGTTGACATCATCGGGAGGTGATTAAAATAGTGCAGTATATGGTGTTTCTGTCAGTGTTGTATTTTTTCTGTCCGTTATTATTTAAGAATATATATTGGTCCCGTATTATTCAGAAAAACTGTTGGTATTGTGGATTCCTCGGACTGCAATAAACTGGTCACAGGTAATTCCAGTTCTTCTGTTCTATCCATTATTAATTTCACTGAAAAACTCATATTTCTTTGTCCATGTTTTTTTATTCTGGTATGTTATCCTGGTTGTTGTCTTGATCTTCATCTTATGTCACATTCTTCATTCTGTGATTCATCTGATGTATCCTCAATTTCAAACAAATTTGATTCTTCATCAGAGTCATTCTCGGAACCTTTTTCTTTGCAATTGTCATTTCTAGTCTCTAGTTCTGTCTTCTGTAAAAGTTTTTGTTTTATTTTCAAATCAGAATTTTTCAAAAGTTCTAAATAGTTCCAAATTAGATTTTATGTAGATGTGTTCAGTGTTTGTTCAATTAATCTATTTCTTCCCTTAGTTTTTACCATGGAAAAAATTGACCAATTTCTTTCGCAAGAAGCCGATGTTGCCTGAATTACTAATATTTTTACAGCGACCTTGGTAAGTTCTGTATCTGTGTAAAAAGCTTTGTTAGAGCACAGTTTTTCGAAGCTCTCCAAATTAACTCTTGGTCCCATAATCCTTGCTTAGTTTTGAAATTGGCTAGATCACTTAATATCTTTCCTGTCTCATAATCGTACATTTCAGAAATAGATAATATTTCATCCAAAGGTTCAATTTGTTCTTTTCCATTTAATGTAGTCCACATTTCAGGATGTAATTAAGCGGCAGCAGTATGAATTCTGGATAAAAAAAATTTTCTAGGCTCGAAAATATCTATTATATTTTGTTATTCTTGTAAATTAAGGAAGGATACATTACTTTTTATCACACTCGATTTCTTTTTATCCCAGTAAAACTAAAGTTAAACTCTAATTTATTATGAGATTAGTTACATATTGGTTTTAGAATCTTGAATATGTTTTATTAAAATTATTTCAACTTTATCTTAACTTGTAATTACCTGAATAGATGAGAAAATGCTTGAAACCCACATAACTTCAGTTATAATGTTATAAAATTATAACTGAAAGAGAATTTTTAGGTCAGGAAATACGGAAAATATGGAAATACCAACATATTTCAAAAAAAAGGTTAAAAATGCGAATTAAATATTCGGTTAATTAATGCTAAAAATATTATCTGGTTAATTAGCATTCACAACAATAGTAAACTGTAAACAATTTGTATTATGTGATTATAATCTATTTCCTCGAAGTATTCCCATTTCATGTTATTAAAGTCTTTGGGTAAGCCATCTACTTCTATTGGCATATGGATATTATCTACTATATTAGTTATGCTATTTATAAAGTAATCATTAAATGTGTCTGCTATTTCTTTTTCTACATTTCAAAATATATACCTTCTTCGTCTAATTTTGGATGCGATTGAACATTGTTTTCCACATTTTTTAGGATCGTTCTTGTGTTCATCTATTTGTCTTTCATAATATTCCTGTTTTGTGGCTCTTATCATTTTAGTAACTTCATTTTTTTTTTTCTTAAGTTTATTCCAATCATTTAAGTTTGTTATTTTTGCTCTTTTATAACAATCGTCGCTGTCTTTGGATAAATTTTGAATATTCTCATTATACCATTTATTCTGAAGCATTTAATTTTACCATTTTTAGGGGTACAACCGCAGCCAGTGTAGTAAGAATGTCATTAATAAGAATATCAGCGTGTGTGATTACTTACATAAGTATTTGCCAAATTTTCCTTGAATAATTAATTCTGATCTTAATTTCATTGACTGCTTTTGTGATGTTCTTGTTTTCTGTTAGAACTGTTCTTTTTATTATGCTATGGTCGGATAGTTTGGGTGTATCTAATACATGTACCATTACCTCAGTGTTTGAAATTACCAAATCTGTTAATGCCGTTGTGTTTTCTGTGCTGGTTTTCTCTTACTAGTTGTTTCATATCATATATTTGTATCAGTTGTTGTAATTTGTTTGAATAGTAACTGTCAGTTGATAGATCTCTAAATTAAAGTCACCAGTATACATATATACATACGCTCACTATTTAAATGACGTTTGGCAAATATTTCTTCAAGACAATGTAAAAAAAAAGCTTGTCATACTTTTACGTTCCTTATTTTTTATGCATATCATCGCTAACCAGCGGACTGGATGATTTGAAACTTTTTGTTACATGATATTTTATATTTTTTTTTATGAGCAACTTTCCTCCTCCAGTTCTTCTCGCAAAGAATCACAGTGTTCAGGTTTATAACGATTTATCATTTATATTAATTGTAGAGCCGTTAATGTCTAGTAATGTGTTTCTGAAATACACACAATTTGAAAATTATTTTTGTTAATAAAATGTATTATTAATTATTTCTCACATACAGATTTCTGCGATCTTTTTTAGCAAAACGGAATAAATTCCCAGTTACTGGCATGGACACCAAATAAATTTTGTATCTTTTAGACATTGCGCCACCTTGTGTGTGGTAGTGTAAATAATGTTTGTGATGTATTTCCTTGGGCGGTTTCATTACAGCAAACTGTTATGCGATTTTTTAAGATATCCTTGGACAATGATAAACATGTGTTGCATGTTTAATTGTTTAATTATTACGTGAATTACTGGTCGATGTTTGAAATTCGGGTAATTTATCGGTCAAAAAGGAACAAATCCATAAGCCGAGGCAAGCAAAGCCGTACAATTTTTTTTATTGTGTTTGAAAACCATTATGATGGCCTTATGATTTTTTAAATAGGTTAAATTTCTGTGTTTAGACGGCAAATAGGATGCAGGACACACCAAATTTGCTGGACTATGTGTTTTTTCCAATGATGCAACTTTTCACAAAAATGGAAATATTAACAGACATAATTACGCTACGGAAAATCCTATCTTTGTAAGAACCGTGGATTACCAACATAGATGGTCACTCAATGTTTTTTTCGCAAAAATTACTAAAATTGACACAGAAACACATTATAACAATGGTGGCTGGTGAATTTAGGCTATACCATATTTCAATATTGGAGCATGGAATTCAAATAATATTTTAAGGCACGACTGTGGGTACTGAATAAAGAAGTTTTGCAGAAAAAAAAAATTGAGGAAAGTTACAAAAATGCGTTGTCCCAGATTACTTTTAGACCATTAGTAAAATATTTGCAAACTACTTTTTTTCGTAATCGGAAGGAACATTTATCACCCCATTTTTTGTTTTCGAAAATTTTGATATTTTGTAAAGTTATGACATTTTAAATTTAAGATCTTCATTGTGTAAATTATGTGCTAATATATATTTAGGTACATTTGACTTTATTTCAATGTCAATTCGACATCGAGTTGACTAGTTTTAGGTAAAATCTACGAATTTATGTGTAAATGGCAAATGACTCCTAATAAGAATAAAAAGAAGAATTTTACACTCATTTGGTATTTTTCTCTATAAGTAATGGCAACATTGTTGGCAGTCATCTACAAAATTGAAAAGGCAAAGAAGTAAGATAAAAAATGAATGAATGTCGGTGATAACAATAAATCCAATCTAATTGCGTAGTATCAGAAGTGTCCGGTTGTGGAAATTAATGCGTCAAAAATTTTTTCGTGCATATTAGCACCTGTATTTCAAAAAATATCCTTGCGCCTCCAAAATATTCATTAATATGAAAATTTCCATTATCAAATAAAAAAATTATAATTATAGTTTGAGCCAAAAGTATGTTATACTTGCTGAATATGACTTGGAAAGTATAATTATATATTGTTTTAACCTTTTTATCAGTTAGTTTCCATACAAACTCGTCTTGAAAATTTCAAATAGTACTACAATTGGTAAATAAATATGTCCTCTTATGCTAATTTGACCTTAAAGTTAATTGCCTTTGAAAATGTAACTACAAAGGATAATTGACTAAATGGTTGAAGTCAGGTAGATAAGCTAGGTAGAATTTATCAATGTTGTTGACCTAATATTACTTTAAAGGAGTGTAATAAAGGCGGCTAAATAGGTTGCCTATGTAGGTATAAATTACATGGAATTTCCAACAAAATCTACCTAATTAGAATATTCTACCATTATGACGATTTCCAGTCATCAAAAAGGTAAATATTACTTAATTATACTACCTATTTCCATTTTAAGAGAAATTTACTTTAAGGTAATTTGTGGTAGATTTTTTTAGTTGTTTTTCCCTTGCTGCTTTAGTTAAAAATACTTTTAAACAAAATAAGGTATGAGGTAGATTTATTGGTATTATTTACGTAAATTTAAATATAAAGTAAAACCAATTGGTAAATTTTTATGGGGAGTGTATTTTTCTAGTCAATTTTGCGTTATACTACCTCAATAAGTAAATTCGTCTGGGTGATGATTAAGCATCCCTCGTGGGGGGCCTGATAATCCTGGAATAAATAATAGTTCAAAATAATAAAACATAAGTGCATAAAGAATGTCCGGTTTGGCAAATCATGAAATTTTGAATAATTTAAATAATAATATTAATATTTTAAATATGCCAAATATTATGTAAAATTTGGTGTGTCTGAGGACGGCTTGCCCGAGGTGATAACATTTGCTTAAGAATGGATCCTACTATATTCTTAATGCTCAAAGAAAACTGGACATCATTAAGTATTTATAAAATACCCTTTAGAATCAAGAACTGAGGAACTTTAGAGTTAAACAGGGTAAACCTGAAAACCCTGGCAGGCTTATATACTGGGCACTGCCGACTAAACTATCAGCTGTTCTGCATAAACTGGGCTTGACGGAAAACGCCGAGTGCCGCCCATGCCTGTAGGATGATGAGAAGGTAGACCACGTCTTGTGCACCTGTCCTATTATAGACATCATCCGATTATCAATATTTGGCAAAGGGCAATTGCTATCTGAAGATCTGGACACTCTCTCACTCAATAAAGTTAACATTTTCACTAAGGGACTGTTCTTACTGAGTGAAATATAAAAGTACCCAAAAATAATTGGACACACTCGCTTAGCGAGATTACCCAGGGGAATATTGAACACCTTTGAATTAGGAAAGTATCCAGAAGGACAATTTAACACCTTCGAGTGCCGAGACTACCCAGCAGACTAAGAAGGTTAGGACAGAATGGTCCTGTCTGAGTCCTACAACTTTCGGCTCTTATTTTATACACAATTCCCCACTCCATCACTCAAAACAAAATTTAATTCTTTTTATTTTCGATATATTGTTTGTGGTGGGCTTTTAAGTTACACTTTCATTGGGTTTAGTCCACATTTTTTTGAAGAAGCGATTAAATTTAATGTTAATTTAAATAAATCAGCATTATGGTTCTTGGTATTAGAGACGTTTAATTTATGTTGTAATATACCTAAATAGTTTATGACAATTTTGCCATTATATACCTTCAACTTGTGGATTTCTTTCTATTTATATACATTACTTTATATTTAAAAAAGATTTTCAACATTTTTCATACATTAAAAAATTTAATTTTGACACAATCACAATACTTATAGCAAATTAGTTAGAAAATTAAGGAGAATATTTGGTATAATTTCATGAAAATTGTTCTAAAGTAAATATATTTTCTTTGTTACATATCAATCATACCTATATATAAGTATATCAAGAAATTAAATTTAGGAATCAAAAAAAAAAATAAACCACAATATGAATACAATAAAAAAAATAAAACAGAAAATCGGGCTATAAAATGGCGTAGGTACTTGTCCGTCAAAATCTTGCCAAGAAACAAGCTTAGCTTATTTTTATAGAAAAACCTAGTCACGTTTGAATACTGAGAAAAAGAACATTTCAAAAAGTTCAAGTACCTATGGCGCCATCCAGCAGCCTAGCAAATAACTATCATGAAGGTAGCTAGTAGGAAAATATTCAAAATATCACTTAAAATATATCAACTACAGCGACGCAACATAGGGGTCACTGTAAGCTAAAATTATCACTATCAGTGTATAAATTTATTTTCGTATACTACAACATTTAATCTTTGTATATACATATCATTTATTTTATATAAATGTTAAAAATGGTAATTACTGAAAGGCCGCAACCAATAGATGGCACCACGGCCCAATCGTAGTACTAGACTGCAACCAACAGAGGGCGAGACTGCAAACAAATGAAACTTTCCACTTTTTCATAATACCGTCTTCAATAAAAAATGGCAAAAGTTTAACCCTATGTCCATTAAGGTATACTTCCCACCTCAGTCCTTGTGTCACAGCATAGAACTGCGCTTGTGTTGTGCGTATCAATAGGGTAATTTTCGCGACATACCAGGTATATAGGTAGTGAACGGTTACTGGCGATGTCGCAATCACCACAACGTTAACAAACATACATACCAGTACTTTCCCTGCTCTGGACCTGTGTAGAGTGTATGTTGTGATTATAAAAATTTCTATCTTTTATTACATATTCCCTTAACTTATTGGCAACAATGTCGCAAAATTACATTATTTTTTTAGATTAAAATAAATGTGCGTAATCCTGTTAGCAAATTGAGGGAGCAGTTAAACACAGGTATGCAGTTCGTTAATTCATGAAACCGTGTACACACATCTACGATGGTTCTGTGTTTTCTTAGAACTCGCGGGACCCTCACGTTGCTTTGGCTTTGTACTAGGGCAGGAAGTTTAGTAACCCCTATTTGCATTCGAGGGGAGAGCATTTTGCTTTGTATAGCCCATATCGCTCATGAACAAATTATCTCACGGAGTAGAATATATATGTTAGTTGGTTCACCTTAGGACATAGCCGTAACCAGGCCAGTCTTGTAGAGAATAATGTTTAAAATAATAAATTATATGGACGTAAAGAATATTATAAAACAAGGACTATAAAAAACTATGCAGCTACGGACACGTGTTTCGGAGTTAATGCTCCTGGTCAACGCAATGTAGCTAAAGAAATGGATCTAGGATGGGATAGATCAGGAACAAAAACTAGCAAAATGCTGGAAACACAGTACACAGTTCTCAATTCGTGCCTTCATATATCCATGTACCACATTTGGGACCTCGTTGAGCGCAGTCGACACATTGAGCTCTATGTGTATTGCCTGTTTCCATTTGGCAAGTACGAACAAAATAAAGAAAGTGGGATTCAAATACAAAATAAAGCAAGGACAAGTACCATACCTAAAAAATAATTATTCATCTACGGACACGTGTTTCGAAGTTATTGCTCTCATCAGTGCAGCGTAATTAAGAAATTTGACCTAAGATGGGGTTGATCAGGAACCAGAACTCAACACAACGCTGGAAAGTACTGTAATTGGTGCCTTCATGTTTCCATGCTCCACATTTGGGGCCTCGAGCGCAGTCGACACATAACTCTATGAGCACTGCCTGTTTCCACCTAACAAATGCAAACAGCAAATGATGCTGTGTATCCTTGAAAAGTTAAAGACCATTCATGTGTTTTATGTTGTATTTATTTTAATCTGTGTTTTGTACCAGTTTCCATTTGTTACTTATTTTATTACTGATTATGAACAAGAAAAATAATTTAATTAGTCCTGAGGATGCTAATAAACATAGCGAAACGTCAACTAAATTAAAAAGTAGTTTTTCTGTTTTTATTGACCTGTTCCCACAAAGTTGTAATATTATTATTTAATGTGCCTGGCTCTTATATGATCACATATTTATATTCATTCAAAGTTAATCGCCATCTAACTAACCGTGATCCAGGATGTTCAACACTAATTAGTCAATAGACCATTAAGTCGGTGGTCGGTTATAATTTTCAACTTACGACCATATAGGTAAGGATGAGTGTTTAACACTCCAAGTAATGGGAGTAATTAGATTCGGCTTTGTTTAAGGTTCGGCATGCGTAAGCTTTCGGGAGATCATTTGGGGGGGGGAGGGGGTTTCTTTGAGAATTGACACTATTGCGAAATTACTTGCATCTGTGGTGAGATAGAGAGTTTTGGAGAAGTCGGAGTATTAGTTCGGAGCAAAGGTTAGTTTTGAATTTCTTGAAACAGTCTTATTGTAAACTGGTAAAGATAAATATAAAAGTTTCGTGAGATAGTGTATTATAATTGAATGCATAAAAATTGCATTCAAACCTACCTATAAACCTAGCTAGTCCAATAAGTGACTTAATGTCTCTTGGACTTGAGGGTCGGATATGCGAGAACTGATTTAACTTCATTTGGATCAGGTTTTACACCTTTGAACGGTAATGAGGTGTCTCAGAGGATATTTTTTGGCGACTAATCACAAATGAATGAATTTGTAGATAATATATATATTATATGTATACGTAAGACTACTTTTGAGTTGATATTGTTCATATAGAAATTAATGTGCATCTATTTGGTGGGGGATACATTAAAATAAACAGACATTTTTTATGGGTATATTTTTTTAAAGACACAATGAATAATGGATACATTCATGCTAGATATAATCCTATAATAAAACTTAATAAGGACTGCTAGAAATCTCGTGGATTTCAAATAGTAATAATTATCCATTTAGTATATAGATATTACGTAGTTTATCGCCGCCTACTTGGATCAACTATAGTGTCAGTTTGTGGACAGGATTGTAAACAGTCATGAGCTGCTGATAGCTGCGATTGCACAAAACGACTAACATCTAATAAATAATGGATGGCACGCTGTGCTTCTCCCTGACATTCCATATTTCCATTACAAAGCTCATATGCCTTAGTTAGAAACAAAAAATTACAATGACGGTTTGGGGAGAACCAACTGTTGTTATTCTGAAATGAAAAATAAAGCAAAAGATTAACGATATAAAGTTAATTGTTTGTTGTGAAATAAACATTCAAATAAACGATCCACAAAATGTGACATCATTCACAACCAATTCACGTGTTCGCACATCGCACACTTCGCACGCACACCGCACAGGCACACCCGCACACTCCGCAGAGGCATGCACAGACATACACAGCACGTGCGTACAAGACGCGCGTGGTCATACAACCTTGTATGGACACGCACACTCATACTCACCGCGTACACATACCCAGTAAACACCAAAGTTTATGGGCCAGTATTTCCAATAAAGGTCCGGTAAAAGCTCAGTAAAGGCTCCTACTTTGGTGTTTATTGAATACCGACGCGCTCGCGCGCGCATTTTAAAAATTTCCATAGCAAGAGATGCACAGTTGAATTCGATTTGTCCCGGACTTTTCCCATAACCTTGTATCAACGGAGAAAATTAATTTATTCCATACTTTTGTTATTGCACATGTATAATAGTGTATTATTCAACAAGCCTATAATGATAGCTATTATTCACGATGGTGAGTAGAATACTATACTTTGTCCACGACTATAATGTCAATTTTTTATCTCTATTTTACAAAACAAAATGTTTGTTTGGCTTTATAGCTTTATTTAACAAAATTTATTTAATATTAACATAACAATTTATTGGGAACTAGTGGAAGGATGGAAAGATTATTAACTTGATCTACGGAGTTCGATATTTTATGAGCTGTGTCCATTTTATTTTTGATGGACTCATCATTCATTAATGTAGCCTTCCGCTACAGACGTGGATTTCCACCCTCCATGTCGCTTTAGTGCGGTTATATCACCGCCTGCATCAACAAGGAGGGTTGCCGATGAGCGGCGAAAACTGTGTCCCGAGTAGTTTTCTGGATTGGGTAGCTTCAAAAATGTAGCTATTTGTTTACCCATTACTGTAAATTTATTAATACTGATTCTTTGTGTTGTACACTTCCCGTTTTGATAATTCAAAAAAAATATGTTAGATGTAAAATTAGGTGGACGGAGATCGATGTGTTTCTTACAAATTTTGTAAAATTTATCGGTAATTGTAAATTTGCATGTAATTTTTGTTTTTGTATTGGGAACAGTTATTAAAAGAGTTGATCCAAGATTTGCAAGTGTTCAAGTTTCATGAAATACATTTCATTTGCCCGATAAGCACCCATTATGCCCATTATTAATGCAACCTTTAAAAAAATTACGGAATTATTATGCTTGAACTGATTTAATTTAACTTCTTACCTTTGTTGCAAGATACTTTTCGTCAGATGTATCGGTAAGAAATTTATTTATATTTTCTGGTGTTAAAGTGTTGGCTTTTTTGGGTCCAAATCTTTGTGTCTTTCGTTTTAAAAGTGCACGCAGTTTACCATAATTTTCTATTTTGATCCCTTTATTTATGTAAAGCATACTTCTCAGGATAGAATAATGAGTCCACAATGTAGACGATTTATATTTTGTGGATAGTTCGGAAAAGTACACAAGTTGAACTGATTCTGCGAACGATTTAGCATTTTTGGCAATTCTCCAATCCATAAAAGATTTATATACTGAAATATTCAGTTTTCTTGATTTTTCTGGCAATGAATTCAAAGAGGTAATTTCAGCAGCTTTGGTAATGTCTGGCGGTGTACAAGACATCTTATTTTCGTTATCGGTATCCATAGTTTCACTTTTTTTGTTTCAAACAACTAACAAACTTCAATGTACGAGATAAATATGACGCACAAATTTTGGCGTTTCAAGTCAATAACAAAATTACGCTTTGACACATTGTCATCCCTTACTAATAAAATACACTCAGTTCCAAAAAAAGTGACGCACTTGATTTTTGACCTAACTTTTTTCCTTTTTTTTTAAAAAACCAGTGGGTCGATTTTTAATTTTTTTTTTATTTGTTGGTAGGTAATTCCTTTGTCTCAAAAAAAAATAAAGAGGTGGAAATTTTTTCAAAGCCTCCTGGATGGTAGTGGTAAAACTCGAACCATGTTTTTTTCTTAATTTTTGACTCATCCTGTGTGTTAATCAAGTAATGGTATAGAAAGTGCTTACACTCTGTATGAAAGACGCTTCTTTTTACGAGCATTTTATTTTTTTATTCATTGATTTATCTCTAAAATTGTCCGAATTACAGCTCTTTTGCTGAAACCTTGCGTATTACCAACTTTCTGAATTTACCGAGAAACAGTTTTGTAGTGAAATAAACTGATACGAATTTTAAAAAAACATTTTTATTAAACACAAAATTATAAACTGGGATAACTGCTTAATACCGTGTATTGCCACCCCTAGCAACTCTAAGAGCTTCTAATCTACGCGGCATACTGGAAATTAGGTTTCTTATCGTTTCCATCGGTATACGATCCCATTCTTCCACTAATGCATCTGCCATTTCTGCGAGACTTTCCGGAGGCCTCTCGCGAGAACGTACCCTTCTCCCTAATTCATCCCACAAATGTTCTATAGGGTTCATATCGGGGCTTCTCGCAGGCCACTGTAATGTGGTGATATCCGTAGCTTCTAAAAAGTTTCGCACTATTGCTGCGGTGTGTGGTCGGGCATTATCCTGCATCAATATAAAATTATTGCCCACTAACTCTGCATGAGGTAAGACATACTGCTGTAAAATGTCAATGTAGATTAGGCCTGTCAACGTCCGCCTCACCGGAAAAACACAGGGGTGTCTTTCCATCATTGAAATCCCTCCCCACACCATAACCGATCCACCATTAAAACTTTCGCATTCTGTTATTAAATTCTGATTAAACCTTTCACCAGTCCTTCTCCATACTCTTTTTCTTCCATCCACCATGTTAAGGCAAAACCTTGACTCATCCGTAAACAAGACATTTGACCATTCAGAAATATTCCATTCTCCATAATTTTGAACGAAATTTCTTCTAGCAGCACGATGTTTGGGCAATAATTTAGGACCTTTTGCAGGTCTCCTAGCTTTTAAATTAACTTCTTTTAGACGTCTACATACCGTCTGCTTACTTACTGCAACACCACGAATTCGGCGAAGATCTTGCTGAACTTTTACCGCAGTATTTGATCGGTCCCGTAATATCCGCAATCTCAAGAAGCAATCATCTCTTGGAGAAGTTTTTCGAGGGCGACCAGAACCCACCCTTCGAGCAGCGCTTCCTGTTTGTTCGTACTTGCGGATCGCTCTACGAGCAGTTGCTTCATGGACTCCCACTGCACGAGCGGCGTAACGTTTACTACGCCCATCGTTTACTAAAGCCAACTAATCTTGCTACTTGTTCAGGATTTATTTGAGGCATTTTATGTAATTTTAGTCTCTAAAACTTTTTTAACGAAACTTAATTAATGACACAACGACAAAGAGTCAAATATGGAGGCATACAACAAATTAATTGCTATGGCAACGGCAATTGTTTTTTTAAAGGCAATGTGATCCTACAACGAAATAAATTTGAGGGATATACGCAAGGTTTCAGCAAAAAAAGCTGTAATTCGGACAATTTTAGAGATAAATCAATAAATAAAAAAAACAAAATGCTCGTAAAAGAAGCGTCTTTCATACAGAGTGTAAGCACTTTCTATACCATTACTTGATTAACACACAGGGTGAGTCAAAAATTAAGAAAAAAACATGGTTCGAGTTTTTCCACTACCATCCAGGAGGCTTTGAAAAAATTTCCACCTCTTTATTTTTTTTTTTTGAAAGACAAAGGAATTACCTACCAACAAATAAAAAATAAAAATCGACCCACTGGTTTTTTAAAAAAAAAAGGAAAAAAAGTTAGGTCAAAAATCAAGTGCGTCACTTTTTTTGGAACTGAGTGTAATACAGTTTGTAGGCACTTAGGTAAATGGTTTCAAAAACAGTGTTGCGGATTGCCGCGTGTTGCTAATAGATGATGCTTTGAAAAAAAACTTATTAATGTAGTTTTTGAGTGTTCATTAAAGTACCTCTTCGGCATGTACCATTTGAGTGCTTCCTAGAAAACTTAGAGAGACAACACTTGTCTTTTCGTTGCTACAATTTTGACGTTTTAAATTTTTAGTAAAGTCACTAACGTGATTTGTTATAAACAACTGACTGCAGGGAATAATGGATAGCATTATCCTTGAGGAAACGCATACCTAATGAGTACATTATTTAATAGTCGTGGACAAAATGCTAAATAACAGCTCTAATGGCATTTTGATTGTAGTAAATAAACATTTACATACGTATATCAATCAGCATGAAATTTGATCTGATATCAACAACCAAATATTTTTGAAGCTTGAGCCGTAAAATTTTAAAAATGGTTTACTGAACAAATCAATTGTAAAATGGCGATTTATAATTTGTAGAAGATGTCCTATTTAAAATAATACGACTTTATATCGTTCTTGAAACTAACCATCTTCATAAAGATGTAGCATGTAAAAGCTCCGCACTTTTATATTGAACTTTTTTTACTCAAATAGTTTTTAAGGGGAAAAAAATTATAAACCTCTAAGCTGCGCATGAGAAGTATTTTCATACGTCACACCATTTCACTGTCTATTTTATAAATAAAACAAAATTTCTTTTATGCTAGAAGGGAACTTGAATTAAACACTTACACAAAGAAGACACATTTCATGCATGTTACAAGCATTTTTTAAAAATTGGTCCGTATTGACCAATAATAGATGCAATCTCATTGCAAGCTGTTTTTATGGTTGGACATTCTCCTGCAAATAACGTTTAATCATTTTTAATCAAAATCAATAAGTATGGAATACAGGATGGTCCTGAAATGAATGCTGGTGATAGATTCCTTATAAAAGTGTGTTAATAATATAGGATGCTAAGCATGCTGTGGAATGTGACAAAAAATAAGTACATTTGCCATAATATTTTAACATGTCTATATGTTAAATCGATATGGACACAACAACACTTCTGTTATTATTGGAAAATTCCTTAATAAGAAAACGTCATTTTGGCACAATATAATAATTGTCAAAGAAAGGTGTTGTCCAGCAGAAAATATAAATGTAAATGCGAATTTAAATAAAAATAAGAAAAATCATAGTTCAACAGAATAAACTAGATATTGGAAATAATTTGGTTATATTTTAATAGTTAAGAAGGCGTCCATTTCAATATACTGTTTTGTAAATAAATCTTTATTTAAGTAAATATACTTGTTATTCCACAAGAATTTGCTATTTCCTGCCACAGTTTTGAAATAATTAAATCACGATTATTATATATGGTATAACGAACTTGTTTGATCCCATATAGAAGTTCACGCAAATATTAGCAGTAAAAAATCGATTTTCTGTTTCTAGAGTATAAGTTATACACCTCCTGAACAAAATCTTGGCTAACATTGGGTCTCAAAATTTGAATTTTGTTAGGTATTAAAACTAAATTATCATTTGTGGTGAATTAAAACAACCAAGTATTGCATGTTTCCTAATAAGTCAGTCTACAAACTTTTGATATCAGCTGAAAATGATAGATTTCTCAGTATTAAAAATCACTGTAACAATAAAACAATTAAATTATTTTTTTAAACTTATTTGCAATAGGACTTGCTCCGGCGCAGCGAGACTAGAAAACGTTCCCCAGACAGAGGCTAGCGGCGTGACGTCACATGCTCGCTAGCACGCTGCCCATAGCACAAATTAAATATACATACATTTACATTAATCTATGCCCTTAATAAATAAATAAATTAACTGCGTTAGTTGTAATAACTCATAGTGGTTATAGTAGTAGAGTCCGAAGTGCACAGTACACATTTCCCTGCGCGTTGATAAGTGTAATAAAATAATCATATCGACAAGAAAATGATGTTTTGTTCCTGGATGCATAAATAGAACTAATGAAACTCCATTTAAAATATTTGAAACCGTACCAAAGCATATAGTAAAACAGTTCTATGTGTGTTGTATTCAAGTTGTTTTAAAAATAGTATGACAAACTTCTACAGGATACACTATGGGCCAAAATAAGCAAAAAAATCTTATAGATATGAAATGAACCGCTTCCAAGATAGTTTTTTTTTTTTTTTTTTTTCAAAAACTGTTGGAGATAAATACGATAATAATGATGGCATTTGGAAACAGTTCCAATTTCAATGGATTTGGCTTGCATCCCAAGTTTTGTAATCTTTTCTCCAATAGTTACCGCAAAACAAAAAAATATATTTCTGGCAACATTTCACACGCCCTGTATCTTGGACGCGGTTCCTTTTTGGGCACATTCCCATGAAAACTTTTTTTGCTTATTTTGGCCCATAGTATACCCTATAATTTGGCATACTATTTCTGAAATATGTATACAACACACAGAACAGTTATTATGCGTACAAAATAAGTAGGCACCTAATACCTATCTATGTATTCCATAAATACTATTTATTTTTGATTATTTGTTAAATGTTACCTAGGGCGAGAAGCCCCAGAGGGGGGCGCGCACCCCCTCGTCTAAATCCGTCACTGCAATGCCGCAATGTCGTTGTGTGTGTCCGCGTTTTTTTTCAACTGTGTAATCCCTGTCCGTGCAGCTTCGGCTTTGGTTTGGGGGTTGTCTAATTTATGTGGTGTGTTTTATGTAGCAAAACATTTTTGTTTTTTTGCTGTGAACTATGTTAAATGTTACTAAATATTTATTTTAAATAAAACTATTTTTATATCTTTCCAGATGATAATATAATCCCCAACATACAGCGTGTTTGTAAAGTATGGAACAAATTTATTATTTCTTAAGCCAAAAATATTTAGAAATAGCCTTCGAACCTGCGAGAGTAGATGCTGGTGCAAAGAGCGAGAGGAAAGAAGTAAGGGGTTTGTCTGTAAGAATTCGACACTATCCGCTGGGTGTCTGATGTAAGATTTTCTCTCATAAAAAAAAAAATTGAAAAGGTCGATTGGCTTCAGATCAAGTCGTTTTGGGTTAGCAAATATTGACATATTTATCGAATATTAGAATACAATAGTATTCTAATTAATCTATCACTAAAACGTATGCATTCATTTTAGAACCACCCTCAACTACTTACCACTTCCAAAGTAGTTTTCGGTAATATCACTAGGAGTTCTATAATTCTGCTCGTGACAATCTTCATTTCTATCGGTGCATTTGATGGCATTATCGCCTTCTGGGATGCTTTCTCTATCCTTGTCAACTACCTGCTTTCTGGGCACTGAACTTCGCTTTTCCTCTGACAGACTATAATCGTCCTCTTCTTGTCTCCTGTTTTCTAGACGCTCTCTCTCTTTGGCCACAGCCAACTTATATTCATCTAACGCATTTCGCATTTTTTCTAAGCTGTAGGCAGCTGCCAATCGGGAAATTACTCTGTCTTTAACTTCTTGAATTTCTTTTGGGTCAGTTTCACCCTCGTGAGCACCAGTGTACTTTAGAGCATCGTCAACTATTTTGTCTTCCATTATTTTTAGCTTAGAGTCCATGTTATCTATTTTTTGTTCCTCCGAGGACAGATTTGATTTATCCTCATTGACCTCATCGAACAATTCCTTCTTTGAAAGTTCTTCGTTATTTTGCATAGAAGATAAAGGTATTTCAGCATTCCTCTTCTTAGCTGACAAAGATATTGATTTATGATACCGCTCGATCAGCCATTCCTTGCCTAAGTCGTTTTCTTCAGATTTCTTACGCCTGTCCAAGCCAAAATAATCAGACCATTCAATGGACTTCTTGTTAATCAGTAGGGGTTTTTCGTTCACGGGTGCGACCGGGGAAAACAATTCCTTATTAATAGCTGGCTTGTCCGTTTTTGCCTTCTGTTTATTGTCTACAATTTCTTTCTTACCAGTGGTTGGTTTAGCTGTAGTAATGGTTGCATTTTTTTTAACGTTAAATATGTTACTAAGGTCTTTCTCTACCTTTGGATCAGTTTTCTTTCTTGCTGTTGCCTTATCTTCTTGGTCGACGTAATCACTACTTCTTTTACTAACGGGATAACGCTTGATTTGCATATACGGCTTCGAGTATATCTGACGAATTCGATTCAGATTATTTTCGTTTTGGTAATAACGTTTTTTTAAATAATTTAGCCGAAAGTCATTAACATTATCCTCTTTTGGGTATACTTCGTCGTTGTAACGACTACGTTTGTGTAAGTCAACTACGTCCACCCCAAAATTGGGATAATAATAGCGTTTATCTATAAGAGAATGATCTTCTTCATAAGGATCTCTGTATTTGTCCCAAAGCTGTTTGAGTAGTTCTTCATAATTGTTTATTCTATATTGGGCTTTGTTATCCATGCTGGAAATTAAATTTTTTACCATTTCATTTAATTGTTTTTGATTGTCTTCCTCAACACGCTCTCTGAATGCGGAGGAAAATTTTTTTGTTGTCTTGGTCGTATGCGTCTTCTTCTAAGTAGTTGACTAAAGGTCGACCAACCATGTTAACTTTCTCAAAGGGCCTTTCTAAAAGAGAGAAACAAAATAATTTTATTATATTATTAAAATAAAGCGCTGCTGGTGCGAGGATATTATAGGATGCACAGTGCGGTTCATAATATCTAAAATTCTCCACTTTTGTGAAAAACGTAATACATACTTGGATAAAGTTAGGGATATTCAAGAACAGTTAGAAAAAAATATGTTTTCAAAAAATATATTATTTATAGTTATATACAAGAAAATTCATTTTGGGAAACTTTAAATACTTCAAAATTAACAAAAATAAAAACTCACGACTGACATTCACAAAAAAATGGGCATTACATCCGAGTGGTTTGGAGTCAGTAATAATAATGTAGGGGTCGAAGGAGACTAGAAAGAGGCTTCAAAAAATGTACTGATATGCATGGTATCCCGTTTTAAAAAAAAGGCACTTGACCCTGTAGAATCGTCTTGGCTCGCCCTGTATATTCCAAAATAATTTCCAGTAATAAATTATTTTATCTAGTTTCCTTCTGTTTTTTAATTATATTTTTATCTATCATTGAACTCGTATTAGCGAAATCGGGCTCACTAAAATTAGTCCATTCAACCTAAAACAATAATTTGTAATTCAGTGGTTATGAAAATAAATAAAATAAAATAAATTAATAACCGGAAAATTCTAATATTGTATGCCATGATAGTGTAGAACTACTTGGACACGTCTAGGCATACTCCTTAAATAGTTGTCCATGGCCTCTAGCGATATCTGATCCTACACAACAGGTAAAATGGTTCTTAATTCGTCTAGAGTTGTAGGTGAGGGATTGTTTTAACCAACAGCTCTTTTTGAGAAAATCCCAAACATTTTCAATCGTAAGGTCTGGTGATCTAGCTGATGGTCTCAAATGATCAATAGCATTTGCTTGGATTTGGCCAAGCACAACAATTCTGGCCCTATACGGACGAGCAATGTCACCTAAAAATATGAAATTGGGTTCTAAATTGTACCTGTAGTCTTCAGCAATGCTATTTATGATGTCATTTCGGTATGTCTGACCATTCGTTGTATCATCGTATAAATACAGCTCCGTGCGACCACCCAAAAATGTTCCAGCCCAAACCATGACACCTCCACCTCCGTACGGATGAACTTCTTGAACACGACCAGGCCGAACACGTCCTTCAAGTGCTCTCCAAACCCTCGCTTGTCTTGAATCATCATGTAGGCACACCTTTGACTGGTCTGTAAACATAACATTGTTCCATTCTGCACTCCAACTTATTCCTTCACTATACCAGGCTGCGTGATTTCGGCGATGTTAAATATTGAGATGTACAGAGCGCCATGGTATTCTTGCTCTTAAGTTCACCCTATGTAGATAATTTATAATCGTGTAGGTGACCCAAACTCAGCTTGCTTTTCTCAAACCATCATCTATCCTCGAAATTGATCTGTTCGCATTTCTTCGTGCTGTTATGGCAATGTAGCGGTTTTGTCTTCTGGCCTTGGTCTTCCAGTTCGAGGCATTTCAGAAATGTCACCTGTTTGCCGAAATTTACTGTTCAATCTACTAATCACACTTTGGGAGACACAGAATCCATGTCTAACAACAACTTAGCACATGTCAGGAACCTAAGGTACCCAAAAAAAAACATCGCACAAAAAGTTGATAAATATCAACACAAAAGATATGTTAAATTTTTTGTAGTGTGTGACATGGTACAGTGGCGTACAATATTGTTACGCCATTTTCACAAAAAGAAATCTGTGTTAAGTTCACAATTTACGAATATCCTTAACTTTTTTCCATGTGTGTATTTTGGCGTCGGCAAACTTGGTCCTCCTCAGTTACTTTTTCACCCTACTAGCCATCATCTGTTAAAGTACCTTAACAGATGATGGCTTAACCTTTTATATGACCATCCTTGTAAATGTGTTAAGTTTTGAGAGTGATTGTAGCAAGTTGTGCTTTCTATGGGCTATTTGTGCTAAAGTTTCAAAAACAATGTGAAATGGAGATGGCTAGCGTCGATTTTCCCCCTAAATACAACCATTATTTATTTATTACGTAAGGGTATGCTAGCCCTAAATTGTGCTAGGCTGTGCTCAGTGTAAACATTTTGTGCCAGCAAAACCGGGATGAAAGAGTAACTGTGTGTAGGGTGGGGGGCAGGCAAGTTGACTGACCCAATATTTTGGAGCAGCAATATATTGATAAAAACTCATTTTGACAAAGGGATTGGACACCCTGTAAAGCATATCTAAAGGTACATTTTTTTAAGCTTTCCGTTAATAACTAAAGATTAGCCATTGCCGTCAAGCATAGAATTTCTTACCAGAACTTTGTTTAGGGTCTTGTAGAGGTTAGCAAACTAAGTCAAACGGGTACTATCATTGTAAACTTTTGATGATTTTTATTACGCATTTCCAAATTTTATTTATATTATATGAGTGAGCAAATGCATGCGCATGTAAGTGTGTACGTGCGTGTGTGGGTATGAAAGTGCATATGTGCGCGAAGAAAGGAAAGAAACTTGATTTATTAAAACAATAATAAATGATAAAAATTTAACGAATGAACAACAAATTTTCACCGTTCACCATATTTTAGATCAAATAATTTAGGTTTAAAGAATATAGTAATGTTTAAATTATAAAAATATATTTACAGTAGTTTTATAGTAGATACCAGATGTGGTTATTATATAAGCAATGAACACAAATTTTAATATTCAGTGTTCCCTGTACTCTTGACAAAGGCCTAAAAAGCCGATACAAGTGTATAGTTTTTAATAAAAAATTTTGAAACATAAAAAAAGCAAATTTCCTTCATATATTTTAACTTATAAGCGTAAGATTTGTTGACAACAATATACTCTAATGTACTTCTGGTATATCATCTTAAGTCTAGTATGTGAAACAAGATTATCTGGTGCAGAAAAATAAAATATACAAGGAAAATAAATAACCTTATAGGTAAACATCAATATGGTCTTCAATATGATTATGTCTACCTGGATTAGTAGCTGCTCTAAGAAAAGTAAAATCTTCGGGTCTTTCTAATGGGTATCCATATTCCGTTTCATCATAATCCGATAGATCCCTTTGACGCCTATCAACGGCATTTAGAGCACTTTCAAGGGAATCTTCTTGGCCATATACCAATTCCATTATAGCAATAAAAAATAGTAACCACGACGACTTATGCCCTCTGTTTATTGACATTTTTATTTCGTCGCTGTTGATATTCTAATAAACCAAGAAATGGAAAATTAATAAACACAATTTTTACTAAGTGATAAAATACTATTTTATTTTTATAACGTACAGAGCTCGATTAAAATAGGAAGAGGCGGGTAGTAAAAATATGCACAAATAGGTTTAAGAAGGGATGAATAACGCTTGATGTTCATGCATGTATATAATGGATTCTATTAGTATAAAACTGAAGGACCAGCAATATATGCTTGCTGGGCATACATGGCACGGTTATATAATACTTGGTGTATTATGCACCGAGAACACCGCACCTTCGCAGAACATCTGAGAGATTAAGTATCCTTAATTTTCATAGTTTCTGCAATTACCGCTTGGCATGTGTTGCCACGCACTTCCTGGCGCCATGAAATATAAGACGTCACCAAGGCCACAATTTTGGTATAACCACAGAATCAGAGGTGTTCTAGAATCGCCGTAGCGAACAGAATCAATTCAATTTTCTACTAACAACTATCTTCAGCGCGTTGAGCTGGGTAGTTGAGGAGTTTTAATCACGTTGAATGTGACTCCATTTGGTAGGAACTCAGAATCCTACGACGCGACGACGCCGCCGAATGGCTGGTAGCATTTTGGGGTTTTTAGCGCGCAGAGCTAGAGCCCCTGGTGTTGGTAGCCATTTTACCGTCCTCTACCGCCGTCACCAGTCTAGTGATTATTTATTGCCGTAGGCCTTCAGCGTGCCGAGCTGGACCTGGTAAATAATTGCCAAACGAGCTGCCGTCACCAGTCTCGTGAATATTTATTGCCGTGAGTCTTTAGCGCGTTGAGCTTGACCCACCGTCGCGTCGTTAAATAATTATCGAACTTACCGTCGCATCGAGTGCTGGATGTTTCCTTCGGCACGTGGTACTGAATTTACACACCTCCCCGTAAATTAATTTCACCTATGTATGTATGTAAAAAGGATTAATGACTTGGTTTAATTGTTAGAGAATCTGATTTTATGTTTATTTGACATCATGTTTTGGATAAATGTTGCTTTAATGAAATAAACTCTGTTATGTATACTTTGGGCTTTCTCATTTACAACTAATAGAAATCCTGGATTAATTCTCCAAACCAGCTATCCGAAAGCAAACACCGTTACATATTCCGACTCCCAAACATACTTTCTTACATATTATGGGCGTCCGAACAGACACCGTTACAAGATACAAGATACATACAACATAGCACATACGCAAACTTGGTGAAATATGCTACCGATTTAATTTTTACATTCCTTTTTTTGCTATGATTGTAATCAAACATTGGTTTAAAAAATAGAATTTCCAGCTGGTCACCCTGTAAAGCACAAAAATAAGGGATCAAGTACGTATTAAAAAAAACATTAAAAAACAAAAACAGTCAATGTAAGTACAGTTTTAGTATTAGTATTGTTGCATAAAGATGCGATCATGTTTTCGGTATTATTTTGCAACAATCGTTGTCTGACGTTCTGGGATTCGCTAAGGCGCCGGTGCGCCTGAGATCGAAAGGCTCAGGGGGCGGCGCCCCCTAGCCCAATCCGCTCCTGAGATTTTCAACAAATGGTTGAACGAGGGTCAGCAGATTCCTGACTGGTATGTCAAGGGACGTACTGTGCTTATCCACAAAAAAGGGGATCTTTCCGACCTGTGGAGGACACTGAGGTATGTTGATCTAATTTTCCAGCAGATCGTTGTGAAAGGAAAGACATGGCAGGTTGTAACAACAGCCTGTTGATAGACCGCTGTTTTACAGAGGATTCTGTATAATACAAGCGAAATCTATCAATGGCCTGAATCGATTACCACAAGGCATTTGACACAACATCACATGTGCTATTGTTACACTTGCTCGAATGTCTTACGGTGTCAGCACCATTAGTGAGTGCATAGAACAACTGCTGCCTCTCTGGGGGACTCGCTTCACCATAACAACAGGTGTCACGGGTCACGACAGAGCAGGTGGTATTTAGGAGATAGGAGTTTTGCAGGGTGATTCCCCGTAGTCCTCTCCTCTTCTGCATCTCACTGCTGCCGTTGTCTGTTGTGCTCCGCTAAACACGCGGATATCAAAGTGAACCACCCAGCAACCGGAGGCACAAGGTCACTTATCTATTTTATATGGATGACCTTTAACTTTATGTCTCCGGAGAGAGCGAAATACAATAGACTCCTAGGGTGGTCGAAGATACACGCGGGCAATTGGTATGGAGTTCGGGTTGGACAAATACACAGTCGTCCACCTCCTGAACAAGAAAATCTATTTCGGCAGCACGTCGATAAACCCCAGCATGGTGTCTTCTATAAATACATAGAAATACTGGATTTATTGACTAGGCTGACACTCGCTTATCTAAGGTTAGCCGGGCATAAGTCAGAGACTGAGGGAATCATTATGGCCTATCAGGATGATGTTATCAACACCTTGGTCCACCGTAGACGCGTGTGGCGTCTAGAGGTTCCTGATATCAACTGCCGGAATCGCTCAATCACTCTTTTCTGCATACTCCATATATGCGAATTCGGCCTATGTCCACCAACATAACGCGGCGTTAGGGGTGCCTTATTACCATCTAGGGCACTCGTACGGGGTAGACCAGACACCAGTGCTGTTCTCCGTCCCCGGAGTTATTGAGTCCGTTGTTGAGAACAAGAAATGTCGTATTTATTGGAACTATTCGTTCCCGACTGTCGGGCTAATCCAAGCCAATAAGCCTGACAAAGTTCTCCTCGATCATCAACTCAAGGTGATGTATGATAGAGTTCTCAGCACCTGCCGAGAAAACATCACCTTCAAGGAGGAGGAAAAATGGAGCAAATATCGCATTCTCACATAAATAGAAGTCACAAGGGGTCAAATCAGGAGAGAGAGCAGGTCACTCTACTGCTCCTTTACTGCTAATCAATCGATTTGAGAAAATGTCATTTAATTAATTTCTGACGTCAAGTCCAAAGTGAGGAGGTGTCCCATCTTATTGAAACAAATACTGTCATTGGGATAAAGAGCTTCTATTACAGTAAAAATATTTTGGGTTAACAACAAATTCGGATTTTTTCCATTGTCAGACTTCCAATAGTGACGATTACCCTTAGAACAATAACGGCAGTTATGCATATTTACTGATCCATGTAACAAAAGTTGCTTCATTAGAAAATAAGATTTTATTTATAAAATTTTGATTCTGTTGGCTCATGACTGTACCTTTTAGGTATAACTTTTAGTATTTATTGCTATTTGTGGATATTTCACACCTATATATATATATTGGAATATTTTGGTATTTTATTATACCTTTATTAGTAAAGTTTGCTGTGTCGGGCATTTTTCCATTTTATCTGTTGTGATTGACTGCTGGAAGATTGAGTTGCCTTATAACTCGTTATTACTCCATCATATAAAGACTTATACCGAAATCATTTATTGTTGACGTTTGCGTTCACCTACTTCGTATTGACGAATTCAAAAACCGATCTACAAATGGTGTTCGCGACGGTTTCAAGAATGATTTCCTTTCATCAGGTAAAAACCTTTTATTAGTGGTCAATCGCAATTAAAGCTTAATCAGTTTTTCGTGTGATACAAGTTTATAAATCATCAAGTGTATAATAGTAGCTATGTGTGTGGCTACTTTATTTAATTTTTTATTAAAAAAAAAACGAGAGGAGTACGACTTTGTATCTTTTAGGTATAAATTTTAGTATTTATTACTATTTGTGAACATATCTCACTTCTCTATTGGAATGCCTTGATAGCTTTATCGAGAAAAATCATTTATACAAACAATTTCTTCCGTTGACCAATATTTAAAAGGCATTATTTCATATTTCTGCGAGAGTCTGGGTTTGTAATATTTTCGAACATTCTTCTTACAATTTAATTACTGGTTAGTGAAACTTAGTTATTGTCTGTCGTAGTTGAGAGAAATATCAATTTGAGACGAATTTATTCCATAACTCTCCGAGCATGATCCTAGATAGAAATACGTGTAGGTATGTTGAATTAATAACATCACCCTTCTTTATAATGCATTCCGGATCGTTTAGCTTGCAGTAAACAAAAATTTAATTAAATCCTGTCGAAATTGAATCGTGGTAATTCTGGAAAAAGTCTGTCTAATATAATCCAATATTTTAGTAATTTTGTCTAACACCGGATCCTTTACATACCCGTGTGGCTGAAACCTTATTTACGCGAAAAATTCCATGCATTCATGTCAGTTTTTAATCAGCTTAGTGGTGTGACGGACAGTCATGGGCGTCCGTAGGATTTTTTCCAAAAGGCGATTTAAAAAAAAAGTTGAAAAATTTGTAAAATGTTTGCCAAATATTTTTCACATCCAGGAGGCAATTTTATCGACATATTTCTTCATACATTATTACACACAGGCGGAGTTGAAAAACTTTAACCCAGCAAACATTTTCTTTACAATTTTGTAGATGATTGTCAACAATGTTGCTACTACTTATAGAGAAAAATACCAAATAAGTATAAAATTCTTCTTTTTTTTTCCTAGGAGTCATTTGTCATTTGCACATAAATTCGTAGATTATTTTATGTAGTGAAACATTTTCTTTGTAAAACCCTAATTGAAATTTCGTTAAACAATGTTAATTTTCTATAAATTTATATAGGCAACTCTTTAAACAAGCAAATTTCCTTAATGAAATTTGAAACGTATCAACGAAATGTCCTCTTGAATATTGAAAAAAATTTGGCCAATATTTTGCAAATTGATGAAAAATTACCTGGGGGGACACCATATTTAAAACTATTTTTTCATCAATTTTGAACCCAGGCGGATTGGGTGAAACCATTCTCTTTGGTGAAACCACAGTGGTGAAACATAATCGATGAAGTGATGGAGCACGAAATTTGAAAACCACTGCACTGAAAATACCAAAATAGGCCAAATTGGACTTACTACACTTAAGTTTCAAGGTACAGATATATGTACTATACAACTATAAGTTCTTTAAATACGCGTACAGAGCGAGTCAAAAAAGTTTCTCTGAAAAAAATTTTTACGATAATAAACATAGTTTCCTTGAATATTTTTTCCTTAGCCTGTACATAAAATTTGTTACAGCTGTTTGATACATATTTTAATTAGCTTTAATTTATTATTACAACTAATGTGAATTTGTTTTGGTATTTGATAAAAAACCAAAATCACTTTTTTCGCTACAAAATAAAGGCTTTTAGATAGAAATGTAAAACATGTTCAATATTGATAAGTAAATATGGAACGTTGGGATTGAATTCGCCACCGCAGATAGCAAGGTCAACGTAGGTACACACACTGTCGGGTAGTCACACACACTCACACACATTCTACAGGCGTTAGTTGTTTGATGGCCGTCGGTGCATGTTAGTGATATACGTATTGTAAAATGTCACACCGGCCTAGAGCCGGTTATTTTGAAATAAATGTAATACGAGGGAAAGACTATCGCGACGTCACGTTTCTCATGTAAAAGAACAAATTAAGAATAAAATACGATCGAACTTATGAGATAAAAAACTATGGATAACTGTTGATGAAAGTACAGATTCATAAAACAAGAATGTGGAAATGTTTTAGTATGCATTTTAAAGCCGAATCAAGTAACGTTGTCATATTTAATCGTAAGATTACAAAAAAAAATCAACGTTAAACAATTCAACAGCTAGCAATGCAAGCTCTTAAAAAATTTTGCATACACAAGAATAATGTTTTAATCAGTGGCGGATTGATCATGGTAGCGTTGTGGTGATCGCCACAACGCCCCCCATCCAAAACGCCCCCTATACTCGATCCCAAAAACTGCCCTTTATTCTTTTACTAAAGAAAAAAGTACTCCAAGATTAGGTGCGTAAAAAATTATTTCTTATTATTTAATTGCTTGTTATATTATTAACTAGTCCTTACAACCAAAGAGTTTCAAGTTTATTTTTATAAAATTCATTTACATTTTGTACTCACTATTTACAGGGCCTTCGTGGACGTGTGCCCTCGCCGCCTCTCGGTACAAATCGCCACAACCATCAACAAGTGTCAATCCGCCACTGGTTTTAATGTTAGTGACAGACTGAGCTGCGTATTAACGCATTAAAGAAATTCACAAATCGTGCCCAGGAATTCCTGAACCTTCACAGTTGATATAAACAAGATAAGGAACTTTACAATAAAGATTTCGATGAAATTAAATCTGTAGTTTTCAAATTCAACCCAAAGGAGTCCAAAGCTATCAAGGAAAGTTAACAGCAGTTTAAAAATCCACCTGTCAAAGCAGATTTCTATACAAGAACACTACAATATATTAACAAATGCTATTAAACAATTGCAAGATAGTTCTGCGTCCTTTACTCAATCGTGTAAAATAGTTAATAATATAAATATGGCACTACAAAATTTAACGGATGCCCTGGTGTTCAAGCTGCAACGAAAATTAAATAAAAATCCGGGTTTTGCGCAACTTGTATTTTCAACAAGAACGATGTGCTGTACATTCCACCTTACATCTTATTAATTGATAACTGGCTAAATGATAATTTTATAAACCACTGGATAGGAAGAAATGGTCCATTTTCATGGCCACCTCGGTCTCCGGAGTCCGGACCTCACCATAATAAAGAATTTTTAATTCTGGGGCCCAGTTAGAGAAATGGTGTGTCGCCCAAAGAATACTGATGATGGGGAAATTTTGAAAGATCGCACAAGAGATGCTATAAATTCAGTCTCATTAGAAGAAATATGAGCAAGATTTAGAGAATTTCTAGGGTGTGTTTAACACTGCGCAGGTGCTTTGTTTGAGTGAAATATTTCTAATAAGTAATTTTAGTTAGTTATACAGCATGTTAGTTTTAACGCAATTAGTATTAAAAAATAAATAAGAGTAGGCCGATCTGTTTAAAATTTTGCTAAGATATATTGTTATAATAATTATTATAAGTAATTTTTCCTAGAAAGCTAATTTTTAAAATTGAAATTTTGCACAAGGGCGATACTTTCTGTTCAATCACTTTTTTTAAAAAACAATGTATGTAAAAAATCCCTTAAAAATTGTCCTTTACCCTAAACAATTAAAGAATCAGATTTAAACATTTTTAAATTTTGTGCAAACAAAACTTATTATTTTGAACAACTTTTATTAACAAAATTTGCTTGTATTTGCTATAAAAGAAGGCATTTTATTCGAAGAGGGAAATGTCTGTTAACTGAAAAAAATGAAATTTGGCCGATCATTCTCAAATTTTCCACGAATGCATAAGTTTCCCTTCTGAACAACTTTTTTTTAATAGCATTTTTTTGCAACTCTTAGAAAAAAGCACTTTACTTGAGAAAAAAATACACATACTGTTGCATCAATCTGTCGACACGCTGTATATGTATATACACAGCGTGTTTCACTTAATAATTTTTTTATTTTTCAGTGGATTTTTTAAAAAAATATTAAGCTTGTAAAGCTATATTAAATGAATAAACGCAAAAAATGCATAATGTAATCGATATGATCTGATCATTGATCAACTTGCTCTTGTCATTGTAAATATTATGCAATTTTTACCACTGCATGTCAGTAGGCTTTTTTTAATAACAAAAAAATAAAGCATTTCTTATTTTATTAAAAAAAAGGAACAGAAAAAATTAAACACCTATTTTAATAAAGTATCCCTTTAATTCTCAGCCCTAAAATACGTTAATAATATTTAATTCTCATTGTTTATTTTATTTCTTTCGAGATAATTGTATGATTACAATTTAAAATTAAATGTGTTACAGGTTTTTAATAAGCCCTCTTGTTATTTTCAAACTCGATCATCCCAGAAAAATATTCATTTGTTACTACGACGACTACTTAATAATAATTAATAATAATCAAATACTGTATTATCTAGATAACTTACCACGGGTACTTCATCAATATAACAAAATAAACTCTGTTCAGTTTTAACAACTGTGGCTGAAATGAGAGATATCAACTAGAAGAATATTGTTCTGGGTTGAAATACAGGATTGTTTATATAAATGCGCATGCGTCATTTGCATCCCTAGCACCCGGTCGATATTGTGGTACAAAAAAAGTCCAATTATTTCTCAAGACCTCAGGCTATATTTGGAAAAACATTAAATATTCACAAAATATTACTTAATGTGAGCTTAATTGAAAATGTCGAGGAACTAATAATAATTCAAATCAAATTATTAAATTAATTCTGTATACTGTATGGGTATTTTGTAGCATATACCGACTCATTAAAAGTGACTGATGAGTGATGATGTAGGCAATAGTCGCTCATCTTGTTATTTAAAATATCTTTCACCGGCCATCGGTTTTGTGTTACTAAAATCTCTGTTGACAAATTTTCTTTCATTTATTTCAAATATTCATTTTTTAGTCTCTCTTGAGTAAATTTTACGGGGCAAGTTGAAAATGCACTGCAATACTTCATCCCTTTGTTGTGTGTATTATACAAATAATACACACAATTATATTATTTTTTTTGTAAGTGAATCTCACGGGAATTGAAGCAGCAAATTACCTACAGCCATTTCCCACATCCCGCAGGGTTAGTGGCTGCAAATTCCAGAATCATATGCCCCAAATCGATAGAGATAACCTAGAAAGACCGCTTTCTGCATTTGTACTGCAGACCATTTGGTTGATTTTTTGTCAGACAGGTATGATCCTCAATTCCGAGAGAAACGTTGGCGTTGGTTTAATTTCACTATTTCCAATTATTAATTCATCTAAAAATGGCAGTTGTCCACAGTTTTCAATTTCATATTATGATAACATAACAACAGGACCCATCGACTTTCGTGGTTTATATATCTTAAGCAAGCAGCACTATCTAGATACACTTGGATTAGATACATGTAACCTCCTATTCAAAGCTGAAGTAGTAAGAAGGTTGTTACAGATTCACCTCAGTCAAAATGTAGTAAAAGAATATATTCAACTCATTAAACTCTGAATGAAACAAAATTGCTCTCGATTTAATAATTTCTTCGAACAACATGGAGGGACTACAATGGGTAACACTTGGTCACCATTCATTGCTAGTCTCTTCATGTACACATGTGAAACAGAAGCAGAAGAAGAATTTGAGTATTTCCCCAGGGTTTGGCTTAGGGTATGTGGATGATATTTTTGCAGTGTCTGATACAAGAGTCGCTGATACTGACAACTTTTCACATACATCTCAAATATATGGGGGTCCGGTAGTCTTGTCTGCCAGACAGACAACTTTTTTGTGTGCCTGTATAGGCACACAAAAAAGTTCATCCGGCAGCAGACTTCCCCCATATATTTTGAGCCCCTGAATCCGGAGTTGGTTTTAACGAGTTAGTTCTTGGTTGTTCCCTAAC